>JBBMOE010000032.1:5242965-5283784 GCA_037975065.1 Chaetodon trifasciatus
ATATATATATATATATATATATATATATATATATTTATTTTAGTTTTTTTTTTAGTTTTTTTTTTTTTAGTTTTGGAGAGCAACCTATGTTGCCAAGTAGATGGTTTTTCCCGCGAAGGCCTTGATTATTTCAGCAAGACAAAGCCAAACTGCATTCTGCATGTGCTCCAACAGCGTGGCTCTGCAGTGAAAGAGTCCGGGTGCTAAACTGGCCTTCCTGTAAAATCAGAATCAAGGAAGAGAGGGAAAAGATTAGAGTTGCAAAATGCTTACACAATGATTCATCAGCTTTAACAATCTAATAATGTTGTATGTAATAGTACGTCACCCACAGTTTGCATTTTACTGCAGAAAGTGTACTTTTACTTTTGATGCTTTTACTGAAGTAGGATTTTAAAATGCAGTAAAGGCTCTGAATACTTCTTCCATTGTCCACTGTGTGCCATACAGCTGTCGCAAATCAGATAACAACTACCACTCCAGACCTTTCTGTTTCCAGCTCAACACAACTAAAATCTGGAATAACCATTTCAGCAGGTAGGAAGAAAACATCACATTTTAATCCTTACAAATATGACTCCCTGATAGACAACCATTCAGAGAGTAATATTCCATCTAACCTTATAGCTTCAAACTGCACGAGTGGAGAAGAACAGAACATCAGCACAGGTGATTTTCTGTCGTATCATTTGATGTCTACAGTTAGTGTCATCAGCAGGCGACTGACATGTAAAGTTGTTGAACCCTCTTCTTTGTTTTTGGTCAGGCACTGTGGTCTACACTACTGTTGGGGCTGTTGTCTTGCTTACTATCTTGGTGCTCGGTATGTGCTTCAGGAAATACAGGAAAAACTCAAAACCTCAGCCACAAGTTTGCATCAACAGCACAGACCTCACCAGTGCAGATGAAAGAGAGGTAAAGTGTGAGACAAAATGTGTTTCTTCACAGCGTTGTGACTGCCAGTTAAATGAAGCTGATGATGATCAAGTTTCTATTCCTGGGTGCAGAGGTCGGTGTGTGAACAGGGGGTTTCCAGAAGTGCATCAGTTCACATTTCTTTTGAAGCTGTGGAGTTTTTACATGGAGAGGTTTTAAAACCATCTACTCAGTACAGCCAGTAATACAGGAGAAAGAAATGCACTCATTCACAGATGGATGAGAAGACTGATACCAGCATGTCTTTGTATTAAATATGAAGCTGCAGCCAAGAGAAAAGAGCGAGAACAGGGAGAAACCTGAAGTAGTACACACAACCTCCCTCATGAAACCACAATTTTGTTTTAGACTGTGGTTTTTGTTGGGATGAAATGGGATTTTTGGTGAGCTTCAGAGGTGCTGCATTTTGTTTAAACTGACGCAGGCTAGCTGTTCCCACCTGCTTAGCATACATGCTAAGCTATGCCATCTGTCCCCTTACCAATTTATATATTTTTATTAATAATGTTTTCTGATATTCACGTTTGTAGTACGTCATATTCATTTTCTAAATTGTGATAAAATTCAAGCTGTTTTGCACTACATCAGTAAACTTAACATAATATCTATATATGATTTATTGACTAGATCCAATACAGAGACACAGTTGAATGCAGCCCAGTAAGATGTAGAACACACTATAACTAATATCTGCTGATTCTTTTCAACAGGTCGACTGTGAGTACGAAGAGTTTGTCAAGGAAGTGCAGTTGATGCAAATATTACCTTGTGCTCACTGCCCAAAACAAGAAGCACCACCGTCTGCATCATCAGCAGCAGAACATAACGTACCTCATCTCTATGAAAACATCTTCTGCGACAAAAGGTCTGCAGATTCAAAGTGTTCAGCTGCAAACGTCCAAGACAAGCCTGACATCGGCTCTGCGATCTATATCACGCCTTTGCCATCTGCAATACCTGAAGTAGGCCGTGATAGTTCTCTTGGAAAATACCCAAATAAACCTACACCACTTAGAAATACGACAAGCAGACCTACAGAGATCTGCACAGGCAATGAATCAGCGTGTCACACCAGATCTGACAGTGATTACAGTGAAGCGAGACCCAGATCACTTTGGTTTGGTTTGGATTTATCAGGCACATTCTGATTCAAAGGTGGGATTAAGAGGATTTTTATGGACATTGATGGATAACTAAACTGTATGTCCCATTCTGCTTTTCCAATCATACGCTGATTTTTTTTTTTTTTTAATTTACAAAGCCATGCAAGGAGTACACTCTCCTAGCTTTTCTGAGGTACTTGATTATTTAAGGCAATTTTGAATATATATATTTTTCTTGATAGTTAGTACTTGACAGAGTAGAGTGAGAAAGCAACAATGGAGGAAGGTGATGACAGCCTAAGCTCAGATATATCAGGATATGCACAATAACTGGTATACCTTACAATATGATGGAATCTGATACAGCCCTATAATTACCTATAAGAGAGTCTTTCAAGACTTAAAGTGTAACATCACAGTGTTTGCATCCTGTGGTGATCTATCTTAAAACTCTTTGAGCTGCACTTCATGTATGAACGGTGAAATACGGTTCATTATTATTTCTATTATTGCATCTTGTCTACTTGGATGCACAAAAGATATAAATGCCTATGATATGGTCTCAACAATAATTAATCATTACAGGCTTCTGGAGTGGTACTGGTGCACAAAGGCAGAGAGCAGTAACTACAGAAACAGTGACGCTGATAGGAAAGGGTCTGAGGTTTGAAGGCTCTTGGCCAAACTGTGTAACATATAGAAACTAAAACCTTAATCTCAATAATTGTCACAGACTTAAAATAGAAAAGACATTTGTATGCTGAATAATCTAAGGGTTGCAGGGAAAATGCACTGTCTTCCAACAAAATATGCTTTTGTTTCTGCAGCTTTCTGGTCCATTTGAACCAATAAGCTACTTTAATGAATATTTTTTCGCTAAAATACATTTAAATATGCGATTTAAAGCTGTAGCCAGAGGCTGCAGAGAGGGCAGCTAATGCTACTCTGCTAAGCAAGGCTGGTTAGCTTTTAGCAGGACTAGTTTATCTGGTGTTCTGTCCATTATGATTGAATTTTAAGTATCACAAACTGAATTACATTACTGTGTGTGTGTGTGTGTGTGTGTGTGTGTGTGTGTGTGTGCGTGTGTGTGTGTGTGTGTGTGTGTGTGTGTGTGTGTGTGTGTGTTTGGATGTTAAATAACTGTGGCTGATTATGTCAGGATGCATGACGTATGTGTATTTCGATGTGTATAAAAGAATGTGAGCTTTAACCTTCAGTAAGTAGTAAGATGTGTCTGTACCTTGGACTACACATATCTACACTTTTAGGCTGATGGTATGTCTTTGTAAATTTCTATTGTAATGTACCAAAAACACCAAGGCAATTTCCATGAGTGTGAAAAATCTTACATGGCAATAAAACTGATTCTGATTCCTCCATGCGTAGCATGTTCAAGGGTCTGACTCTGGCCACTCCTAGTGGCCATATCAATAAAGACACTGTGGCAGACAGCACTGCACAGGTGCAAAACATTCTCTATCCTCAAAAAAGTACTCTTTTCCCCCTGGTCTGACACTCTGGTACTGAGCACTGATATTACCCACCAAATTCTAATTTCCTGTGCATTACTTTGAAACTGTAACATTTTATCTTGTGAAATGTCAAATTCATAATGAATTGCGATGAAAATATCTTTAAAGCTTATTTGCTTGGGTAATGTTACAAAAGACAAACTTGTTTCTTGAATTTTCATCTGATAGAACAGCAGGGAAAGTGGGAAATTTACAACTGGACACAAGCTAAGAGGCAAAGTTTAAAGAGAGGAATGAGAGAAGGTTTGTGAGCATTGATGTTGTGTTGTTTTTTGGTCACTTGAGGGCAGCAGAATGAGCAAACACAGAGTGACTTCAGCCTTTATTTGTAGTTGTTTCTGACCACTTGGCACATGTAGTTCCAAAATTCACTCTCTTTTATCTCTATTTATTTATTTTATTCAACTCCTGAGAATAACATGCCGCTCTATAGCCGCACCACTCGCCCAGCTAATCCCTAATTGTGTCTGTTTGTGACATGCTGAGCAGTCAGAGTAGAGGTTTATTCCCTGATGATTCCCTTTATTAAAGCTTTATACATCAGTACAACATCTGGGTTAACACACTGTGAAAACTCCCTTTGGCTGGTGTTGATCCTCGTCTCACCTATTCTTAAGGAAGTGGTTCCAGACATACTGGTGTCAAGTACAGTCTGTGATGAGTGCAGCAGGTTGCAGAGGAGGGTGGGATTGCTTCTCAGGATGCAACCAATTAAACCTGCATTGTTTTTTTAACTGAAGTGAAAAACAGTGACTTTCAGATGCAGTACACTAAATAGGCCATGTGGACACATAAAGGTCACCTTTTGAGTGTGAATGTTAGATGTGCAGTGGTTTTTACATGAAAGAGGAAGAGGTCTCAACACATGGACATGAAAACACGTGATTGAAGACACAGACACATTCTTTAGACCAGCTTGCTGCCTCAGTGTGCAGCTGGAAGAATCTGTGTGGAGTGTGTGGACTGAAGGTAAACTGGGAGTGATGGGAGCCACCTGGATCTCATGGAGGACAGCTGCCATCATTGCTATACTGCAAATCCAAGGTGGGCTCCATGCTATGCATTTAGACTTTTAAAGCCGATG
Source organism: Chaetodon trifasciatus (assembly GCA_037975065.1). Lineage (NCBI taxonomy): Eukaryota > Metazoa > Chordata > Actinopteri > Chaetodontiformes > Chaetodontidae > Chaetodon > Chaetodon trifasciatus. The sequence continues at coordinate 5,247,624 of JBBMOE010000032.1, forward strand.
TAATAGACTTATTCAGTTTATTAAGGCACTTGACGACATGATTATGTGACTAACACAGCTTATTCTGACTGACAGCGCTGATCAGTGTCGAAACCAAAGCTGTTACCGGTGTGGAAGGTCAGAGATTCGATTTCAGATGTGAATATCGCAGCGGCCAGGAGAGCAATGCAAAGTACTTCTGCCGTGTTGATGACAATGTGTCCTCCATTCACCTGATACGGACAGACAAACACAACCAGTGGGTGAGAGATGGACGTTTCTCTCTGTATGACAACACCACCAGAGCCTTCTTCATTGTCAGGGTGGACAAACTCATCTCAGAGGACAGCGGGACTTACTGGTGCGGGGTGGACATCAACTTCCAAGCTGATGATATCAAGGCCATACAACTGAATGTGTCCCGAGGTACAGTCCATGTCACAGCATGGGATCACTATTCTCACTGTAACTGCTTCTGTTGTGCACATTTCATCCATATGCATACAGGAAAATGTGGTTTCTGATGCTGAGTAGTGTCTGTCCACCTGGTGACTGGAATCAAAAAATGGCTGCTCATACTCTAAATAAGAAGTGTTGCTTTTCCCATACGTCTTCCTCTTTTTGTGAGCTTTCTCTTTCTGTAAATATACAAGTATATATATAAAGTACCACAGGTTATTACAACTGTACATTTGTATGTTTTTCTAAACTGATGATTCGCTCCCCATCCACAACAGCAAACCCTTCAGAAAACCAAACACATTACAGTAAATAAGACCTGTGTTACTGCATATCAAGTGCCATAGCTCTGTGTGTCTTTATTTAATTTCTGTATATAAATACTTTTTTATATTTGCACTTTCCAGAACCTGCATCAATCATCTTTGGAGAGGAGCACACAGTGGACAGTGAGTGATTTGTCTGTGTGTGTGTGTGTGTGTGTGTGTGTGTGTGTGTGTGTGTGTGTGTGTGTGTGTGTGTGAGTTCATCTGTATTCATATTGTTCATAATTACATGTGTGTATGAGTGAATCTTCTGCCAGGTAAACAGTTATTGTTCTTTCCCACAGAGCTCCACCTGCCGCTGTACCTGACTGCAGTGATGTGCGTGGCAGCGATACTGAGTGTGTGTTTCTTTACACTTTGTCTCCTGCTGGCTGTTAAACACCAAAGATCAGGCACACGGCAAAACAGAGAGGTTTGTCTGTGAATCATTTAGCCTCACTTTTGTCCAGACTGAAATATCTCAGGTGGTTGCATTCTTCATGTCATCTATGCTGTAGCCTATGGGTTGACCTCAGAGCCTACACACTTAGTTTGTACGCAGTATTTATGCTCCAACCCCTTGATGCATAAGTATAAATCCAGCTTCAGCATACGAGCACATTAAACTAAGATAGTAAACATGATACCTGCTGATCATCAGCATGTTTGCATTCTCACTGTGAGCGTGTAAGCACGCTGATGTTAGCGTTTAGCTCAAGGCAATACTATGCCAAGTTCATGCTCACAGAGCTGCTAGCATGACTGTAGACTCTTAGTCTTGTATGTCTACTGAAAATACCACAATGCCCAGTAAACACTAACAAATTTGCATCCCACAGACATTATCTGACTACGAGACAATGAATCCTGGTGTAAGCACTGAGCCTGAACTCTACTGCAGCAGCTGTTCGGACTGCGCTGATCTTTCAGCTTTACCGTCTCCACCATCTGACCTCTGCTCCCACTACACGTCAAAACATCGAGAGTCTGCTCTCACTTCTGGCCTTGGTGAATATGTTGATGTGGATGTACCAAGACACATCTGCCAGTATCAACATCTGGATCTCAGCCAATTAGAGGAGCACGTCTATCACAGCCTTCAGGGAAACAATGGGCCTAAAGATGGACCTCTGGGAGTCAGAGAGCAAATGAACTGCTGATAATGTTAAATGATCATTCGAAGGTTATTACAACTTAGGTCTTGGGATTGAAGCTTTGGCCACCATTTCTATCAGTCATTATAATTAACAATGTCCAACAGAAAGTCTGTAACTTTGTGGTTAATCTTTGCTTTCCTCTGCCATGTTCCCAATAGCTCACCAGTGTAACTTGAGTAATGTGTGCTTATTATTATCATAGATAGGAATGATGGCCAAAACTGCAACAATAAGATCCAGGTTGTAATGAACCAACATGCTTCTGACTGTGTATGGATGAAAGGTTCAAAAGTTAATGATTCACAATCTTTAGTAAGTCATGTAATTGTAGAGTTAATTTTTGCTGTGTGTTGTTATTTAAGACTGAAAAGAGATACCACAGTCTGAGCATGACTGTCCACACTCACAGCTGTCAGAGTTAACAAAATCCACCAAGAAGAGCAGACTGGACATTTTGACTACTGTCTCGTTTATTATTTCACCAAAATAAATCAAGTGTTAATATCTGAGGATGTCCTTGTGTTCATTATTTACTGGCCTTAAACATTCACTGTGTGACAGGTGAGATGTGGAATGGATGTTTTGATGTCTTTCACAGGGTTTAGTGGTACTGTAGGGAGATTTAGAGGGAGGAAGCTGGCCAAAGACAGGAAGCACAACAACTAAAGGAAGAACCCATGACAAGTGCACAACTGTCATTCATTTGGAGAGAATTACAAAGAGATGAAGTCAAGATGAGATGAGAAAAAGCAAATGAAGGGAGAAACATGTTCGACTGCTGTGAGTATCACAGAAGTGATTTCCTCATGTTGGTGTGTCTGCCGGGAGTTACAGTCACTGAGATGACTTCTTTTGTTCCTCTGTCTCTCTTCCTCTGAACGTGGTTGTAAGTTTTCTCTGGTGGATGTGCGTTTTTGTTTCTTTTTTTCAAGTTCACCCTTCCTACATTTCTGTTCTTAGACTAAATTCACAGGTTGGCATGAATTAATTGTTACAATAATTCAGAATGTATTGATTTCTTTAAATTATCAAAATAAAAATGTAAATCATACATTGTATCCATAAGATTTGAGACTTTACCTTATAATTAATAAAGTAATATAGAGTAATGGATTTTCTTCTCTATGTCTTTTTTTATTTTCTGTTTGTGGTGGACTATGGTGAAGAAGTAGAATGAGTTCACACCAACCACCCACAATAAGGGTGTAGACACACACACACACACACACACACACACACACACACACACACACACACACACACACANACACACACACACACACACACACACACACACACACACACACACACACACACACACACACACACACACACACTTAGCTGAATGATATGGAAACTGAAAAAGTGATATGAACAAAGGAAGAGGCTATGAGCTTCACACTCATAGCAATAACCTATTTGAGCCATGGCTTATGATTAACCTCAAAACCTCCTGGTTCACCGTGGGGCTACAGTAATGTCTCTGGAAAAAGATGAAAGACTCTCATTGATTTTAGACTTACTCAAGTGATCTGAGAGTTGATGAAGAGCAGAGAAATAAGGAAAGTAAAAGGTGCTATGAGGAAAATGCTTCTTCTCGGGATCTGGCTGTCTTCTGGTGAGTACTGAACACACTGATATTCTTCATTATACTTTTTTGAGTCATTCTGAAGATAATTAATTTAAACAAAAAAGAATCTTTTCTGTTTCTTTTACTTTGGAAGCAGTCAGATGCCAGCAGTCAAAGATTCAACTATCAGCCCAGGAGGGAGGCCTGGTTAAGATCTCTTGCCGATATGACTCTGGGTATGAAAAATATCCTAAATATTTCCATAAGGGTGATTATGGTAAAAGGCAAACACTCATGAGAACCCATGGTATAAAGTTCAAAGAGAGCAAACAAAAAGGGAAATATTATCTCTCTGATGATACCAAACAAAGAATCCTGCATGTGACCATCAATGACCTGAACCTGAATGATGGTGGGACATATTGGTGTGAAATAGATGCGTACACGTACGATCCTGTAACAGAAATCGAGCTCAAGGTCTACAAAGGTATGTTAAAGTCAGCCATTCTCTCTCTATCTATTTCTCTTTTACTGTGTTTGTTTTCACTCTTCCTTTGTGACACCTACTGTCGTTCTTTGACAGCTCCTGCTCCTCTCAAACCTCCACTGGTCACCTCAAATCCTTTTTATTTCAACCACAGTTCAAGGCCGCACCAGGAATCAGCAAGACCTACAGGTTATTTAAAGTGTGCGTAATACATTATGTTGTGTGTTCAGGAAAACCCATCTTTTAGAGCTAATCATGTAGACAAACGTAAGCTGATTTTCAACCTATTTTCTGGTGGCTTCTTTCACTCAGTGACAGAGAGTGCCAGCAGTACAGCACCATGGTCCACGCCTCCCGAAGATATGCACACAGGTAGCACATAAAACACACGACAGCTAATTCAGGACAAGATCTGAGGTGCATCCTAGTGAAAAAAATGGCAAGGAATATGTTATGTTTTGGGGAGATAGTCCAAGTCTTTGCTTACTTTAAAAGTAAGACAAATAAAGATTGGCTAATACAAACAAGTCCTAGTCATGATGCCACCTGGTGGTCAGTCTTTGTGACATGCAAGACAAGTTTATGTGTACATCGGCAAAGGCAAAAATAAATTAATTAAATTAATTAAATTAAATTAAGTGAATATTAATTCATTCTGATTCATTTAAATCAGAATCAGAATGGGCTTTATTGGCCAAATATGCGTGCACATACAAGGAATTTGGTTTAAACATTGCACTCAATGTGCGTGCATAGGAAAAAGAAGACATACAAAAGACTCAACAATAAGTTAAAAAGTGCAACTATATAAAATAAACAATATATACAATGCAATTTAAAACATGTGTTGACAGTGACATCAGGAATCTGGTTCCCTCTGTGTGCAGCAAAGTGGCTAAATGCTTTGCCAGCTGTTACATCACAAGTTTCCTTATCAGGGGTCTCACAGGTTTTAAAAAGGGGGAAATGAAAGCTCCAGGCTTGCATGCATTGATTAAAGCAAAGAATTGATTGAACCACTACTGCAAATTGGCCTCCATGTCTATAAATACTGAATTACTGCAAATGTTTTTTTGTTTGTTTAGATGAAAAAAATGCTGCTTTGAGAAGTTTTTTTTTTTATATATATATTTATTGTACTCGTTTCAGGTGTAACTGTAGTGAAGATGCTTTCAGCCAAGATGCATGTTTCATTTCAAACTGTGCGACTGAGGCTTCAAATAACTAGTACACATATATATTTGTATTGAATTGAAGTAAAAATTAGCCATCATGATAAATTAAAGAACGCTTTAGGTTTTTTTGTTCCCTACAGCGTTACCTCCACCTGCAGGAAAGGAGCAGTACTTGGCTGCTGCTGCTGCTGCTGTCCTGCTGCTGAGTCTGTTGGTGGTTTTGTACTTTAGACTGAGGAGACAAAGACATGACACAGCAAGAGGTGAGTGACCTCAATTTACCTTGTAAGTCTCTGCAATAGTACCCAATGATTCTCTGACTGCAATACCATTGGTCATGATCATTTATCCTGCTTATGGTCTGTAAAATGCTCATTGTGCACTGATCCCAGCAACACTGGAACACGAAGCGGACCCATGGATCAACACATCCAGTACGGTGAGAAGTCTATTTGTGTGTGGTGTGCATGGTTATGTTTGAGTTTACACGGCCTTAATTCAACAATGCATTTGTCCTCCAGCAGTTTATATATGTGGAGAATCACAGCCGGGGTCAGCTTAGAGAATTGGACCCATCAGTCAACGTCAGCTCATCTGACAGCCTGTACGCAGCAGTAACCAGTCGCAGGGGTCCAGGTGCCCACACATCAATTTGTCATCCCGTCACAATCCAGACTCGGATGGCTAATTCCACGTTCAACATCTCAATGAGATCCTGTCTGCAGGATGATGCCTCTGCACAGATAATCAATCAAGGAGACAATGTGTGCAGCGTCAGCAGCCCTTCCACTGAGGCTGGAGACCAACACATCAGTGAGGACGTCCATGTGATCTACTCCACAGTGCGCTTCAAGGCCAAGAGAGCCACCCAGCCCAGGGGCCAGATCAGATCAGCTACTGGACCCCCTGAGGTGTAGACCACCATCAGATACTAAGAGAGATAGTCCCTGTTGTTTTATATGCGCAATTACTTGTGTTTATTAGCGTGTCAATCATTCATCCATGTAGTTTGGTGGGCGGTTAGAGAAAAATGGTCGCAGTCTGTTCTTTAATCCATTAACTATATTATTTTATTACTTTTCACACGCTTGTTTTTATGTGTTGAATTAAAAAATAATTGTAAAAATGTGGAGCCTTTTTGCTGTGTTACATGTTGCTGTGCCACACCCTCTCTCCAGTACAGCGAATGACCTTTACCAAACTTTACACCCTGCTTAGAGTGTGTCAGAACAGGCCTTATTCAGCCTCTAACTCAAGCTTTTCCCCACTCACAAGGTCAGGGGTGTAGATGCACGCCAAAATTCTCCGGGGGCACATTTAGAGCATATGTGGGTCCTTCCCAAGGGAAAAAAAAAATACTAATGACAGTTTTCTGCAATTATCACAAATATATTCAAAGACTTTGGGGAGGATTATTTTAAAACTCAGATTACTGTTGTCGTCATATGGCTTTTCGTGTCACCCTAGCCTTGATTTCCACATGGTGGAAACCTTTAACCATGAAAAACATCTGATGTTCTCTACAGTGGAAATGATCATTTTATATAATGAAAGCAGTAAATACCCATTTAAAGAAAACGCATGATTTAATTAATGTTAAAAGGTGAGAAAGTTTCCTGCTCCACTTCCTGTTTTGTCTTTCTATCTTGTTTATCTCATGTCTCAGTCTGTCGCCTGGCAACTTTTACGTCATATCTAACTTTATTTTATGTTAACTCTTTTTAATGATAGATACAGTGAACAGTCCTTTTGTTCACTGTCACTGCTTCAGTGGGACATGAAGATGAGAGGTTCACTATAAATTCTTTGTTTGGAAATGGAATATTATTTCAAAAAGCTGTTTCAGTTTGTTTCTTTCAGGTGCACACACAATGCAAGCATCACATGTTCATATGGGTGTTTAATTGTCCATTGAAGCACATTTTGAATATTCCATCGTGCTGCTGTCCCTTTATCTGGACAGAATTCACCACTAGATCACTTGGAAACCTGCAGTCTGGATATAAATAGCTGGTATTATAATTATTTTGATGCACAGATAAGAGGGACATTGTGGACATTGTTCTGTGAAATACGTTTGGCTTTATTTATAAACAGATGACGAGATCATGAGATACAGCAGCTTCTGCATTAAACTCTATCTCTCTTTCTCATTTGCCTTTATCCCTCAGTTTCCCCCTCACTGCACGAAAAACCTGCATCCCCATTCTGAGATGCAAATGTTTCAAGTTATGTGCTAGAAAGTAGAAGTTGACACGGTCTTGTGTGCACAGAGAGGCAGAAGGTGTGACAGAGGGAGTAATAGAGAAAGGTCTGATCAGATTTAAACTCTTGGCTAGAAGAAACTGGACTGAGACAATGGGAATATCACTAAAAGTCATCATCTACTTAATGACAGGTAATGGTTTTCTTCTCTAGGTGTTTTTCTTTGATGACTGTGAGACACATTTTGCTAAAACCTATTGATGGTGTGATGATGACTTGTTTTCTTGGATTTTCTTATGCCAGCTAGGGTGAGTTTATTGTTTGTGACAGGAAACATCGAAAGAGACGGCATCGCTACCAGTGAGTACAATGAGGCTGTAAAGCATTTTGTCCTTTTTGTGCTACATTTATCTAACAGCTAGTTACTTTTAACCTGATGTTGTCCATGGAAACATGGAAACTGCATGCGCTTTTCAAAGAAAAAAATACTTGGCAGGTGATTGGATGAACCATCTGTCTAACACAGGCTAACTTCAACCAATTAGACCAACAACCCAGGTGAAAAAATATTTGACTTATAATTACAATTAGTCATTTGCCAGATGCTTTTTTCCAAAGCATCTTACATACGTCTTACACACACCGATGGCACAGCATCAGGGGCAGTTTTTGGGGTTCAGTATCTTGCCCAAGGATACTTTGGCATGTGGACTGCCGAGGCCAGGATCGAACCACCAACCACCTGACCGCTCAATACTCATAGCTCAATACTTAAATTATGCTTTTTTTAAAGAATGCACTAAACTTTGGGATTTTGTCATATTCTTAATACTTTGAGTGTATTAGTATACTATTGGTATACTTAAGTGTACTCAAGTAGTCCTTGAGTACCACAACCCTGGCACAGCTTTAAGTGTACTGAAGTACACCAGAGGAAATCAGGATTCACAAGCGTTCAAAACACACTTGCAGTACAACTGTATTATATCGCCAGTGGGTTGGAAATATACTTAATTATATTAAAAATGAAGTGAAATTAAAATGCACTTTAATCAAACATGCTAATAGTGTATTACAAAGAGCTTGAGAATAAGAATACTTTTCAAAAGTACATTTCATTACTGTTGAAAGTAGTTTTTGAAAGCACACTTAAGTACAATTTACAATACACTTTATGATAAGAACATTTTTATAAATAAATGGTTTTAACTTTTAAAGTAAGCACAAAAAGTAAAAGTATTGTATGTATTTATAATGACTTTGCCATATTCTATCTGATACACTAGAGTAAACAACTTTTTGACCTGGGAAACCACATGCTGTAAGGACTCAAGCAGTCGAGAGAAGAGTGAAAACATCTTTTCTGCGGAGAAAAAACTTTGGTGCCATTCATGACAAAATACTCTCCACTTATATTATAATTGATGCTATAACAGCATCTACGCTTATGTCTTTAGCAGCCACCATTGTTGCTTCTGAACGAAAACAACATCAGCCCGTAGCTGACAGTAGCTTCTCATAGGACACAGGTTCTGGTTGTGGATTGTGGTTTGCTTAACTTGAAGCCTGGCAAGATGGATGCTCAGCTTGTGTGATCTTGTGTGATCTCCTGATCTAACTAATCAACATAACACAAGTTTGCATTGATCACTTTTTTTTTGTTTTGTTTTTTTGTTTTGTTTTTTTTAGACTTGGAAACCATTTTAATAGAGGAAATATTTCATCACTCTGGGGAAACTGTACAGATCGACTGTCTTTATCCAAAGAGCCATGAGAGCAATAAAAAATTCCTGTGCAAAGAGGAGAATCCTTTGAGCTGCAAGGAGCTAATACATACAACAGAAACAAAAACATATATGACTAAAGGCAGGTTTCATATAAAGGACAACAAAAGGAAGAAGTACTTCAATGTGTTAGTCAAGGATGTGAACCCAGCTGACTTTGGAACATACTGGTGTGTCTCTGAAAGGACATGGCAGGAAGCGCAACACAAAATCCTCCTGACTGTAGGTGTGTACACTGAGCTGTGCTATGCTAACACAAGTAGAACTTACTCACGCTGTAGCCATGCAGCAAATGCAAGACAGGTACTTAACCAGAGAAAAGTGTGTGCTGCAGTCGTTGAATAGATGCACAGTAACTTTGCAGGTTATCATCATAACCAGTAGAATATTCAGTAGCATGGCTGAAATTACAGACAATGTGACAACTGTTTGACAACTATTTCCAGTGCTGAAAAGTAGCTAAGTACATTTTCTCAAGTATTGTACCTAAAATACAATTTTGAGATACTTTACTTTCTTTGAACATTTTCATTTTCTGCTACTTTATATTTCTCTTTATATTTCCTATTTCATTTTGATTCATTTCACTTGTGAAGGAAAACAGTTGTGTGTGACCATTGCTTCCCTCTTGTGATAATGTCCACGGCCCCTCTGGGTTGAAAACAGTGCCAAGCTGAAAAATCTGGTCGCACCATGCTTAAGAGCTGCTGTGCCATATTGTGCTCCTCAGTCAATAAAAATAACCTGTCGCTTCGAGTACAGTGTTAGTGTGTGTGTGTGTGTGTGTGTGTGTGTGTGTGTGTGTGTGTGTGTGTGTGTGTGTGTGTGTGTTTGTGTTTGCATGCAATAATTTCACTTATGCCTTTCACCACATCTCTAACCTTCTGGCTTTTTACCCTGGCACAGAAGATCACTCAGGTGCCGGACCCCATGGTAAAGGAGAGCCTTTAAGCGAAGGTGACCTCATCACTTTGATTAAATGTTAACAAGCAGCTGCTTTTCATACGTCCCTAAATATAAAGTAACTTCTACTGCACAATCACATACGCTGACACAACCTCTCATTTATGCATGAATGCTGAGGACATTGACCCTCAGCTGACAGCATGTATTCTGCTGTTGTCTCTTCCTCGCAGGTGAGATTGGTGGTGTGGCAGGGGGTCTGGTATTGCTGCTGATACTTGTGGTCATATTTCTACTGGTCAGACATAAACTCCCCAGTCGACAAGGTGAGGGGTGGAAATTTGGCAAAACATGGAAAAACTCCTGTACATACACACATACTTTTTAGTTTTATAAAAAATCCTCTTGTCTTGAATCCTCCTTTGTTTGGCAAAATTTTCACTGGTCATCTAAATTTTTAAGTTAATATATTTACTTTCAAAACAGATCCTGTGATTTAAATGCTAAATAACTGAATTAAGGAGGCAAACATGTTTCAAACTGAATAGCTTTACTTGCATATGATTATAACTGTGAGGAGCCAATGCAGACAGTTAGAAATATCTTGTTCCCATCTATTCAAATGTTCTTTTTTCTCAGAGTGTTGTCCTGCATGGGAATCAACACGGCACGGGACAAATGCTGGCCATAACACAGAGGTGCGTTTGTGTGTGCATTTGTGTGTTTGTGAGTTTGCATATGAGAACAACAGCTGCATCCATCACACCGCTCTCCTTCTTCCACTGCAGGGAAATCATGGAGATCACCATTACGAGGACATTCATATGTGCAACCAGCAGGCAAGCTCAAGAAACACACTACCATCTGTTTACGCCACCGTCAACCCTCCTGCAGATCAGCTCCACTATGCCAGTGTTAATTTCCAGAACGACCCAGCCAGTGTCTCGAAAGACAACACACTCTCTGATGCAAACAAAAATGGCTCCTCAGCCTGTGATTACTCCTCTGTCAGTAGGACTGTGGCAGCGGAGCAGACTCTCTATTCTGCAGTCACAAAACCTGGGGAATGATGTTGATGTCAACTGTGCAGTTTGAGGGGAACATACTGCGAAGACTATGCATTTTGTTCAATGTAGATACCGTTCATTCACTTACAGAATACAGAAAAGTCATTTAGCAACATTTGTGTGTGATGTACCTTATAATTTAGCCCTATGAGTTTGCTAGTAAGCTAGTTAGCATCTATTACGGCTTTGTGGTGAATAATGTGACATAAACATCAATGTAAATGTGCTCTAAATAAAATCTTCTATGCAGATATTTCTTTCTCTGGCTTGGGTCTGTCACTCTCACTTGCTGTAGGCTATATCAGTTTGGCTGGGTGATGCTCTACTTTACTTCACAATAAAATTACCACAGAAATAATTTAACAGAATTGATTATTTGAATTGAAATGTGACACCTTGTACTAACTGCAGGATCAGTCTGCTATCTGCTACTTTCTCTATCAGAGCAAATGAGAATACACTGAATCTATCTTACATTTCACAGGCACACAAACAGTTTTTATTAGATTTGGTTATATTCAAAACCGTAGTTGCTACTGTTTTGAGCTTTCCTGTGAATCAAACATCACCTTATACTGACAGAAAATGTTCAGTTTCACTTATTTCACCATTTCAGTTAATGATGACATGTTCTACAGCCTGTACACAGAATATTTGTATTAAATACAGTACATCTGGTCACCGAGAGACAACTCTATTTGTTGCTGACCTTGTTTTGCTCTCCAGCGCCCTCTTCTGGTTGAAAAGGTGACTAGCTGGTGATTGGCTGCTGTGCGAACTGCAGCTCACATACATGTTCACTACCTATGACCTCCACCTGAAAGAGAAAAACCCGTTTGTCTAATTAGATCTCACAGGCATTTCTGGGGCCAATTTAATTAATTTTATGCTGAAAAAACTGTAACCTTGGGAGACATTTGCTTTCTTTGCCTCATATTTGCCCCATTTTAGTCTCAGATAAACATCTGACTACATTATTGCAGCAAACAAAAACTGTGGATTTTGTCCTTCATCACTTACAAAGAGGGCACGTTTGGAAAGCGTCTTTTAACAGCCAGTATGAACAGGAGGAAGGATTACAGCAATTAAAACCTGTGTCAGTATTCATATGGAGTCCGGACAACTGTTACTTTTATGGGTCATCATATTCCTGAAGTGTATGGGGTAAATGAGACACAGCTTGTCCAGCTGCTTAGTTGATGATTCCTTTTTTGGTAACAAATTTTAGAAAATTGATGAAAAAATAAATCCAAGTGGAAGTTTTTGAGATGGTTTAAAAATCATGTAAATGTTTGTGGCTCTGTCGTAAAACACAAACCTTTGAGGTTCAGGTCCTAACAGAGGTCAGAGTTATGGGTGAGGTTTGGAGGTGGTTAACAGCAGATCACTTGTAGCTGTAGTAGCACACGATCTGCAAGTTCTTTTCTCCTAAAATTCTGAACAGCTATCAGAAGCCAGAGCCAGCCGAGGTGAACGTTCGACAGCAACTATCAAGGCAAACAGGAGCAGATCTGAAAACAGGGAGGATTGTTGCTTAATAGTGTTAGAACATACAATATATATAAATTAAAAACAAAGGCCAATCCCTAATAAAAGCCTGGCTTAAATAAAGGCGTGCTTCACTCCCTGTGAGGAGGCCAGGTTTAAACCAGGTGAAGGTGAAGCTTACTGGTGTGTTTTGTGTGTTTTTTTATTATGTATACAAACAGATTGCTCATTCTTCCTGTTTCAAAGTGCAAGTCCAACAACTGTATTGTAAAAATGATGACGTGCCTGTGTACGTTGACAGACGTCTCGGCTGACCAATGACTGAGGGCAGTGACGCTGGAGGCGGAGCCACAGTCTCCGGCGGAGGCAGGGAGTCGCCTGACCGGATGATGACAGAAGTTTTCGGGCTTAATGTGGCTACTTTTTATCATGCGATCATCCAGTCGGTGAAGCCGCCGGTGCTCTGAGTGTAGTCGGGACTCTTGCCTCTAAACTGCTTTTTGTTTGAATGAAATAAAGTCACTAAGACTCTGACAGACTGCGGTGCCATCTGAGAACTTTTAGTTTGCTGGAAGAGCGACCCTTTGGCTCTTATTTGACCGGGCAGGAGAGCAGCATAGAGCCCGCTGGGCTGACCAAGGTGCCGCGATGGGAAACCGGGGAATGGAAGACCTCATTCCCCTCATCAATAAGCTCCAGGACGCCTTCAGCTCCATCGGCCAGACCTGCAATTTGGACCTGCCGCAGATAGCGGTCGTCGGCGGCCAGAGCGCAGGGAAGAGCTCCGTGTTGGAGAATTTCGTCGGGAGGTTGTACCGTTTATATGCAATCTTGGATTCATTTGACAGTGTGAATGTGATATTTACTTTGTTGACTGTAGTTTGTTACTGTTCGTTTAAGACAAAGTACACCGAGCTTTTGCGTAAAAGTCGCCAACTAAGCACTTGGTTACGCACTCTGTATCGGTGCCTCCCAGTTTTTTTTTTCTTTTTTCTCCCCTCAACGGGTTTTTTCCATGTTGGAGCTCAGCTATTCACAATACATTATTGCGCATTTTACGCAAGTAAACAGCTGTGAAGTGGGAGACAAAAACGATCGGAGAATTGGTGTAAATGTGACTTCAGTCTGGAGCTGCACGTCCTAAATCCGCACCATTAAAAATGTAACTTATCAGCAGAAACACACTGACGCGTGAAGTCACTGCTTCAGATTGTCAAACATTTACAAACACTATGTTTCCTTGTCGTCAATAATCTTTATCGGCCTCATATTACATGGGTCGGGTCAATGTTTTACCTTTAAGGGTGAGGTTGATGAGGTGACTAACAGGTAGATGAATTATTGGAGAATTGCCTCCAGTCTGCGCTCCCAGCTCGCCTGCACTGCTGAATGTCTTTGTGAGGTTGACGAATGACTGAAGGAATTTGAATGAGCAGTTGTGGACCCTCTTTAATGACAAATAGCCGCAAACCAACTGCTCCATTAATGTCACATGTTAGGATGGGTCTGCTCAGTTTACAGCAATGTGGAAAAGAGTCACTTTGCTTTGCAGTTAAAACACAGTAAGGCAAGCTTTGGGGAAGGGGAAGAAGACATGGCTGAGCCACTGCTGTAGAGGCCCTGACTACTGAAGACATCCACAGCAGCTTTGTGTTTTTATCTCCAAGTGTAGGTGCCCAGAACAGGGACCACTTTACGCTTCTACATGTCAGAATGATTTCACTTGTTGTCCAATAGATAGGGAATGTTGATTAGGCAGCCACGACTCCTTTTTTTTCCTGCTGCCTTTTGTCTCTGAGTCCCGAGCGGTGGCTGGGGGAGACAGTAGGGGCATTGATGTGTTCGTGCTGGGGTCATCAGTGATGTCACCAGCTGCACTGTCATGTGTATATGACACACTGGGTACCAGATACCCACAGAAGGCCACTTAGCTGTTTTCATGTTTGTTAATGAGCCCTCTGACGCAGAGGTGTCACGCCGGCCTGTGAGATCTGTTTATTTATTCACTTTAAGTTAGTTCAGGGCTCCGGCTAACACTTAGTTTTCCACTTCATTGTATAGACCAGTGGTTCTCATCCTGGGGGTAGGGACCCCCCCACAATTGAGCAGGTTAATGGTTAAGGTTAATCTAAGGGGTCACATGATGATTAATGGGATTAAAAAAAAAAGAAAGAAAGCATTATTCATGTACACAGAGTTTTTGTATTTTTCTATTATCTTTTCTTTTGTGAAATATCGGACGGTTCTGGCTTCAGGTCAGCTATTCAAGCATGACAATCTGAATTGTTTTGAGGAGGAAATCACTCTTTTGTGCACATATGCAAGCTGTGACAAGAAGTCACTGCTTCATTTCAGAAGTTAGAAGGATTTGGAATAGGGACTAACAGTTATTTTCATTATGAATTAATATGTTGTTTTTAATAACAGACTAATAGCTTAGTGTATGAAAAGTTAAAAAAAAAAAAAAAACAAATGTGGAAAATGTCCATCGTCAGGTCTGAGAGTCCAAGATGACATTGTCAAATAGTCCAAAAAGACAAGATATTCAGTTTAAAATGACAGGAAATAGAGTAAGGCACCAAATTCTCACACTGAAGAAGGTGAAACCAGAAAATATTTGTTTTGCTTTTTGCTTGATTTAAATGACAAATGACTTATCAATACACAAAATTGTTACAGGTTAGATATTTTGTTGGGAGTCGCTGATTTACAGTATGAAGCATGAAAGAAATAACAAGAGGAGCCCTTCACAAGTTCTAAACTAATGTCAGACCAACAGCCAAAAGCTCAACAGTCTTCAATCTACAATGATGTAAAACACCAAAAGAAGCGAATCCTCACATTTGAGGAGCCGTAACCAGCAAACATTTGGGTGGGCTGTTTACTGCGCAGATGTCTCAGCGATTTCATTGATTAGCTGTCCTGTTGGTCATTGTGTTGTTCATGTCGTGCTTTCATAAGTGACAGGAAGAGATGAGGAAAGAGGATGGGAATCACTGTTGTGTAACATCCTGACTGCTCTGTCAGCAGTGGACAGCAGGCACAGGGTGTATGCGTATGTATGTGTGTAGATGTGTTTTTCTGTATGTGTGTGTGTTTATGGCCTGCTTACCTTACTCTGAAACTTAGCTCAGTCTTTGCTGCTGACCTGGCAAACACACACACACACACACACACAGACAGACAGGCAGACATATTCCCGTAGCCTGCAGAAATGTGTAGCCAGTGACCTGAACATGATCACAATTCCATTGAACAGGAGTTTCCATTCAGATGAACGTCTGTGTGAAGAGAAGGGAAACAGAGACACGTTTCTCCCTCTTTGCGCTATTTATAATGAATAAGGTTGTAATTCAATCTTTGTTTTGCATCAATAATGCACACGTCTACATGCACAGACACTCGGGATCAGTTTTAGAGCTTGAATACTTATTTTGGTCGAAGCTGACACATGTTCAGCATTTTGACATCAGAATGTCTGCTGTGTTTTTTTTTTCCTCTCAGCTGATATTTATTGACTGAGAAACAGCATCCTGTTACTGAATAATTAATCCAGGATTAACAAGAGTGCTTTCAAGTTCTCTCCTTATTTGAGCATTTAATTTGACATGCTATTATCCTCATCCCTGAGCATGTGTGCATGTATATTAAACATTATCTCTGACTCTCCCTCAGGGACTTTTTGCCCAGAGGATCCGGCATCGTCACCCGTCGTCCTCTCATCCTGCAGCTGGTTAACAGTAAAGCAGGCAAGTTGTGTGCATGAGTTGGGAAAAGGTCTGTGAAGTGAATGTTTGGCTCACGGTGCGATCTTCAGCACAACTTACAGACATACAAATGTTCTTGTGAATGTACAGCCGACAGGTGTAGACACACACGCCATCCGTATTTGCCTCTATGTCCATCAGCCCTCTAATTCTCTGATTGTCTCCATGTAGAGTACGCAGAGTTCCTGCACTGTAAGGGACGGAAGTTTGTGGACTTTGATGAGGTTCGCCAGGAGATTGAAGCAGAGACTGACCGGCTCACCGGATCCAACAAGGGCATCTCCCCCATCCCCATCAACCTCCGTGTCTACTCCCCTCATGGTAACACAGACACACTCTCTGTCTACTTGCTGCACTTTTCCAACCTCTGTCTGACTTACTTCCTCCTTCCTGCTTTCCTCTCTCAGTCCTGAACCTGACCCTGATCGACCTGCCTGGGATGACCAAAGTGGCCGTGGGAGACCAGCCCCATGACATCGAGCACCAGATCAAGGACATGCTGATGCAGTTCATCACCAAGGAGAGCTGTCTGATCCTGGCCGTCACCCCGGCCAACAGCGACCTGGCCAACTCTGATGCCCTCAAGATTTCCAAGGAGGTGGACCCTCAGGGTAAGGGGACCTCATGAGGAAAACATGCTAATGTGACCATTTTTTTTGTTCTAAATTTGAACAAGGCTAATTACTCTTTGCTGTATCTTGCAGCTATTCTTCTTACTATTAATCATTGCCTCAGCGCAGGAGCCAGCTCGCCAAAATAATTAACAGTTACATTATTAAAAGACTTCCTGGCAGCATAGAGGTACTGAATAAGATTAGTTATAAAATGTAATGAAACTGAATAATCTCCACCTTTGGCCTTCTTTCATTCAATCCTGAAGATGTTATTGAGATTTCATATTCTACATACTGACAGTTAGGTAGTCTCTCAGACCTGCTAGCATGTCTGGAGATGTAGACTTGTAGTCTTGTTTATGTCTTTTCAGGAGTGTGTACTATATGTTGGTTTGTAACAAATGCAAAAAAGATGCACTGTTCCACTGTAGGTAGAGTCAGCTCTCAGTCGAGGTTCGTTGTTGGTGAAGATTCTCATTCATCCAGGTCATGGTACTTCTAGGTGCTTCCAAAGACGACTGGACTTGTTTGTGGTTCTAGAAGACGTTTGTCTCTGCTCCAAAAGGCTTCTTCAGGTCTAACTGACTGGTGGGAAATCTCAGGCATTTGTCCTTTAGCAGGATCAGCTATCATGCGAGTCATTTGGGTCACATGAGTCAGTCAGAACTGAAGAAGCCTTTTGGATGAGAGGCGAAACGTTTTCTAGAACCACAAGCAAGTCCACTTTCCTTTGGAAGCACTTAGTAGAGGGCTGTTGCTTCTCAGCTCAATGATTTCATATTGTAGGTTGTCAGAAACATCAGCTGGGTCCACATTCAATACATTCAGGTCCTTCTGTTCACTTTTCATGTCCTGAAACCTCTCACCAAACTCCTGAAGGAGTTTTCACACTCGGCAGCGCATTCAGATGTCATAGCAGGCGCACAGTGTCTCCTCTTTCCAGCTGCACTTTCCACAGCTTTGATTTCACTTCAAAAGATTTCACGTTTGAAAGCAGAGAGCTGAGAAGCTGGCTGGAGCTTGAGGTGCTTGGTAATATCCACCATGAAGGCCCAATCACACAGACATTCCCTATCACAGAGTCTCCACGTCAGGTTTTACTTCATCTCTTTGAGTTATTGCAGACAAACCGACACTTTGGTAGTCCACTATTTTATGTTATTTTTTATGGCTGAAAAAAGTCATTTCTTTTTTCTTTTTTTTTTTTGAATTTTTGAATTGCCTCGTGGGCCAGATCCAACAGTCTCTCAGGCTCCACATGTTCCTCACCCCTGTATGAGAACATAATTGTGATACCTTTGTCCTCAGGACTTCGGACCATTGGTGTGATCACCAAGCTGGACCTGATGGACGAGGGGACAGATGCACAAGACATCCTGGAAAATAAACTGCTGCCACTCCGCAGAGGTAAGACCACACACACACACACACACACACACACACACACACACACACACACACACAGGTGATGCTCTAGTTTTTGCCCTCAGTCTGGTCTTCATCAGGTGAAACACATTTGGATTTGGGTTAGAGGTCAAAAACATTCTACTGGTCGATCAAAAACAACAGTTTGGGTGCCTTGTCTGTATTTTTCTGCAGGCTACATCGGGGTGGTGAACCGCAGTCAGAAGGACATCGATGGGAAGAAAGACATCCGTGCTGCTTTGGCTGCTGAGAGGAAGTTCTTCCTGTCTCACCCTGCATACAGACACATTGCAGAGCGCATGGGCACACCACACCTGCAGAAGACGCTCAATCAGGTTAGACCTGATCACACATGCACACACACACACACACGCATGCACGCCCTGCAAGTCTATTTTATGTCAAATTTGAGTTTCATTTTGTAAGAAATTTCCGGGGTTATTCACAGAATAAATGAGAAGCTAAAACCCAATAACAGATTTTCTTTAAAGGTTATTTTTCCCTTTATTTTTCTCCAGCAACTTACCAACCACATCCGTGACACGTTGCCAGGGTTACGCAGTAAGCTGCAGAGCCAGCTGCTATCGCTGGAAAAGGAGGTGGAGGAGTACAAGAATTTCCGTCCCGACGACCCCACACGCAAGACCAAGGCCTTGCTTCAGTCAGTGCATACACACACAGATGCAGGCACTCACAAACACACATTAGTTGAGGAAGTGATAACATTCCCACTATGTTTTTCACAACCTGCAGGATGGTGCAGCAGTTTGGCGTGGACTTTGAGAAGTGCATTGAGGGGTCCGGGGACCAGGTGGACACCTCCAACTTGTCTGGTGGAGCCAAGATCAACCGCATCTTTCATGAGCGCTTTCCCTTCGAGCTGGTGAAGGTGAGCACTGTTATGATGTTTGCTTTCATCATGATTATTAATGTTATGCTTTTTCTTGGAATTGCTCTGTTGTTTTCCTGTTAACAGAAAAAAACCCCACAAATTAACAAGAACAAATGAAAGCTTAACCTTTTTTTGCACTGTGTTATAGATGGAGTTTGATGAGAAGGAGCTGAGGAAAGAGATCAGTTACGCCATCAAGAACATCCATGGAGTCAGGCAAGTTGGGACGACCTGCAAACAGCACATCGCATGTAGCAGCTTAGCTGTGTGCCAGCCTTTTCCCTGTTTCTTTGTGTCCTTTCAGCTTTATAAAGAGCCTCAGTCTTGTCTGTCTTCAGGTCTCTATGTCTGTCCTGTTTTTCATGTCTCTGTTAAGTTGTTCTGGCTCTTCTGTCCGTCCTTGTTTTTCTATAATCTGTGACATCTCGGCTTTTTATTTAGTCTCCCTGGCTTGTTAGCCTGATGTCCGTCCTCCTCACCACTTCTTCCAGTGTTTCTTCCACTACTCTTCATTTGGTCTTCCTAAGTGTCTGTCTGCAGATGTCTTCCTTCATCATCCTGTGTGTCTATCTATACCCCCCCCCCCATGTCTGTCTTGTCTGTATGTCCTTCAGGACAGGCCTGTTCACCCCAGACCTGGCGTTTGAGGCCATAGTGAAAAAGCAGATCATTAAGCTGAAAGAACCATGTCTGAAATGCATCGACCTGGTCATCCAGGAGCTCATCAACACAGTCAGACAGTGCACTAATAAGGTATCGCTGCATGGTCTCCTGCCCGGCTCCCACACCTGTACATACACAGCACAGAGACCAGCCAACTTTAGAGCTGCCAGGGGCTGTTTTCCTGCCGAACTTCTGTAAAAATGCAGCTGCTGTAGTTTTTTAGCCATAACGTCAATAAAATGGATACATTCAATGGGAGGGTTCAGTTTTATCAGTCCTGTTTTGAAGTTCACATGTATGAACATCAGTGGATATGTTTGAACCTGCCGGCTGTACTGCAGTGCACTGGAGTGGTGTCTCTGAGAGGCTGTGTGGTCAGAAGCAGACAGGCTGTAACATGTTCCTGCAGGTTCATTACAAAACAAGCTGCAGGCTTGGTTTAACGCTAAGAGTGTACAACCATGCTAGCAGCTCTGTGAGGCTGTACTAAGACACAGCTACATGCTAATGCTAGCGTGCTAACATTCTCACGGTGCCAATGCTAACATGTTGCTGTTCAGCAGGTATAATACTGTCAATGTTCACTATCTTATTTTAGCATGTTAGCATGCCAAAGCTGGATTTATACTTATGAATTAAGGCTCTGCTGCATTGCTGCATACCTACAACGGCTACGTGTGTTGGCTTCGATCACGCTGATGATGGGAATGTCAGAAAATAAGTTGAAATTTTGACCTGATGGTGGCACTAGAGGAAATTTAAAGCATCACCAATAATTGATCATCGTCTGGGAACCATGAATGTCCCAATGTACAAGATTTAATTGCAACCCATCCAAAAAGATGTTGAGATGTTTTTGTCTGGACCGAATTGATGGACAAACTGACATTTCCATTCATAGAGCCGTGCAG
Organism: Chaetodon trifasciatus; assembly: GCA_037975065.1. Classification (NCBI taxonomy): domain Eukaryota; kingdom Metazoa; phylum Chordata; class Actinopteri; order Chaetodontiformes; family Chaetodontidae; genus Chaetodon; species Chaetodon trifasciatus. The sequence goes on from JBBMOE010000032.1 coordinate 5,268,475, forward strand.
CTAGCATGGCTAAACAGCTGTAGGCTGACTCTTAACATGAGGAGGAAGCTGAAACTGCAATGAGCTCTGTTGAGAACCTGCACCTTGTTTCTGTTGTGTACATGAAGTAGAACTAACGAAATACCTGTTTTTTCTTTCTCATATTCCTCAATCTCCATCATCCTTTTTTCCTTTTTGAGACTTTATTCTTTATCTAAACTGTTCCGTCCAACTTGGGCTCTTATTTTTCCACCAACATTCCCCTTCTTCCTCATCATGACCCATGCTACACCGCCTCCTCCTTCGCCTGACATTAAACCTCCAACTCCCATGATGCCTCACCACAGGACAGGCCTGTTCACCCCAGACCTGGCGTTTGAGGCCATAGTGAAAAAGCAGATCATTAAGCTGAAAGACCCATGTCTGAAATGTGTCGACCTCGTCGTCACCGAGCTTGTGGCCCTGATCAGGAAGTGCACTGAAAAGGTAAACAGGACCAGCGGAGAGACAGATTAGAAAGTGATGAATGCAGAGAGAGCGCTGAAAGGGGAGAGAGTCAAAGGGGAAAAAACAAATTCAAGCAAAGATAGAGCAGTGAAGGAAACTCAAATCACAAAAATCAATGAACTAACTTGTCTCTGTCTTGCATTGTTCATCGTTACCCCTCGCTGCTGCTTTGAAGGCTTCGCTCAGCACACATCCTGCCCACCCTACCCTTCAGTGACAAATCTAAATGAGCCCATATTGGTCCAGGACCCCTACCAGCCCACTTACCCACTTGGTGATTTATGTAACAACCCCCCACCCTGCCTCACTTGTCAAATCAGACCCCCACTGACACTCAGAAATTTCCCTGCTTAGAAATGGCTGTCTTCACCTGGTCTTCACACACTCTACTCTGCACCATTGATAACAATAATGCACCTCTCGCAAGACCCCACAGACCCTACCCAGTCTTCTTCTGCATTTGGACTTTAACCTGACCTTTTTTCCTAATTCCTACCTGATTTGTTGAGACTCCTTATCAGTTTGAGATGATGTCTTGCTAATGACGATTTTTAATACACTGTTTTGACGCAAATGCCATCACAACATCTATAGCTGACATGAAATCTCAAGCTGAAATGGACGTCATTAGTGCATGGCACGCCTCCTCACTCTTCACCTGTCCCATGTCTTCCCTCATAGTTGTGTTTGCATGGTATGTAAGTGCTGAGGATGCACAGTGTTTACGGTGTTGTTTAAGCCTACACAGGTGTGTGTATCCTGTAATCGCGGTGCCTGCAGCAGTGCACGTGTGTGTGTTTTGCATGTGTGTCAACAGCTGGGATCATACCCTCGGCTGAGAGAGGAGACCGAGAGAATCGTCACCACCTATGTCAGAGAGAGAGACAGCAAGACCAAAGACCAGGTTTGTGTGTGTGTGTGTGTGTGTGTATATGTGTGTGTATGTGTATGTGTATGTGTGTGTGTGACGGAGATAGTCCACCTGTACATTTGTGTGGTTTCACTTCTTGTGAGCGTAACGAGACATTTTGCCTCTCAGGTGCTGCTGTTGATTGACATTGAGCTGTCCTACATCAACACTAACCACGAGGACTTCATTGGATTTGCCAAGTAAGACAAGGCTTCAGATGCTCATTGATGAGTTTCATAGGAGCAGAGACGGAGGTCTCTGTTGAGATTTTCTAGAAATGAGACAATTAGGCGATTAATTGACTAATTGATTGACAGAAATTCTGTTAATTATTATTGTGAGGGTTTCTTTGTTATACTTTGTGATAAGTAGATTTTTTTGCCTGTCTATAATAAGAAATTTCAGTGTCATCTTGAGTTCTGGGATACTATTTTCAAATATTTTGACAGGACAAAATGATTGATTGACAAAATAATCGTCAGATTAGTTGATAATGATAATAATCCGTATGTGGTGCCTGAAATTTTCCTCTGTGTTGTATTCTCTTTAACACACAGTCAGTGTGTAGGGAATGATCAATCAAATGTGAAGACACATGAACAAAGTCACAGTCACTGTTCACCTTATTGAATCTCTCTCCTGCAGTGCTCAGCAAAGGACTGCTGCCAACGCCACCAAGAAGAGAGTCATGCCCAACCAGGTAACTCACCCGTTTAAGCAGATACACTGCGTCCCCCTCCCACATAAAGCCCTCACACCACTGTAGCATCGCGGCAGCTACTTTCTCTTGCTGCTCTTTTTATTTCTCGTTCTGTTGTTGTCTCAGCCCGTCTCTCCTGTCATTGTTGCCCTATGTTGCTTCACATTTACATACTCTTGTCTGTGCCCCTCTTGTCTTTTCTCTTTATTTCCCTTTCCTCTTTCTCCTCTCCTCTTCCTCCTTTTTACGGCACAGGGAGAGATTCTTGTAAGTACCGTACCCCCCTGCACCTCCACTTGTCACTTCCTCTTTGGGTGGGTGGGGGAATCAACGGTCATTGAGACCATGTCGGAACATTTGTGCTCCTTGACGAAGAAGAGGGAAGTGAAAGAGTTACAGTAATGGATGTATTACGAGAACTGGACACAACGCACAGAGACGCACTGTTCATTCCAGTTTTCCAAGTTTCTCACACAGCAAAAAGGTCAAAATAGTTTTGTCTCATCCTGTTTGATTCTGCTCTGTGTGGCCCGCTGCACATCTCTGTCCCTGTCCCATTGACTTTGCACTGGGATGATGTCACACACTAAAGAGGAGAAAGTTTTACAAATATTAAGTCTTTGTGGTTTAAAAAGTTACAGCACAAAGAGCAATAATAATGTTTGTCTGCAGTTTTAAAGGTGATATGAATAGAACAATGTGTCTTGGTGTATTTGATTCCTCATTGAGGACACACAGCACCTGACTTTCTCTTCCAGATGTCCTGACGAGGGTTAATTATCCAAAGTTCATTTTAATTTCATTCACATTGCACTTTTACGGTAAAACCTACAACAGGCCTACATTCAAAGTAATAAAGCTTAAAGTCTGTTTCCTATCGTATGATGCTTGTAGGATATCTAAAGGGGATGTCGGTGTGGATCTGTTTTGACATCAGAGTCTGGACATGACAAATCTCCCTTCAACCAACAGCAGCAGTTTCAAGATGCCCCTCATCTGTTTGTAAAATTCAAAGCAGCTCTGCTTGCATGGCTCACTGACGTTCGCTGTCATGTCATTAATCTAAACTACTGGCTGCAGCTTTTTGACAGCTGTCAGTCCAGAGGCAAACATCTGGCTGACACCAAGACTATATTAACCAAAAATACCTGGACTGATCCCATGTCTCTTGAAACTTTGTTTCACTCTAAGTTCAGGGTATAGATCATTACAACTTTCACCATTCTTCCAGTGTCCTGCTGTGAGTTTTATCCCAGTTTTGATCGTGTGTGGGATATGATGGAACTTAAGCCTGTCATTCTTATGCAGCAGTGTGAACAAATAAAGTGCGTGGGTTACAAAGTAAGTGACAGCCAGCATTTAAGTCAGGATGTGACAGTGAGCTTCAGTCCTCAGTAAACTGCTCTCATGTCAGCCTGCAGATTCCACAGAACCAGGTGTATATATGGCAGTACGACCATCGAGGTTATTTAACAGTGAAATGTGTGCATAGGTTTTAAAAGTAGATTGGGTGTCTTCCTCCGCTTTGGCGCCCTTCCAGCTGGTGGTATCCATGGCAACCATCAAGCTTGTCTGCGCCTAAAAACGGCCCAGATTGTAATGGTGGTCCATGGAGAAAAATGCTTTTTAGGCTGCAGGGGAGTCTTTTTTGCAGCACCACAGCTGTTGTACGGTTGCATGGCTAGACCACCCAGATTAGGGTTTTGCATCTGTCCGCTCATTATTCCTGTGTGTGTGTCCTCTTTGTCCTCCTGGCTGTCAGTCCGGCAGTGAGAGGGATGCAGAGAAGGTGACTTTTTATTGGAGCTGTCATCATTTCATTTTTGTGTCTCGATGTTTGCGGTGTGTTTTCAGTTCATACTGTGTGGGTTGGCCTGCACTGGTCTCTTATTTAAATGACTTTTTGCATGACTGTTGTGCCACATGTCCATGTTTTTCTCTTCTGTTTGTTTGAAGTATTCTGTTTGCTTGCTGTAGATACACATTACCCCTCTTGTGGGGTGTGCAGCTTAGTCAACTGTCGGACTCTCGTGTGCAGGTGATCCGCAGAGGCTGGCTCACTATAAACATCAGCATCATGAAGGGAGGATCCAAGGACTACTGGTTCGTCCTGACGGCTGAGTCCCTGTCCTGGTACAAAGATGAGGAGGTAAAGCTGCTGACAGGACAGTAAATGCAGGAAAATATAGAGTGTACTCTTCTTTTTTCTGACAGTTTTCAGTGTCATGATCGTGGGTGTTTTATCAGGAGAAAGAGAAGAAGTACATGCTGCCTCTGGACAACTTGAAGCTGAGAGATGTGGAGAAGGGCTTCATGTCCAGCAAACACGTCTTTGCTATATTCAACACGGAACAGAGGTGTGGATGCTGGCATCCTCTAAAACAGTCATGATCACAGTGTTCATCTGCTCATTAATCTTTGGATAATGTGTGTGTACGTGTGTGTCTTACAGGAATGTGTATAAAGACCTGCGTCAGATTGAACTGGCGTGTGACACTCAGGAGGATGTTGACAGCTGGAAGGCTTCGTTCCTCAGAGCTGGTGTTTACCCTGAGAAAGACCAGGTACACAAGAGGGTATTCACATGTGAAATACCAAAAGCCAAATTGTACAAATTGTATTTACGAAGGATTCCAGTATTTAAAGCTTTAAATCTGGCTGAGGGATATTTAAAGGTGCACAGCACGCATTGCCTGTTTGCATGTATTTGGTTAAGATTAGTTTGTGGGTAAAGTTTAAAACTGCATTTTACTTTTTTATCTTGTTCCACAAGCACAATGTGTGCTGCTGCTTATTCAGTTCAGTGCCATGCTGGTCCAGGAAGCAGAGTGAGGATCCAGTATCCAGGTCAAAGCTATCTGGTGACCTTCCACACTAGTATCTAAAAAATTCACATCCAGTATGTTTAAAAAGACGAATATTTCCAGTATTGTATTCTCATTGGAGGGTGCATCCAAAAAGATCTGATATTTGAGGTCATGAATACAAGTGTAGTGTGGCTGGAAGGCTCAAAGCATTTTTCGAGAACAATAAATTGTCAGTAAAAGACATATTTTTAATAATAGTAACAATAATAAACTTTATTTATGTAGCGTTTTTCTGAACAAAGTGCTATGTAAATGAAGTTATTTCTGTAAATCTCAGCTAATCAGATTTGATTGACAGTGGCCAAACAACCCACCAACTGTCATCAGATTCTGATACAAATATTGTTTCATCCTGATTGGTGCACAGCAATATGAGACATCACATGGAGGCCCGCCCAAACGGATGTCTGACATGTGAAATAACCAAAAGTGGGAGGCAGTATTGTGTTTAGCGTTGTTTTTGGCGGCTTGTTTTAATTTTAGTCTTAGTCTAGTCTTTGTGTCAAGCTGTCATTTTAGTTTTTATTAGTTTTAGTCACGTTCATACTCTTTTTAGTCTAGTCAAGTTTCAGACGACTAAAAGTCTGAGCATTTTAGTCTTATTTTAGTCTTATCCATGACTATTTTGGTCTAGTTTTAGTCAATGAAAATTGTATTTTAGTCCCTTTTTAGTAATTCAATTCTATTTAACCCAGTCAGTATAGTATAAGTACCTAGTAGTATAGACGAAACCAAAATTTTCTTTTAGCCAAACCCGTTAGAAATAACGTTAGAACATTTCGTCTCTTCTCGTTTTAGTCAACGAAAATGAAGAGACAATTTAGCAGCAATTTTTTTTGTAAACCACATTTAGTCTCGTGTTTATTTGTCAACAATATTGCATTATATATTTAATTATAGTTATCGTCACATGACCAGCATTTACGTTGCGTCTCGTCTTGTTTTCGTCACATGATAAAGGTTCGTTGACGACGATATTTAGTCATAATTTTCGTTGACGAAAGCAACATAATTGTGTTCATGGAGCAGCCCTTTAACCGATCAACACCTCTGCTCTCTGTCCGTCTCTGTCTTGGTCTCCAGCCTGAGAGTGAAGATGCGATGAACCCCAGCGACACCGTCTCCATGGACCCACAGCTGGAAAGGCAGGTGGAGACCATCCGCAACCTCGTTGACTCATACATCGGCATCGTCAACAAGTCCATCAGAGACCTCATGCCCAAGACCATCATGCACCTCATGATCAACAGCGTGCGTCTCGTCTTCCATTAGTCGTACACAACTTTTAGCAGACTAGTATAGCTGTATTAACCATCCGTCCTGCTCTTTGCCCTCTCCCGTCTCCAGGCGAAGGACTTCATCCACTCTGAGCTGCTGGCCTACCTGTACTCGGCCGGGGACCAGGGCAGCTTGATGGAGGAGTCGGCAGAGCAGGCTCAGCGGAGAGATGAGATGCTGAGGATGTATCATGCCCTGAAAGAGGCCCTGGTCCTCATTGGAGACATCAGCACCACCACTGTTTCTGTCCCAGTGCCTCCACCAGTAGACGACAGCTGGATTGCCAAGGATACAAAGTAAACATGAATAAACACAAATATATCAGCCAGTATTTGCTTTTCAGTGTACGTGTCGGCTGATAGGGAACAAGAAGAGTCAGTGCAGACAAGCCAAACTAGACGAGAGGAAATTTAGATTCAGTGTCACCATTTTATAGTTTGTCCACCAGAGGGCACTAATGTGTTGCACAATGTCCTTTTTGGTTTGGTATCCTGGTCACAATTCTTAAAAAAAAACTAAATCTAAGGTACCTGCGTCAAAGATTTTCTTGTGACATTTGCTGTAAGAATCAAAACAAATATTTGAGTATTTGAGTCGTGCAGGTCAGAAAGGGGGGCGTATTTATTCCAGATCAAGGTTTCCATCTAAGTCCAGTCCCTGACTGACTTGATGTCATATTCAGCAACTCACAGCTCATTAGCAGCTGGCAGCCTCATCAGCATCACCTTATTTCCCCATTTACACATGCACACCAGAACGGTTTGAGCGTGCTGTCACCTGATGCTAAGGAATGAAATAATAAGTACTTATATTCAAGCATGTAATCCTAATTTTTGCATAATCCGCTTATCAAAAACATGCCTAAAGCCTCTATATAAACCTTTTAAAATGGAATTTCTCTTAGGGAGATTAATAAAGTGTCTTCTTCTTTATGAACTAATTCTGCTAATGGCTTCAGAGCATCTAAACTTACGACATCAACATAAACAATTTACCAAATATAAAAATGTGTTAAATTGGCTGTTATTTGAATAATATCATTACTAATGACCCTCAGTGATCTTTTTCTTCCATGTGTTTGTCAGTGAACTGAAGGTGGATCATTTTGAAATCTTAATGTCCTGCCTCTCTATTTCAGTCCTCCACCAGGATCCCGCCCTACCCCAGCAACAGCGCCTCCTCCCAGCCGACCCCCAGCAGTCAGGGGACCCACCCCGGGTCCTCAACCCCCCCTCAACCCCTCACCGGCGTTCGGTGCACCTCCTGTGCCGTCTCGACCCGGCCCCGGCCAGACGGCCTACGCGGGCGATCCCAGCTCTGGGTCTGTGCCTCTTGTCCCCTCCAGGCCGGCCCGCGTGCCTCCTGCCCTGCCGCCTGGGATTCCCAGGTAAAATCGTATGCACACACACGCACATACACAATCTGGTGTCTTTATTCGTGGCTTTGGCAGTGGTGGAAGTTGAGGGGACTTTTGAGACAGCTGGTGACGGGTTGTACTGTACGTTCTGGCTTTTGGTGGTTTGGGAATCATTGGTGCATGACTGTCTGATGATATTTTGCCTTGCATGTTTCTTCTCTCTCTGCCCCTCCCCCAACACCTCCCCTCCTCTCTCTTCCTGCAGCAGAAGACCCCCGGCTGCTCCCAACCGACCCACTGTCATACGGCCTTCAGAGCCCTCCCTGCTTGACTAGAAACACACACACACACACACACACACACACACACACACACACACACACACAAAACCGCCTTTCCTTTTGTTTACACTTTTATATTTCTTTTTTTCATGTATATCTCTATAACTACAAACTTTGTCCTACTGTAACTGGTAATCTGATGCTGTTTCAGTCTGTGCATTTCAGAAGCATTATGTATGTAATTTTGACTTTGTGCAGGAAGCTTTTTTAACATGAATTATTCTGCGTTCAGTAATATGAAAAGGGATACATGTGATGATTTTCTTGACTTAAAGGTTATGGACCAGCAAGTCATCTTGAATTTTGCTCATTTCATTTGAAATGAAATGTGTCTTAAAACAATATACCATTCATAACTTTTATATAATGGTAAAAAAAGAAGAGTAACTTACTTTTAGAAGTAATTGTTTCGTGAGTTGTATACTTGCTAACATTTTGTCAGTAATCTTACACACTAAGCACCTCATTAAGTAAGCAGCACTTTTTGATAGTTTTTCTCTTCATCGTTGGTATTTTCATAGTTTCAAAGCTTATTGAAAATAGACTGACCAATGAAATTTGTATGCGCCAATATTTTGTCAAATTACTGTATTACAAATTTTTTACAGTGTGGTTTAGTTGAGGTAAGAGTGATGTCCCACCACAGCTCACCCTTGTTGAAATTCGTATCAAAATGATTTTAAAAAAATGATGAAAAATGGTTATGTAGTGTTATCACCTTTAAAAAGCCATAATGAAAACGACGACCATGAAAGAAAAGAGCCTCTCTTTCAGAAGGTGTATGAAGTGACGATGAATAAAAGAGTAGAAACAGAAGGTGTGCTGGCCGCTGCTTCTTCTTGCTGTTTGACTTTCTTTGCTTCCCTCAAATTTCCATGCACCACCAAGCCTTCCTTTGTGTTTTTCAGCTCCTCTTTTGTTCCATCTGTTGTTCGATCTGCCGTTTCTGTGCACTAAACACACAGTACATGTACTTCCTGACACTGTCTGACACAGAGCAGAATTCAGTCAGTCCAGGTCAAGACCTGTCGATTTGCCTCATAGTCAAATGGAGACAGCAAGGCAGAACGAACATTTCGCGTTTGTGCGTGCAGCCTGGCGTGTCCGTCTTTCCTTCCTGTATGATGGAGCTGTCGGTTACCATGGTAACTGCAGTTGCCAGTGGCAACACACAGTACAGACAGTGTTACTCGTTGCTTCGGGGCCGTTCATAGAGCCAGGCAGGGATGAATAAAGGTACGCAATCCCACTCCTCTGTTGTGTCTGTCAGCTGCGTGAGTCACTGATCCACTTATCAGCAGAAACTGACTGGAAATCTTTTAATGGTCTTCTCTCACAGGCGACCTCCACAAGTCCCCTCTCGTCCCAACCACCGGTGAAAGAAACTCAGATGTTTGGACTCTGTACAGTCTGCTCGGCCTGGTGCGCTTGGCATAAGCACCAAGGAGTTTCTGGAGCTGTTTCCTGTTTACACACCTGAAACTGTTGATGCTCTGTTTTGTTTTTAGACATTTAAGGAAGGGAAAGATGGCAAAATAATTGGGATAAATTAAGACAAATGGTTGTGTTTGCACCAGCGCTGATTGCCTGTCAGCCCAGCCTCAGTTAGAAGTACTGATGAGCTCTGTAACATGCAGGTACATTACTGATCTTACAGAGTATTTAATTTACACCAGAGATCAAATATAATGTCTATGAATGTAAAAATAACTGAAATACTGTCTCATAATTCCTCTCTTGAAATGTCTGTGAAACCTGAGGATGGATGAGACATCTAGTAAATGGAAGAAAAATCTTTGCATGTCAAATTAAAACATCAAGAAACTCAGAATATTGTAATGTCCTCCTTCGAGATTGTAGAATAAACTGTTTTACACTCCTGCTCCATTGTTCTTTCTTACATTGTTAGTGTATGATGTACATAACGAACTGTTTACACACATCATGAACTATAAACTTAACTCACAGGCTCATCTCTGGCAGCCACATTTGGGACTTTACACTCTATGATCAAGCAGATGAGCCTCAATGTATTAACTTGGCAATTTGACAACTAATTCAGTGTTTGTCAGATATTACCAGCATGCTGATTCTTGAAGTGTCTGATCAAATATGACTAAGTATTTAACCTTTAGACTAACTTCAGCTTAATGTCTGATAATGTCAAAGCTGTGGTTGTTTTTAAGGTCAGACATTAGGGGGAGCTGCATCAGCAGAAACCTAGATACAGTGTGTTTGGCAGGGTTAAGTAGAAAATAATCTAGTTATAATATAGTTTAAAGCTGTCAGTGTTAACAGTGTTAACTAAGGTTTCTCAATTTACATGTACAAGAAGCAGAAACTTGCTTTTGAAACACGCCTTTGTGGTAGAGTTTCTGCTCAACTGTAGTGTTAAATCTGTTAAATTCAGATTTCATTTCACTGGAATTAATTACAGCACAAGACAACGGACAACATGTCGATCAACAGAGAGGATTTTGAAAGATTATTCATTTATCAGCTCTGTGTGTCACCAGTTTTTATTCTACAAAGAAAACTGACATCAGTCCAAGTATCTCCTGTATAAAAAATGCATTTATCAATAACATCAATGACATCCATGAAAATATGATTTTGAATTATTCTAAAGCATATGTAATGCCTGTTCTTATTTTAAAGAAAAAAAATAAACACTTGGCATCTGTCTGAGTAGAATCAAAACGTCACATCCTGTTGACACAAACATACATCTGGAAAATAAAAAGCGATCGTCCGGGAGACCACACAGAGACATACGAGCACACATCAAACATTCAGTTTGTTCACTCAGAATTTTCCTACTACGTTCGTCTGAGCACTGACGTGTACATTATTGGCAATCACGCTGGAAATCATCCGTCTTTCTCGTTCTACATTCTTATTTGTCAACACGTCAGCATGGACGTGACCTGGCACATTAAAAGAAATCATCTTGAAAAAACAAACAAAAAAACCCAACGATGAATGAGACTGTGGTCGAGGAAAAACCTGGGCAGATGGACAAATCACGAATATCATGGAAAGATCTGTCAACTGTCAGGAGGAACAAATATGCCAACAACACTATTGCACATAGTCATCCCTTGTAAACCGGCAAACTAGGAGTTGTGTGGATCAGCTTTTGAGTTGTGTCATGTACCTGACCTTCAAGGTTAATTTCACCTTTAACGAAAAATTCCAAACACCTCAAACCAGTTTACATTTGTTGTTCTGGCTTTGCAGGCAGTGCCTTTTTCAAAATATATTTCCTCATTGGTTTGTGGTCAGATTTGACATTAAAGACACAAAATCAAATTAAATAACCTCAGGCTCTTCCTCATCTGGTTACCCCTTCAGGGTCATTTCATTGTTGCTCACAAACTGATCTAAAACAAGATTGTAGGAGTGAATGAAAAAGATGCATTAAAAGTGGTGTTAAATGCTGGTGTTGATGCCGACTAAATGAAAAATAATGGAGCGTAATCTGAATGGGTAACCAGCTGAATGTCTTGTGTTGAACCGTCCTCCTTCCCAAGCTGCCATTTATCACCGCAAAGCAACGCCTCTATGTGCAGACCCTCCGCTTGTCGTCGAACAGTTTACGGACCGTGTAGACCTGGGGCAGGATTAACACAGATATCAAACAGCGTAATAGACTGTAAAACCCCCTGAAACATGATCAGCACAAACTTTTAGCAGCTGATATTGTGTGGTGAGTCACTGCTCCATTTACCTGGGTAAGGGCCACACACAGCATCACCAGCACGCTAGCACAGGACCAGAATGAGACCCTCCACAGGTTGTCTTCCAGAAGGTTTCGGTCTCGCGCCTCAAAAGCCCGCAGCACTGTCTGCATCTGCCGGCTGCGCTCCAAGCGTCTGTGCAGAGAGTCCATGGACTCCTGAGGACAGTGTGGGGAAGAGAGAAGTGGGAGTAGGAGACAGAGGAAATAAAATGACATGACGGACATAATGGTCTCAAAAGCACACAGTTTTCAGTCATTTCGAGCACCAGCCTCTACCTCAGACTCGAGCCTGTTGCTCGAAATGTTACACAGCAGTGAAATCCTTTTCACAGGAACTATTTGTTTCAAACCACAGTGTTATGCCATCCAACCAACGCTGTGGTTTGGTTTAGTAAGTAAGTCACACCTGCAGAGTAGCTGCAGAGTTTAGTTTATGAGTTTTCCTTTGTGGCCCTCAATCATATGTTGGCTCCGTGAGTTTGTAATCAGTTATCAAAATGTTGAGAACTTCCCTGCTTGTTAAAGGTTAAGGTTGACGTTATTCTATAGATTTCATACTGTCAGCACAATCCAAGAAATGACCAAAACCAAAAACACCAAGACTGCATTGTTCTGTCTTTCAAAACTTCCCCACTTCCCAAGTCTGTTGCTTTCAGCCTCAAGCTCAATTCGCTCCTACTGAAGAAAACAGAAAAGGAGTCCAACTCATGTCATAAAACAGCTGGACAAACGTAGCAAACATGACTGAAAACAGGATTAAATTGTGTTTTTGTTGGGAACTATTTACAGCCATGGATTAATGTGCTCTAGTGGGTATTTAGTGCAGCAGGACAGCATATGTGGGACTGACTGAAAATGAACTACAGTGCGTGTGTTCATCACAATGAAGAAACACATCAGCCAGTGCAACAGTGTGGCTCACTGATAATACTCTTTGGACAACAATGGAGCTCTTATGCACAAAGGAAATATCAGTCTTCGGCTACAACACAGACAATACAAGATCAATCGATTGCTGGTGTTAGTCTTTTCACTGGATTTGATGACAGTAAGAAAAGCACAGAATAACGCAGCCGTATCCTTTGCCCAGCCAAATGATCCAGACAGCTTAACAGCTCATGAACAAAGGCAAAAAACACTGACCCAGCTGACTGTTTTCAAGAAACAATTAACAGTATTTGGCTCAGAGGCAAGGGCAGATGTACTCCAGAAAAAAGCTGTCGTCACTCTCTTCACGCTTGATAAAATCATGACAAATCTGACCTGGGATGCACCGACACAACAAACCTGTTACATCTATCTCTCCTCTTCTCACCTGGATGTTGTGTAGAGATGGGTGAACGAATCTAAGTCATCAGCTGGGGTTTACTGCACAGAGAACTAGATTTCCATTTATGAATTCATTTGTAAACCCCGAAACAAGCATCTCACCCGAATGTCCTCCAGCTTGTACTCCAGAAGGCTTGCATCAGGCTCCTCTAATCCGACCCACTCATCATCTCCACCCACATCTCCTCCTTGACCCTCGATGATGATCTCGAAGAACACCATCTTCTCCGAGAAGCGACTGAAGCTGTTGTCAAAGCAGATTTCATAGTCTCCCTCCTGCGTAGGCTCGACCCTGGAAAAACAGGAAGCACAGACAAAGATAAACAGATAGCTCTACCAGTCAAAGTCAGTAATATGAAATACGTGACGTAGCACTAACACGTGGACGCCATCAGAGCGTCGAGACTCGAAGATGAGCCGAACGCCTTCTGGAGAGAGGATGGTGAAGTCCACATCCATGCCGGCACCTGCGATCACCTGCGCGCGCGCGCGCGCGCACACACACACACACACACACACACACACACACACACACACACACACTGAGCAACAAGGTCACAAATGATCCTCCTAAGTCAACCATTTGCTTTGTTTTGCGGATTATTGTTTTGGCAATTTACATTTACTAGATAGCTACAGTAGAGATAACAGACAGAAAATGTTTACCTTTCAACAGAGAGTCAGTTGCTCTCTTGGATTGGTACTCTCCCACTAAACAAACACACTGCTGACTAGTCGAAGTTAACGTGGTTCTTCATGTTACATTTACAGAGTGCTGCAGCTTGAACAGAAGTAGAGCCATAATGATTGGTCGATCAATTAATCAGCAACAATTCTGATAACTGATTAATCGTTTAAAGTCATTCTTTTAAGCAAGAATGTCCAAAAACCAAAATCTCTTTTTCCTGTTGGACAAACAAGCAATCTTGCTGTGATGGGGACACTTGGGACCCTGTGATGGTCATTGGTCACTATTTTCAGACCAAATAATTCATGGAGAAATTATGAATGGATGAATGGATAATGTAAATAACTTTTGGTTGCAGTGCTAGACTGGAGGCATCATTGTTCAGCCAGAGCTCCCATGGCTCTGCAGCAGCTGTTCAATCCCACTCAGTTAACTTTGATGAGTGAGCGTCCTATAAATCAACCACTATGACTGATCAATTGTAAGATTCTGCTCTCAACCTTTGAATAGCTAAAAGCAGTGCTTTGATAAATGGGCATGATAAGGGTTTTGTCGTTCCTTCGCTCCTCCTCACCAGGAGCAGGGCGTCACTTCAGGAACAACCTCCTGGATGACCTCAGGCCACCAGGATCTAAAACTTTCAGACAGAAGTTACGTGTACAGCCTCACATTTACATAGTGACTCATTCAGACCGGGCGCAATGCCTGCTGTATTCTTCATTTCCTGTTATTTCCTGTACACTACTTTCTCTTTGCTTTGCTTTGCATCTCTTTCGGGAAGGACTTCTTAGTGCAAACATTCGCAAAGGGTGCTGGATAAATAAAGTCAGACGTGACGTTACAGATTTTGACCACAGTCTATCGCCGTTTGTGGAAAATGTGAACTTCAGTTGGTGGTTATTAGATTGGTTACGTTAACTCCCACACCATGAGGTTAGTTGAACAATATGAGCTATTATTAGCTTATCAGCTGACTTATATACTGGCACTGAATATGCAAATGCACTCCCAGCATGTCAGCTAGCTCGAGGAGGAACGGTTAGAAACTGTTAGCCAACAACATCGTTTTCCAGTATGGCTGGTATGAGTCTTTAGCAGATAGCAGTTAAATGTGAACAAATTAAGTGCTATTGTCTGTCGAACACACACACAGTTACCTGATATTCGACCTCCATAGTACCATTCTTTACAGCTGTTTGAAAGAAACACTCGGATCTTCCGGCTGGCAGCAGAAACGTGAACTCGCTGTCTAGGCTCTGTCCGAAGCAGCTCACAGACCCTAAACACCACCCAAACACTACCGCAAGGACAAGCAGTCGTCCTCTACTCCCGTCTTTCCTCCGGAAAAGGTCCATGGTGAAGATATTCCCAAACCCAGGGCTATCTAAGTTCAGCCATCTCCTTCGCATCCCTCTTCCGCAGCAGAACTTTGCAATATTGTGATTGGATGGAGGACCCCGGACGAGGGCAACGATGTGAACCAATCAGAGGAGGAAGGGTAGCAATCGTCCTCCAATCACTGCAGGTCTGAGGTTTTCACTCAGCACCATCCCAACAGTGGCAGCTGCTGTGACCCTCTCCTGAGAGGAGGTGACCTGCTCCCAATACATAA
>JBBMOE010000032.1:5286766-5297032 GCA_037975065.1 Chaetodon trifasciatus
TAATAATAATAATAATAATAATAATATACTTTATTTATAAAGCATTTTTCCTATCAAGATCACAAAGCCACTTACATATGTCTCTGCAGGGACAAATCACTTTATAAAGGATTCATAAGTTGTAATTAATGTCTTTAATTAAAGATTATTTCATGCTTTTCTAATATTTTCAGACTTGTTACTACTAAGAATAACATAAACAACAATAGGTAATTACATACTAAATAATATCATCATTTTTGGATGCCAGATTGTTAAAAAATCTCTGCAGCTATAGGCTGGAGATTTCACTCTGCAGGTTGTACTTTTGTGGTTGTGGAGCAGCTGTTTAAAACAATAAATGAAAAAAAAAAAACAAACAAAAAAACAAACATTAAATAAACTTTAATGACTATGGCAATCCTTATATGTGTGTGTGATAAGTAGAATCTTTGTCATTGTCACTGTTTCCAAGATCAGCTACATAATATTAACTACAGAAATTGAACAATAATCATATCCATAAAAACAATGTTGATAATATCAGAAACAAAGACAGAAAGAAATAATGATAGCAATAATAATACATTCACAATGTGAACATATGTAATGTTATTACTGTCATCTCTACCACGACATTAAATAACCTATTATGAATGCTTATAATCAGCAAACCTAAAGCCAACCTATTTTCATAGCTGCACCTGAGACAATGAAAGTACTGTATACTTACAGCAAATAAGAAGAGCCTCACATTTTATTTAGATTCTATATTTGAGAGCTTTATGTTTTCCCAAGCTGTGTGTAAAATCTCCCTCATTAACTGATTCACCATTGCCCACACAAGTGAGACAAAAGTGTCCCAGTAAGTCATGACTGACAGTGAGCCAGCATGCACACTACCAGCACCTTGAAACTGAAGCAGCTAAATGGAATTCAGCCATCATTATTTTTATTATCTACACCTTTGATTTCCTGCTGTGGCATGTAAAGATGTCTTCTAGCAAAAAGGCCTACGGAGTACTCCATAATAAGCAGTGAATTAGAAGGTTGGACACTTATGAATCATTGCCTTTTTGCACTGAGGAAGTGTCACACAACTGTAATTTTGACTGACTTTGATTGTTGGAGGAAAGCACTACATAGGGCATATTTTTCACATTGAGAATTGACACTCAATTAAAATTGGGGCGAGTAAACATAGTGCACTCGGTAGCAACCTGAGTGATTTCAGACACAGTCCTAGCAAATTATATACTGGACTAAGGGTATAACACTGCTTAATAACTTCATTTCGTTTAGGTGATCCAGGGCCAGTCATGGTATTATTGGGGCACTTAAATGGAATGGATTTATCATTAATGATATTACTTACACCTGTGCTGTTCCTGAGGCGCAAGTCCTCCTCTTCATGGTGCTCAAACAGCCTGATTACTGCAAATGCAGACCAGGCAAAAGCAACAGCAACTACCAGAAGAAAATGACTGATTCCCCGAGCTCACCCAAACAGAAAGTAGTTTATGTGCCTTCTCTAGCCTGTGTTCCTTTGTGCCAATGTTAGACATCCACAGCCTAAACAAATATTTACCCCAGACATTGAGATACATCAGTCTCCTTATCGTTATCAAACAGGAAATATGAAGCCGGCTATGACAAGACCAGGGGTGTGTGTAAAATGTCAACTGAAAGCAAAGTTAAGCTATCTAAATTTAACTTCTGTAATTGTGAAGTGATGTGGTTAGAATCACAGCCTACTAAGCAGTCTCAATCAGTTTCTGTAAATCATGATTAATCCAAGTCATTGCAGTTTGCCTACTGGTGTCCCGTAAAAATCTAAGCAGATGTTGAGGCTAAACTCATCTCAATCTCGATGGCTCAGGTCACGACATGGCCTAAAGAGAGCTGCCATGTTTTGTGCAAATCTAATAGACCTGCTAGTGACATACTTTTGGGAGGTGAACAATTACTCCTCTCCTTTAAGTCACGTGTTCAGGAAACCTGTAAAAGGGTCAAATTCAATCTTGCAAATTTCTGATGTTTGCACATTCTTTAATTTTCACTCATCTGAATCATTATATCTGTAAAGCCCTGGGCAAAGAGAGACAGCAGCTAGTCCAAGATGAAGTTCGAGCAGGAGTAGAGGAAGAAAGAGCAAGCAGGATGGTAAGTCTGAGACAGCAAGGCGCATGGACAAAGTGGGTATCTGTCGACCCGGCAGGAGGCCGTTCACCCTGGAGGCATGATCATGATGGGCCAGAGAGAGACACACCCCTCAGCCAAACTATGCAACAGGCCTCCTCTCCTCAGCTGCTAACTGGCAGTTGAAAGTCAACCTGGGCAAGAAGCTGAGGTTTCCTGAGCATGCTACAAAGCAGGTGATCATGTTGGAACTCACTGTTCCTTGGCAAGAGCGCATGGATGAAGCACAAAAGTGCAAATGTGCCAAATACCAGGAGCTGGTGGAGTAATGTAGGACGAAAACCTCCAGCAAACTTACTGAGGTGCCGGGGCTTTGCAGGCTTGTCACTCTGCAAAGCCTTCACCAAACTCGACCTAGTGGAACTGGCAAAGAACAGAGCCATCAAGTCTGTCACTGGCTGAAGAGGGAGGCCCTGTGGTCAACTGCTGCTGGGATGCAAGCCGGGAACTGATCACCCCAGCTGGGTGGCCGGGGTGATCAGACTGTAGACAGACTAGACAGATAGACTGTCTGATGTTGAAAGACCCAAAACACTTGATGACACCAGGTTACATCATGTATTGCTGGTTTAAAAAGTTGGTCACAGCCCAACCATAGTACACCAAAACCACTTAAATCATTATACAAGCAAGCATTAAAAATCCCAGTTAAATAATTATGACTCCACTGCCAATTGTAGCACATATCAACAGTAGAACCTGTATGACGAGAAGACAGCTCTATTCTGCAGCAGAAGAGTGCCTTAACCAGTCAGCCTGGTCTGCCAGAAGCACAGCACAGTGGCCTATAGAGTAATTCCAAATCCCATCAGACAATTAAACACTTAAGATCTGTCAGGCATCAGTTAAAACAATGGATGATAAATACATACACATGTAAGCTGCTGTAACGTATTTGTCCTGCTTATTTGCAGTGTCGTTCTGTAATGTATGCACGTCACCACTGCTTTTACTTTAACAACTGTGTGTCCTTTTCCAGTCTTTAAACTGCATACCCTTTTCTGTTTTTGCTTTGATGTATTTTAGGAAGTATTTTATGTATATGTATTTTATTTAATACAGCTCATTTAACAACTAAATGTTGTTTGGCAAAAATAGGATCATCATTTAACTTATGCTATGAAAGTGAGGAGATGAAAAAATAAAAAGAGTTAGTAAAATGGGCCACGGATACTATATTTAATATATTATTCAGGAAATCAGTTCCACAGTTACAGTTAAACACGTCCAGGTCCATCTCTCCCTTTCTCAATATCTGCATTTAACAAGCAACACCGGCTGGACTGCAGACTTCCGTCTGTCCTCCTTGAGTCTTTATCTACGCTTAACACAATGTGCATTTGTGTGTGTGTGTGTGTGTGTGTGTGTGTGTGTGTGCGTGTGCGTGCGCGCGTGTGTGTGGGCAGTAAGTAAGTCAAAGTGTATGCAGTGATGCAGTGTAGTTTCAACATATGGTGCCTGTCATGACAAACTGTCCCCTCCTACAAGAAAGAAAAAAACCCAGATTGGTTCAAAATAACTCAGAGTTTTGCGATTGAGTTTCACCCTGATCCCTGAATCATCTCTTTTTGTAACTGAAATACTTTTCATTACATTTAACACAGCACTTAAATAGCAGGAAAAAAGACCAGTGAGAGGTTTCATAAAGAGAGGAAACCGAAAGTATTTCTCAAAATACTTTAGCACACGAAGAAAAAGAACAAAAAAGAAACATGAGATTGGCTGTAACTCTGTACTTCAGCTCAGTTGAACACACATATGTAAAATGGAATTACAGAGGTGGGATGCTGCAAGCAGGCAAAAGCAGATTGTACCTAAAAACAGAAGCGTGTCATCAATAAGAGAAACAATACAGGAGAAAAAAGGAAGAGGACAACGATACTTAACATGAGGAAGCAGTGATCTTAAACATGTGAAGAAAAAAGATAAAAAGCAAAACAAAACAAGAGGTGTGACCACATTACAACAGGCCTTGCACCTGAGCTGCTGTTCGCTTCACTGCCTCCAATCCTCTGCAACACGGTACTCATCTTCAATCACTGCAGGTCAGCCAGCTGACACGACAAAAGTTCCTAACGTTGAGAGACACACAGCTGAGATGTTTCTATTGGCTAATATGTGAGAAAGCAGGCTGTGGGAGTAATACTGTGCTGCATTAAAATACAGATGAATCAGGCTGTGATAGTAGATGGTGTGGTGATATTAGCAGTGATGGGTAGCTGTTAAAGCATGGGTGCAAATTTAACAGCTTGCAACAACTCCTCCACTGTCCCCTCTGTGTTTAAGGTCACACTGCATGGTTCAATAGGACTAATAATGTGCCAGATGCATGGCTCAGCTAGGCAAACTGTCCAAGTTTCTCAGGAACTGACAAAAGAAAATAGCTTCAAAAGCCGAGAGCACAAACCAAAAGTGTTCAACACACGAAACACACAGAGTGAGAAATTGAAGAGAGAGGAAGTGTCAGCTGAGGGACGATAACTACATCCAGTAGCGTAGGGAGTGTCCCACGCACACATACACACACACACTCACATGCACACTACTCTCTCGCTCTCTGTCTTTCTCTCTTTGCTGCCTCTTCCCCATGTCATCTTCATTTCCTCCTTACATGAGCTGGCTTGAAAAGCAATATTAGTGATAGCTGGCAGCAGGCGAGCAGACGCATGAGGTGAGGGAGGACAGATATCTGCACGTGGAGGGCTTTCTTTCCTCAGAAGGTGAGATATTTAGAGTAATCATACGCGCAGTGATGTCTCAAAGAACGTTTCTATTTTTATCTCAGCTGTTTAAATATGTTTGAGAACATTTTTGCCATTAATTGTCCCAAAGGAGCTTCAGAGGTGTGAAAACTGCCCTGTGCTGCTTGATGGTTGACTGAGCTGTGGCAGGAACATCTGGTGTACATCTAAATCATCATAAACTCTTTCTGAATTACTCTGAACAAAATGTAAGAGTTTGACTTTTTTTTTTTTTTTTTGATTCATTGAAGCTGCCTCTCATTGTGTGCTTGCAGTAAGCAGGGTATGTTGAAATCACTTTGTTTCCAAGAAGCCTGTTGCATTGCATGTGCCTACTGTAAACAGAGTAGACAAAACTTCTGCCGTCATATCTGAATGTCTCATGCCTCTCTTTCTCCGCCTGTTCCTGACTTCCCATCTCTATTTCTTTGCTTTTTCTCATCTCTCCAATACCTGCCTGTCTTTCACCTCTCTGCCTTTCTGTTCCCTCTTTCTTTGCTTTATCCTACCCTAACCCCCATCTCTTCCAGCACCCCTTCTTCGCCACATCAGGCTCTTTGACGTGTAGCTTAGGTGGAGTGTGATCTGGTGGGATGGCAGAGGGCGGCATGGGTACATGCCCTCAGGTGTTTGTGGTGGACAGCCAGGCGAACTATACCTCCGTGCCTGGCGGGAAGAAACCGAGGTGGGTGGGGGCAGGCCAAAAGTTTCTTCTCCTGCTGGTGGGACTCACCGTGCTGGGACTTGTTGTCGAGGGATATTTAATCTACAATCTATACCAAAAAACGGAGGTGAGGCTCCTTGTGTGTCTGCGTCTGTTTCAGTGAAGAGCTTGGTGTTTGGAACACATGGAAACTTCCTTTCCATTGAATGTTTAGCTCTACGTCATAACCAGACACACATACTCGCAGAGAGATAAACATATTAGTATGTGGGTCATCATTTGATCTTTAAGTTCCTGGTTCGAAATTTCTTTCTCTGGTCCTACTTCCCTTTCTTTTCGCTCTCAAGTGCAAACCCACAATTTAACTTCGCTTTTGAAAGAGTTTCATAATGCTGATTATTACACACCTGCCTCTTCTTTGCATGTTATGTCATTTGCACCGCAGATAAAAGTCAAACCTTGGAGAACGTATAATGTCATGTTTTGTCTGGAATAACAGAGGCTAGTAAAGAGAGTGATGGACCAATTACCATTTATTTACATTACTTTAACACAGAAGTTTCATATTAAAAAACTAATTGAAAATGTACTTTCTAGTTAACTTTTTAAAATTCATGTTGTTGTGTCACAATACGTCTTCTTTGTGCGTGTGACTTAAGTTATGTAAAAGTTAGAATGTGCATGTATTCATTCAGGATATTTTCACATTTCCACTCATTTCTGTTGGTTTCCACGACGCAGGGGACTTCCTGTACTTACACACTCTTGAACTTTTGACATCTTGATTGCAAACATACACAGATTGTGGTACTCACCTGTGCATTCAATCTTTGCCTCTCTCTCATGTTTCTCTGTCTCTCCTTGCAGGCGTTTTCCCACTGCAACTCTCACCCTCTCTGCCAGAACCTGTCCAACCACAAAACATCTGGCCAGCAGGTAAGTGTGGGTGTATGGAAGGTATTTCTTTGTACACAAATCATGGCTTATGCCTGATGTGTGTTTGAGTTTTGAGCTTTCAGTTTTTTTTTTTCTTTTTCAGGGTGGCACCATAATGAGCAGAGTGGGACCTAAAGGTATGGAGAAAAGCCACAAATATGTGATGTATGAATTAATCTTGCATCTTTAACAACTGTCGACAGCTAAAATGATGTGACACAAGATAAAATGTTGTAACTGAGATTTCAGCACAAAATCTTATGTTTTGAGAACAGGGCTCAAAACACATGCAAAACATCACATATAAATTCATATGTTGATTTGAACATTGAATAGTTGGTTGACTGGCTGATTGATCTGGCCCTTTCTTGAACAGCATCCAGTGAGCCTCCTACAGTGCGACCACATCTGGAAACGGACCAACAGAGACCATTTGCTCAACTGATAGGTTAGAGACCTCTCAATGCTCAAATCTAAATATTGTATTTGAACTTAATGGTTAAATTGAACTGATCTCTTTCATTTTCTGTTCATTCGCATCTTCATCTCAGGCTCCGGGAGTCCTATAGGGGAGAACAATGTGGTACAATGGGTACATAAAGGTGGCGAAACCATCACCTACCATATGGGTTACTACAACGGCCGGTTGTTGGTCGAAAAGGAAGGCCACTATTACCTTTACTCCAAAGTGACATTAAATGCTGCAGAGGAGTGTTCGCTTATCCAGCACAAGGTCATGAAAGACACCAAGGCCTATGATAACTCTATAGAACTTATGAAATCGAAAAGGTTAGTCAGTGTGCCACTCCTTACTTCCTTCCTCTGTTGTTGCACATGTGCTTACAAGTGCCTGCTTGAGTGCAACCTGTTTGCTGCTTTGCTTCTGTGTATTTAAAGGCAGGGTGGGATCAGTGCTGTCTTCATGTTGCTGCAGTAAGATTCCTTGTGACATCTGTGCCATGTTTCCTCTAGTTTCCGCTGCCGGACTCCGAAACCTTCAAGTGCAAAGTTTTCAGGTGGGGATGATCTGTGGAACAGTTTCCTGGCTGGGATCTTCCACCTAGAGAAAGGAGATCAGATTTTTGTCACATTGGAGGACATACAGAAGATGCGTCCAGGAACCACTGACAATTTGATGGGAGCCTTTATGATATCTCCATAGAGGCATATAGAAATACCTCTGTCCCACATTGTGATCAACAGTAACTAGTTTCCCTGGAGGTATTAGAGTGTTTGGTTTATAGCAAACATTGCTGTTTTTAGGTAACTTCACCACTTGAAGAGTCACATTAGTAATGCTTGTTACAATGACAAAACTTAAAGACACATGTAAACTCCTTTATGACCTCCATTGTTTAGTTTTGGCGATCTAGTGAGGCACAGTGACTGATGGGTAATCTTGCTTGTCAACTTGCAGCGAAGTGATGAACTGCTCAGTTCTTCCCAACACATCACATCCCACATCACATTTCCCTTTGAACTGAGCATTTTTTGCAGGTCAGTTTCTCACAGGCTGAATACCCTGTGCACTTCACAGGTAGTTGTTGGAATGCAGGAAGCATTTGCAATGCACCTTATGTCTCTGTGTTAATATACATATGTTGTGTTGAATTTTATATATCTAATATATACTATCCTGTATACATTATCTAAATTATACGGTGTCTGATGAATGTATTTGAGTCGCTTATGAAAAAACAACAAGTGGTTGTGGTATCATAAAATGTATCTGATATTCAGGTTATATAATCCTACTTGATAATTTGATAAATATATTCTTTTGTGTGAATAAAATGCTGTTTCTGAATAAACAACGATGTGAGGTGACATCAGTTCCTGATGAAGGTCATATCTCGGACAGATATCAACATCAATGTAATAAATGTTTTAAATAGATAATCAGTGGGAGGAAGTTCAAACAGATTTCTTATCGGTTCACATCACAAACTGTGCAAAAACCAACGTGAAACTGTTTGGAACCAGCTTGAATACCCGAAGCACACTGAGACAAACCACAGATAAGCAACCCACTCAACACAGCTGCAGATCTATAGCTTTTCAATATACACAAATGCCTGCAAAGCAGTGTGTTTGTGTGTATGCTTGTGTGTGAAATGCAGGATGTGGTTGTATAAGGATGCACTGAGGAGAGGATGGAGGGGAGGTGGTGAGGCCGGTGTGGCTGACTCAGCGTTTCTCACAGAGTACAGGGGAAAGTTTTGCAAACATTGCAGCTCTGTCAAATGGAAAAAAAGCCATATAGAGGTACAGAAATTTTAAGTAAAGGATAGTTCAGCAGCCAAAAAGGGAATTCTGTCAGGGAATTAGGGTGGAAAAAGAAATAAAACAAAAAAGTGTTACAAATGCATGAGAATGGTGTGAAGGCACAGGAAACCATGTAGACAGGTAGACAGACAGGTAGGTGAGTGGAAAGACTGACCTCAGATGTAGCTAAACTATTCGGGTCATTTCCTGCCCTGAGACACAGATAAACATCTGTGCATCTGAGTGAAACAAACACACAATGAGATTATACTTTTGCAGCTTGAGCATGAACACTTTGCAAAGAACACCTCATGTTGCTCATTCTTTGCACTGTTGAAATGCATCAAGTGTATTTGCTCAAATACTTTACTGACGTACAATTTTTATGTGCTCGTGCTTCTTTTGAGTGCTTCTATCTTGTGCCACCTTATACTTTAACTCACTATACTTTTCAGAGGCAAACAGTTTTTAGTTACTTACATGCTTTAATTACATTACATAAATAAAATATCATAAAATATGATGCATTGTTCTAGACTGCTAAACTACCCAACAGTATATAAAGTAGTTCAAATTAGCTCAAACTCGACCATGCTGCTACATTAAAAGGCTGCTTACACATTAAAGAAAAGTTGTGTGTGTGTGTGTGTGTGTGTGTGTGTGTGTGTGTGTGTGTGTAGTGGTCATTTGGCTTTCACTGGCACAAAGATGAGCATGTCCAGTTTCCTTTTCCGTGTTATTAGTAGTTGGTGTGACAGTCCAATAATAAGATGCCCTTCTCCAGGCGAAATCAAGTCCTCTGCTGTTTCTTGCCCTTCACCACCGAAGCAAGGGTTGCTGAGGCAGCTGAAAAGGATGTCTGGACCATCCTCTTATCCCGCTGTTAGACAGTGTAGCAGCTGCCTCTGGAGCCTGGGGCGCTCTCCCCTGGGGCTGCAAAAGCACAGTGCAGCAGGCCCGACGAGGGATGAGGATTCACAGGGCAAACGACTCTTTCTACTGCCATTTGAACTTGAGGGTTTTGTGAAAAGGACTTATTGGAAAGATATGAGGAAGCAGAGAGAGCAGCAGAGGGTTTTGCATTGGGAATGTCCAAACTGCTAACTGCATCTTTAAAGCATCAGTACCAAATGGAAACTTCCAGGACTGAAAAATGAAGCCAACTCAGAAGTGGCAAAAACTGCAATTCCTCAAACAGCCCCTTGAGACTGGCTCCAAGTACCAGCCAATCCCCATAGACCCCCATATTAAAATGCCCAACCTTACAGCAGACAGAAACATGATTAAAAAAAATGGTTTTGGTCTCTATAGCTAATTTCCACATTCATGACAATTGCATGATTGTACCTTTTTATATAACTCACTCACTATGCTAAAGTTATGCATAATTATGGGCATAGCATGTTTGACTGACAGGTTCACCTGTTGAATAAAATTTGATATTTATTCTCCTTTAGCTGTTTTTGGTCTCTACCAACTCCT
>JBBMOE010000032.1:5299935-5316715 GCA_037975065.1 Chaetodon trifasciatus
GAGAGAGAGAGAGAGAGAGAGAGAGAGAGAGAGAGAGAGAGAGTACAGCTTGTGAGATACTGCATGTTGGTCAAAAGAGAAAACATATGAACTGAGGGAAAGGGAGAGGGAGGGTGCTATATTGGCTGCTCGGCTGGTGTGTTGTGTAAACAGCCCGAGCACTTGAGCTGCTGTCCTTGTGACTGACCTTAGCTTCACATGTGAAACTTACCTGTGAGATGAAACGACTGAATCCTGAACACACAGCAACCACTACTACTCTATACATCACCTGTAAATATATACAGATTTTGTACAACTCGAATGATACTGTAAAAGCACTTTTCCATGTTAGTATTATTAACTACCACTTTGTTATGATTTATGTAGGATGAAATGTATTTTATACAATGTGTGATATATCGTGTAGATTTTTTTTCATAAGCCCTGTGAATGTAATGGTATTGAAGGAAAGCACAAATAGCGAGAAAGCAACTCATTTTCCTAATGTGTTGTAGCATTTAGATGTGGTAGGATGTGTCCATCCTCCTGTGAGCAGTGTGTGTTGTATTCGGAGATTATTAGTGACAAAAGCACAATAGATATAATCCATGTTTGAAACATACGGACGCTACTAGTTCTCTGACCTTCTTTCTTATAATGCTAATGTATGTTGCGAGACTACTTACTAGTCCAAGAGCACAGATCATTAAAGAAAAATGTGATTTTTTAAAAAACCTCTCTAAGTTCAGTTTGTGACATTTTCCTCTACTAACATTTCATACACATTTTATATACAAATATTTGCCACATACATTTTTTAGATGTTGTGGCATAATCCTTCAAATGATGATCACTCTACATGCTAAAGTTCAAAACTGTCCAAAGCTGTTAAGCCACTTTTAATACAAGATTGATATATTATCACCTCATTTATATAGAGTCGATAGCAAATAGTTACCTATTAGCAAATGAGCAAACACATTCAAAGCATTTGTTTGGAGTCGTGTTTCTGGTCCCCTAATGAATATAAGTACAATAAAACTTTTAGCTCTATTTTTGGTCTCCACCAGCCACCTGAGAAAAACTATTTAGTTCTTTAGCTTCTAAATGCTCCACTTTGTTCACCAGGTAGTTGCTAACTTTAAGTGACTGGATTTATCAGAGCATGTTTGCTGTGAACAGCTGCCTGAGGTTGAGGTTGTTCAGAGCAGACTGAAGCAAACACACTGAGCTCGAGCTGAGCTGCGGAGTCGGGAGATGATTCTCTGTGGGTTTCTCACAGTGAGCAATATGTTTCACAACAGACATTTATTTTTTTTCCAACTTATTTTTCACATTTTCAAGATATTATTTTTGTGCTGACCCAAAGTCCACACAACTGCAGTTCAACTCCTACGAATGCATTCGCTCTAATTTATTCATGGACCATATTTTTCTCTCTATCTATCCTGTGCTGACTGTTCTGTCCTGTTTACCTT
The DNA here is from genome assembly GCA_037975065.1 of Chaetodon trifasciatus. Taxonomy (NCBI): domain Eukaryota; kingdom Metazoa; phylum Chordata; class Actinopteri; order Chaetodontiformes; family Chaetodontidae; genus Chaetodon; species Chaetodon trifasciatus. The sequence continues at coordinate 5,301,396 of JBBMOE010000032.1, forward strand.
CTTCGATGTGCATTCTACTTTGCCTTTAATATGATTTTGAAATATTCTTCACCAGTGGTAGAAGAAGTACTCAGATCATTTACGTAAGTAAAAGTAGTAAAGTCACAATGTAAAATTACTTGGGTCATTTATACCTAAATAATAGTAGAGAAGTGTTACCATCAAAATATACTAAAATAATATTACTAGTACTGTTTTATAAATGTGTAAGAGGCATCTCAGCTTTGAGGATAAAATTGTAGTGCTGCTTGAGGTGGAGCTCATTTTAGTTACCTTGTAAACTGTTGCATCATATGATAAAATCATTGTCTGCTTAGTGTAACTAGTAACTGCAAAAAACCAAAAAAAAAAAACAAAAAAAAAAAACAAGTATGAAGTAATGTTTCCTTTGAAATGTAATAGAAAATCACAAAAAAATCATAAAACTCAAATGAAAAACAAGTAGCTGAAGTACAGTACTTGTACCTGTAACAGCATTTTTAAAATCTTTTTATTTGTCTACTTCAGTTTTTCTCTTCATCATACATCTCATCAGTCTCTCCTCCCCCTCATTTTCCACTGCAGATTCCTTTCTTTCTCCTTTATCTGAAAGCCTCCTTCTCTCCGTACATCCACACAAAGAGAAAGACAGGAACATTTATTTCACATGTTTACTTGAACTTCAATAGCAATACAAGACAATCAGAACACTTGAGGTCGATATGTACAAGGATCTCTGGGGGTTGCAGAAAAGTTCTGAGGTTTTATATGATCACTGGCTCCGGAGTCAAGAGTTCTGTTGCTATGACAAACTCCATCACCAACAGTTAGTGGCAGGTGGAGGGGGCGGGGTTTGGTCTTCATGTGAAAATGGGATTGGTCAAGAGTTCAAAATCAGTCAGAGGGGATGTGTGTAAGAGGCCCCCCAGTTGATATTGATAAAATGCTTCACTGTGATACATTAATTATACAAGAATGATGTATATACAGGCACGCACTCCCACACACACACACACACACACACACACACACACACACATCCTTACACACATGCATGCTCATCAAGCTACACACACACTCCGACATACGCTCACACACACACACTTCAGCACTTTCCTCCTACAGTATGTAGCTTTGTAAAGCCACTATAAAGTCATGCACATGTTCTTTGAAAGGATTTTTTGGCAACACACAAGTGCTTCTTTGACACACTGTTTGCTTGCTACAGGGAGGGAAAACACCCAGCCGATGAACCGATAGAAACTCAGACGATGGGCAAATAAGGATGAGCACCGATGAGATGGGGAGACACACCAGGGTTTCAGGGAAGAGAGAACAGGGAGAGGAGGAGGAGGAGGAGGAGGAGGAATTGTTATAAATGGATCACAGTCATAGAAAAGTAACAAAACATGAAAAGGGGGAAGTCTCGTGGTGATCGGGAGATAGAAGCAGGGAGGAGTCATCACTGTCATTATCATTACCTTCATCATCCACCATCACTGTCCTCAACAGTGTCATTATAATCATCATCATCATCATCATTTCCATCAGTTTGATCATCCTTGTTTGTTGTTGTCACCATCTTCCTCCTCCTGCCTGGTTTCTATTCCCCGATCACCACCGCCCTAGTCACAGGCTCGTCACCCGCTGCATCTGTCCATCGTCTCCCTCAGAGGTGGGCTCTGCTGTGTACACTGCCTCTCCATTGGATGCCAGCGGTGGTGGCTGGTAGAAGGTCTGCAGGTGATTGGGCCGAGGACCCAGCGGGGGTCGCCCCAGGCTGTAGGGAAGTTCCAGGGCAGGCCGCTGCGGTTGGCCAGTGGGGCTGACCTCCTCTGGACCTTCAGGGCTGCTGTCGGGGTACGAGAGGGTCGGAGGGGAAGTGCGGGTGTAGAAGCGAGGAGGGGAGCTGCTTCGGCTGTAGACCTGGGGGGAGTGGCGGGTGTAGAGATTGTTTGGAGGCGAGTTGCTATCTCTAGGAGCAAAGATATTCGTTGGGGGAGAGCTTCGCGGGAAGATGCTGAGTGGCGGCGAGCGCCGGTCTCCGGGGTAGAGAGGGGAGGGGTTTGAATCTCGGGCGTAGATAGGTGAGGAGTCAGGGTCGAGGTCGAGGTCGGGGGTCAAGGGCAGAGCAAAGCTGTCAGAATCTTCTCGTTCGCCGTGGTAACGAACAGAACCTCTTTTCCTGGCATCGAGGCCTCCATCTTTGCTCTCAAACAGAAAAGATTCCTCCCTGTCTACATCCATCCCTCCTCTCCACACATCCAGAGCTCTATCCTTCTGTTTCTCATTCTCCCGTTCAATCCCTGCTCTCCATCCATCTCTGTCCTTTAAAAACAAAGATTCATCCTTCTCTCTCTCCATCCCGCCTCGCCATCCGTCAATCCCAAAATCTTTCTTCTGAGTTATGAAAGTCTCTTCCTGCTCCGTCTCTGCTCCTCCCCGCCACACCTCCACCCTTCCACTTCTCTTCTCCAGCAGATGAGATTCCTCCCTTCCTCTCTCCATTCCACCTCTCCATTCATCCATCTCTCCATCTCTCTTCTGAGAGGTAAAAGACTCATCCCTCCCTCTCTCGGTTCCTCCCCTCCATTCGTCAATAATTCCATCTCTTTTTAAGAGAAATGTCTCGTCCTTCTCTCTGTCCTGGCCACCTCTCCATGTCTCTACACTTGCGTCTCTCTGTTTCATCAGCAGTGGCTCTTCCAGAGCCTTGTACAGGGGCTCAGACTCCTGTGGAGGAGGGGGAGGAGGAGGCGGGAGAGGCCTGTCCCGGTACCGATCCCTCTCTCTTTCCCTGTCTCTCTCTCTGTCTCTGTCTGTCCCTCCGCTCGACTCTACAGTGCTGCGGTGGCGGGACAGAGTACCAGGGGTGCGGCTGAGAGTGGAGTAAGGCCGAGCCTGAACATCAGGGGGACGTGCTTGCTGCCTGTCCTGCAGCCCGCGGCGACCCAGAGTGCCTTGCAACGACCTGTCTCCATCTTTAAGAAGCTCACGGGACTCAGAATCTCCAGAAACACGTGTGTGCGACCAGCCGTCTTGCAAGCGTGGCGTCGTGGTGTGATCTTGTCCGCGTGTTGTGGAGTGTGTCTCAGCGTCTTGTGTGTGGTGCCTCGTATGCGGCCAGCCCTCTTGTGCGTTGTGGCGTGTGTTTGGCTGCATGGTGGCAGCCCAGCCCTCCTGGGGAGGCTGTGCGTGTCGAGTTAACGTGGCAGTGTGAGTGAGAGCCGCCCTGTCGTGGTGGTGAGGCCTCGCCAGGCTTCCGTAGCGCTCAGGAGGGACAGGCATGGGAACTGAGGGTCTCAGGTTGCTCTGCACCAGCTCTGATATGATCATCTTTTCCAGCGCCGCTGCATCAGACAGGTTACGACGTATCCCAGCACTGCTGCCGAGATCAGTGGCCCCGTGGGGGGTGAGGAGGGCTGGGGAGATGTCATCCCCTCCCATCCCAACTCCCCCCTCTCTCAGAAGGTCAGTGCTGCCCACCACTCCAGCTCGGGATCCGGGTGTGGTTCCCAGACCGTGCAGGGTGAAGGTGTTGGGGGTGTAGCCTCCATTGAGACATACACTGTCCAGCCCACAGGACTCCTGGCTCTGGGACACACCACCCTCTGAAAAAACAGGAAGATACCAATTACTGAGCTTTACCTGAACGATTATAGATTTGCATGAATGAATGCATGAATGAATGAATGAGCAGAGTTTAGGTTTTATGTGCCTACTGAGGGTGTGGCTTTACCAAGACGTTTGGATATTAACAATAGTCTTTGATGAAATGTTCAGTTATGTTGCCACATGGAAGAGATGTATGTTATGTCTTCATGGTTTCTTAATAATTACTGTGTGCAGATATTGCACAGACAGTCTATGACTTGAAGGACAGTGCACAAGGAAGTGGCGCTCAATGATTCGAGTGAGCACAATAAGGGAGAGCTCATACTCTGCTTGTTTCTGAAGGTTCCTACTGGTCCACGTTAAGACAGAGAAACAGAGAGGGAGAGTGTCAAAGAAACATTTAAAACACAGACATTTCAAGGTCAGACACTGAAAACAGAAAACCATTCATACAAAGCAAAAACATTTCAGGAGCTTTTAATATCAAACATTCACACTGAACAGAAACCGAAAAATGACAAACTGTACTGGACAAAAGTCTTAGACCAATAAATAAATCAGCCACTTGACATTCTTGGCCCATATTATCTTATTACAGACACATGTACATAAGTGCCATCTAGTATCCAACCATGTGCCATCACAGAATTTCTTTATAAGAGAGAACCAAGTTGCCAACATTTTCCCTTTGTTAACACATCAGTAAACAGCCTTACAGAGACATCTCTGAATGTGGCTTAAGAGTTTTGCAAAGCACCGAGTACACATAAGTGAAAGGACAGTAAAAGAAACCAACATAAAGACGGAGAGTACGAAAACTGTGTAGGACACATAGACACAAAGTTAGGAAGAATCACAGATTGCAAGTTGCAATGAAATGTACCTGTGGAGGTGAAGGGTTGATTGTATCCTTGAGCCAGCATTGTGTCATAAGGAGAGGCTCCAGCATGGGTTTGCAGCACTGGATTAGTAAGGAAATGGTTCCCCAAAGCAGCTGAGGATTGAGAGTGAGAAAATAAATACAGCACTCTTGACAGAAGGTCACTGCAACACTGAGATTTAAAGGAACATTATGCAACTATTTTACCATAAAATAGCAAATCATTTTGATGGTACACTGAATTGTAGTGGGGACAAAAATGCCTCTGTCACTCTGATCACCTTTTCTTGCAGCATGAAACCTGGGTGAACGGGTACGATCTCCCGCGAGAAGATGTGTAACTTTTAATGGCACTATGTCACACAAAACCAGCTATGCTGTTGAAACTGGATCATATTTTTATGGAAAAAATGTTCTTTGGTTTTCCCTCTGATGTGCTCCAGCTGCTCTGCCTCAACTATCTGTGAGTTATGGACTTTCCTGTTGGACAGGTAGCTTTACAGTACTTGTTGCTAAACTAATTGCTAATTGCTGCTAACTGAAGCTGCCATTAGCTAGTTAGCTGTCTTTGGTCCAGGTTTCATTAGCTTGGCACGCTGCTGTTCTGAGTTGTGTGGAATGCAAAGCTTATGCAAACTTTGACCCTCTTTGACCGATTTTGACATAACAAAAAGGCATACATGTTAGCTTCAAGACGTAAGTTTAAAACAACATAACATTATTATGATGCCACCGAGCTTTGGTTGTTGTTTGCACGTAGTGTACATTACATTTGACAGTACTGTTACAGAGGGATTTCTTATATTTCTTATTTGTGACAGTGGTTTTGCACGCAGAAACTGTAGGGGCGCCAAATTGCACAAAATGAAAATTCTTGCATAATGTTGATGTACAAGAAAAAAACACAGTGTTCTTTACCTCGGTTGAGAGTCGGGGTGTTGTTCACGTCTGCAGCTATGAAAGAAGATTCCGTCTGTCTGCGAACAGTGTCGTTCCACATCCTCCTGATACGACTCTGAAACACAAATATTCAACACAAGGTCAAAACTGACTCAGACACAGAGAGAGGCATAGAGGCACAGTGTGCTGTAATGCACCTGTCTGTTAGCTGTAGCTCTCCGACTCTGGCTGCTGGTGTAGCGGCTGTTGGAGCGCAGGGCGGCCCCCTTCACTGAGTCCGGAGAGCTCGAAGAGGTGACGCAGCACTGCGAGAGACGCAGACATCTGCCGTAGTCCTTCTGACCCTGCAGGCAGTGTTCAAACATATCTGTCTCGTCACAAATGATGACACTGTGCACAGATTCCTGCAGCTCCATAATGACACATGAACGCAGAGACAGACCTTCCTGGCAAGGGTGCAGTGCAGTATGGTGATGAGGAGGGCCTGGGCGGTGTTGAGGGAGGAGAAGAGGTAAGCCAGGAGGAGCGACGGAGCAGACAGGAAAATCAGGCCCGAGGACCAGGTGACGCTCTGCAGGAAGAGCAGTGTCAAGGAACCCACCGCCCACGCCCTGGAGACCCCAGAAGAAGCAGGGCACGAGATAAAACACATTATATTTTCATTCTGACAAGCAATTTCAACAAGAGCTCACTCATCTTAATGTGTTAGAATGATTTTCTAATTAGATTTTTCAAGTCCCCATGCTTAAAATACCTCAGGGGAGGTTTAACTGTGCTTCTTCTTTACAGCTCAAACGTAGACAAAGAGAGAGCTGGGCTGAGTCTAATTAATATCAGTGTCTACTGAAACAGAAACTGAAAACAGGAGCATTCAGACAAACTTCCATTTGCGTGGCTTTACTGACACACACCCAGGCTCTAATTTTCCTCTGTTGAGTGCAGTTTGCTCTCTCTATTTTTCATTTATATGGCATTGCTCAGGTTTGACCTTTACTTACCCAGAAGAACAGAAAGAATATAAAGACTGCTGCAGTGCATATTATTCTGCTCTTCCAAAAGGTGTTAATGCTTGACTTCAAACTACTGAAAATGCTGCTGTTTAACAAAATGTTGGAGCTTTACAAGGACGAAAGAAAGGCCGCATTGCATGTGCTTCATACAATTTACACTGGCTCCCTGTCTCAGCTGGGATGAGTGTTAAATATTTTAATTAACTACAAATCTCTAAGCGAAGATTAGATTCCTCAAACAGAGTAGACTGCCTCTAGCTAAGGAAACATTCATTTTCAAACTTATTTTTATCGTTTTCTTTCATTTTTTGCATCTGGTTAAGTCAGGTTTTGGGACACTCTGCAGCACTGAACAAAAACTAAGACATCTCTGAAAATAAGATAATAATATAAATGAACAGGAAGGTGTCGAAAAGTCAAGTAGAGTTTTTATCAGTTCAGGCCCTTTTCAGCTCATCAATTAAACTTTACTGTATTTTTCAGATGGGAGTCAAAGCCACTGTAACACAATGAGCTCTAGACATTATCACCCACAACAGATCAGTATGAGATGTGGTCCTTACCTCAGGTTGTCATGGCGACTGGAGTCTGGCTTCAAAGCAGCAGTACTGTGCATCTTATGTAAGGTCATCACCAAGACAACCAGGTTCAACTGAGGCCGAAAAGAACAACCAGCAGACACTGTTTAATATTTGCTTGTTCATAACGAGTCAACATGACGTGATCACACGCTGATGACCGGAAGTATATGAAAATATATACGGAAAGGCTGGTATCTGTATGAGGGCATGAACTCTCACCGTAATGATAACAGCAACAGGTCCAAGGAAACTCCAGATAAAGTAGTTGTCTGTTCGCAGCCAGCACCTACACACACACACCCACACACACACACATAAACAAATCACACAAACATGAGAACCTCCAGATGGAGGAAAAGTAACTATTCCCATTCAAAACACACACACACACACACACACACACACACACACACACACACACACACTAATCAACTTACGCCGTTTTTGAGCCATAGCCTCTGAAGTCAATGGCTGCAGACACGGCCACCACCAGTCCAGGAATAGAGTAGCCACACAGGTAGAAATATTTCCTCCTGGAGTTTCGTCCCTCAAATACCTCCCGCTGCAGCAGGTATAGTTCCACCCCCTCCAGACACAACCAGCAAAACACTGAGAGCAGCGAGAAATGCAGCAGGCCAGCAATGATGGAGCACACAACCTGGATTTGGATATAGAAGGAGGAATATAATCCACAATATTATACTTTACCAAATACAACCACCCAAAGACTACAAACACAAAGCACTCACTGTGTACTGAGTCTTGTTGGCACCAACAAGAAAGAGCAGCTCAGTGATGAGCAGGTTTGCCCACAGGTTGCAGTGGATGGTGCTGTGGTCTGTGTGCCAGGGCGCCCCCTGGCAGCACAGGGTGGTAAGACAGGTGGCCAAACACACCAGCGCTACAGAGATGCCAACCCAGGAAACCACATAGACGAGAAGCTCCTCTACACCAACACCGAACTGATGAGGACAAGCAGGCAGGAAGGAGGATGCAGAGAGATTAGAGACATTTTATTCGATCATAAACAGTCCATGAATTTAGGAGCATGTGCTGAGCATATGTGGATGTGTAGTATTTTGAGGTGTGGAGTGCTCATGTGTATTTGCCTCTGGTTGTGTAACCGTGTGCGTTATATAACATCCATTCAAATGAATAAAACCACACCTAACAAAGAGAACATCTTGCAGAGAAACACTTAATTCAATTTCATGGCAGGACAAAATACCCTGCAGCATTCATCCCTCTCTCTCTCTCTCTCTCTCTCTCTCTCTTTCTCTTTCTCTCTCTCTCACTCACTCTCTCGCTCTCTTACAGCTACAACCCACAATTATCACTGCCTGTGTGCTTGATTTTTATACAACATTTTGGAGAGCACGGTGGGGATGAAGTTGGACTGTGCAACAGCATATGGGTGCATAAGGGTGGAGTCAGGGTGCTTTTGGTGGTCAAAGACTGAGCTGGATTTATAAAATTCAAGTTTGGTACCAGACCATCTAAAAAGAAATCTAAAGTAGTAATAATGTGTAACATGGGCCTTTCTTGAACTCTTGATTTCATCACCATTTATGTTCAAATGCAACATGCTTTTCAGTGTAGTGTGATTATTGACTCAGTATCGGCAAAATTAACCATCTGAAAATCCAAAGCGGTGTCTGGTGAGTGAGATAAAGCTACATCTTACTACACTGTCATTGTTTTTCTGTACTGCTTGAGAGGACATTAACACAAATCAAGCAAAAAAAAAAAGACACCGTCGCCTTACATCTGCTTTCTGACTGCCCTAGAGGTGACTTTTTTTGGTGTGTGTTACTTACAGCAGGTTGCTGAAAGGTCATGAGGACAGCATAGCTGGACAGGTGGTTGCAGGCGCAGGTAGTGTGTGTGTTGTTGGTGTGTAACAGGCGGCAGCCCTGCGTAGACCACCTGCCACTCCCAGAAACCCCTGATGCATTCCAGAAAGAGCAGTTGGGGCCAAAGTGGTTCTCCAGCTGTGGACACAAACGCACACAAACACATATAACATAAGATACTCAAGGAGCAGATTCTGCACATTCACTCTGAGGTAAACAGATTCCCAAACAGACCTGCAGGTGCCTGAGAGTGAAGATCACCGGCTCGGAGAGATACACCCTGTTGGATCCTCTATGCACAGAGGCAGAGATGACATGGGAGTTTACCACCAGGCTCCTGCGCCTGGCGTCGGACCCCTGGCCCAGCCCCAGACTGAGCCGCAGAGTCGAGTTCTGGGTGGTCAGGAAGGCCCCCAGGTTCTTACAGAGTGTGAGGACCAGCTTCACTTGGCCTGCAGAGGAAACCACAGAGAGGAGGGAATATTTTTATCATTTGTTCTGTACTTTCATTTATCATATTCAAGAGGAGACAGACTTTCATCTAATATTTTATATTTTTTGGCATGTGGAGGAAACCTACTATTACTTTCACAACCTATTTTTCATCCTTCCTATGGTCTACCACCCCAGGCAAGATGCTGTATAATAACAAGCTTTCACTGAATAAATGTTGATTAGTTTTGGAGTGTGCCACAGACCATTGTTGCTGTACTGTTGCAGAGCCAGTGCTGATATCTGCAAGATGCTGTCGCTGTCGTAGGAATGAGGGAACGTCAGGTCCTGTATGTCTGCCTCTGTATTTAGTACATACACCTCCAGATCTGACATGGGAACACGCAGACACAAAAGCTTAACTGAACTGGTCATTTCTACAATGTGTAGAGCAAAACAATGTGTAAAGAAAGACCACGCACCGACATTTGGTGCTCTGTCGCTGAAGCGGCCTTCATAGAGATTGTTAGCCAATAGAAATGCTCCTTTTTCTACTGCGTCTAACAGCAGTGATGCTGAGCGGGACTGGTCAACACTGCTCATATCCGCCCAGGACACCAGAGCCTCAGGACCCAGCAGGTTATCAACTGTCTGAACAACAGCCTGACAGAAAGAAAGACGGAGTGTTTCATTCCTATTCCTCATTATTATCTAGTTACCTGTCTGTCTATCTGTCTTACCTGAACATAGGCCCTGCATGTGCGTTCCCGTTTCTGCAGCTAAAAAGAAGAAAAGCATCTATTGTTAGAATCATCATCACTGACATTTCCTTTTTCATTTCCAGGAAAGGTCAAGCACACATCTGCTCTGAAAACAGGAACAATTTACCTTGTTGTAATTGCGTGCTGCTGACTCTTTATTGGCTGGTCTCAAGGCCTGAAGCTGTGAGTCCAGGATGTCCAATAGCTGTTCAATTAGCCTGACGGACATGCTGACATCACCGGCATAGATCCGCCCCCGTGTCAGGTTGACCAGCTCCCCGGCGATGTTGGCTGCGTTCTCTCCGCTCTTAATCTGGAGTGAGGCGGGGGTGTTTATAATGTCAAATATTTTGACATTTAAGAGGGAACTGCTTGCTGACTGGCTTTTGGGTGTGTGTGTGTGTGTGTGTGTGTGTATGTATTTGTGAATGCGTGACTAACCTTCTGTGCAATTTGGCTGACCCAGGGTGAGGTGCAGTTGGAAAGGTCAGGGCCTCTGGAGCTCCAACCCACTGGAGACTGCATGCACTGATAGGAGGCTATACCTGCAGAGACAGACGGGTGGCACAGACAGTCAGACAGAGAAAGGACCAATAAGACTCTCATTTTTTTTTTTTTCACATTTTTAGTAGCAGAGAGTAACACATTTCTACAATGAAGTATTTATTTAGAAGAATAATCGCTTCATTAAATATTGATAATGCTAAGGCTGTCAATAGAATCTGGCTTAAGTTTGGTTGAATTTATTCATGACATAAACAATAAACCAGGAAAAAAATGATTCCTAAAAACATGCAAAAAATTTGTCCAGTGGTGGAAACTAATGCCAGACTAATGGTGGAAACTAATGCCAGAATTTGATTTTTTTTTTTTTTTTTTTTTCATTAAATATATAAAGCTGCATTAGAAAAGTTAGCAATTTCCAGAATGTTCTTGCACACCATGTGGTCTAATGACAGGCACATATAGGACTGAAAATTCGTGGCATGGAAAGAAAATAAAGGGCACGATTCTTTCTTTCTTTCTTTGCTTTCTTTCCGAGTAAAGTGTTTGAAGTCAAGTTTGAGTCCACCTGATGAATGTGCAATATTCACCCTTTTAGCTCTGTTTTGTTCTCTACCAACCCCAGGACAAAAACGTCAGAATCTAGATTGTTGGTGTAGTAGCTTCAACTTGTTTGACTGTCATCATCGTCGCTAACTTGTGTACTTCATCAGAGCTTTTTTTTTTATTAAAACAGCTGCCTGCTGCTGCTGGAAATAATGAGAGTGCTGAGACTGACCCATACAGTAAATGTACCATGAAAACAAAACTACGACATACAAGCTTTACCTGATCTATTGAATTGTTGCATAGGTTGAAAAATAAATTACTCTGTTTTTGTTTGCTGCGTATCTGTTACACATTAGTTCTGCAAATTAGGTGTAAGTATAAGACATCCGTTTTCGGTTCTAAACATGATTTAAAATTAGATGATTTCACAGTGAAATCATCACCTCTGTGCTAAAACCATGTCCAAATCATTCAACATGATTAGGATGAGGCAAAATGTACCACAGGCTGATCTAAATAATCAGCATAACAGCTTTTCCTTAGAGGCAGCTCTGGGCGGAAGACAGCTGCACAGCGAGAGAAAGAGTTGCCAGCTTGAACCCTGCTCGTCTCAACACTACTTTCTTCGCTCTCATCTGATGGCAAGTTCAAAGAGAGGACATCCAACTACATTTCAAAGGGAAACAAGATATAGACACACACATGCAAATACCACACACACACACACACACACACACACACAATGCCACACACAGGCTGGCATGCTCACAACTGCAAACACAAACATATGCCGCACCTACCTAATGACCCTTTAGGGCAGGGCCTCTCCACTGTTTCTCCCTTCAGGGTGGGCGGCCACTGCACCCCTCGTGCCACCCGGCCCTCACAACCGCCCACCTGACCGGGGCCCCCGGGAGCCAAGGGGACACGCAGAGGTGGACGAGGGGTAAGAGGGACCATGGCTGTGATCGGCCGCTGATCATAAGGTCCTCGGTTGATGACGCCAATTGGGTGAGAGGCGGATGGCCGCACTGGGGTCAGTGCAACAGTGGCCGTGTAGGAGCGGACGGTGGTCATCAGAGAGGAGAGGGGACCTGGGTGGACAGAAACACTGTTGATTCTCTTGTTTTATCGCTTATGTGCAAATACACAGGTGCACTTGTTCTACAGACCTTTAGTGGGCGGTGGTGGTGTAAACTGTAGCGGGTATCTCAGCACATAGTAGTTATTCCACACATACAGCTGGTTGTCTCTGGGGTTGTAGTCTATGGAGGAGATGTACTGGTAAGGGTTGGGGAATGGTATTTGAACAGGCAGCTCCTGTCCACGGCTGGTGTCATAGGCATAGACCACCATGTCGCTGCCGACTCTGCCCTCTGCCTGCCCCTCATCATCCTGGAAAATGGAGCGCACAGCGTAGAGCACGCCACAGGCCATGAAGGCGTTGCTCGCCCCGCGCTTGTCAAAGCCGGTGGCCCACGTACCCTCAAAGCGTAGGGTGTACGGATTCACCTGCAGGACAAAAAAGACATTGGAGGATGAGAGGTCTCAGTCGCAAAACCCTCCCTTCTAGTGTCTTTCCATTCATTGATCTGTTTTCATTCCTCCTACTGCACCTGGCTGACCACGATGCGTCCATTATTGGCTTCAGTAGAGTAGATCACCCAAAGGCCGTTCTCGTCCACTGCCAGATCAATGTCTGACTTCCCTCCCCAGCGGTAAGGGGAGGTGTCGTGGTAGTTGGCATTGACCACCACTGCCTCGCCACTCTTAATGCGTGTTCGCAGGTCATACTTGACTAAGTTGCGAGTTCGTTCCTTGTTATAAAACACAGCGCCGTCATACACCACAAAGCCTGTACCATCCACACGGCTGGGCAACCTAGGACAGAGGATGATTGTGATTGATGACTGTGTACATGCAAATTTACACTATTAATATTAGGCTGTGATTTATTTTGGTTATGTATCATCCTACATGAACACATTTTTCTGTTCGGTTACAAGAGTTTTGGTTATTTCACATGAAAGATTTCTGGATTTTGTCTGTGCTTCTATCACTGGTCTGTGTTGAAAAAGGTGGTAACCTACTCCTGTGCACCAATCAGGATTCAGAAACATCTGAATCATGATATAATGACTCTTCTCTTGCTTATGTCAGTCCACTGTTTGTGTAATATTCATAATACTGCCTAAGGATGGCTTTTCAGAACTTTGAAGTTGTAATCGTTAAGATTTCAGTTGTGGTTGATCTGGCAACACAGTTCATGTTTTAATAACACAAGTTGCAGAGTTTCATTCGAAATGGCCTTGAGTTAATAAATCTCAATCTACCTCTTATCACATTATATCATTATAAATTCATTCATTTATATATTTCTGAATTTACTGATGATTTCATCTATGGGATTTCCAAAAAAACAGGCAATCATGACTTTCCAGAGTCCAAGGTCACATCTTCACTTTGCCTGTCTTTTCTGTGTTTTGACCAACAGTCCAAAACCCAAAAGTAACTAATCAATTTACCAACTATTTCAGCAACACATACAGTGTACACAGACGTTACTCACTTATAGGTGGTGGTGACTCTGTTCTGGCGGTAGTCGTCCCAGGAAGCATACTCATACAACACCTCTGTCCGATATGGCGTCCACGGCATAACATACAGCCTGTCACCAGCCTGCAGCGGGTCCTTACACCACGCACCCGACTGATGCTCTGCCTCCAGGAGAGAGGAGGCCGGCTGGATGCTGAGCAGTGAGCCAGGACACACGAAAACTGGAAGATGGGAGTCAGGAGGGGTAGACAGCAGGATGTGAGAAGGAAGAGAAAGAGGGAGAGAGAAGAAGAGCAAGGAGAGAAGTGATGGAGAGAAAAGAGTGGAAAGATAGTGGAGGCAGGTGTGGAGAGAAAATGGATCGATGCATGAAAAATGGATTGAATTAGATGCATTTGATGCAGCAAGAGGAAAAAAGAATGAGGAGAAAAAAGAGAGAGGGATTTAAAACACCTGTGCTGATCTCGATAGGCAAGCAACAGAGGAGACGTAAAAGTGTTGAAAATCACACACTGTTAGTGTGTGTGTGGTGAGTAATACAACAGGGACACTGCAATGAAAGGTGTGTGAGTGTATTTATGTGCTGTGTATGCATGTGTGTGTTTGTGTGTGTGTAGGTTAGTGCAAAAAGAGTGAAGAAGAGTGTGAGGTAGAATCAGGGACGCAGAAGGCGGGGCTAAATTTTGCCTTGAAGTGAATGAGAGGGCAGGTTAGTTTACGCCGGGCACAAAGATTGGTCCACCCACATGTCAATAACTGTATGGACACATATGTATACTGTACAGTCTCACACTGGCATGCAAATAGGCATGCACACACACTCATACACATAAGCAGTGCTTGGTAAGCACACATCCAGACGGATATATAATCACACACATTTGGTCTTATTTTTCCTATGAAGATAAATAAGGGGCTCTTCCTATAAGGGAAGAAAAGGGAAAATAAGCATGAGGAGGATGATTGGACAGTAAGGAAGGATCGGAAGGAAGGTAGAGAGAGAGAAAAAGACAGAAAGAAAGAAAGAAAGAAAGAAAGAAAGAAAGAAAGAAAGAAAGAAAGAAAGAAAGAAAGAAAGAAAGAAAGGGTGCTTGTGTGTAAAAAGGAAACAGAGCAGAGAGGGCAAAGAATATTATGTTTGTGCGAGCAGTTTTGTTTATGTTTGTGTGTGCAGAGAGAGACCAAAGAAGAACAAAATATGAGACAGAGAGATTGACCAGGAGCAAGAGAGGAAGGAGAAACTGGAGAGAGAGAGAGCAGAGGAAGAGAGAATAAGACTAGGTGCACAACCTGGATAAAATTGGATAAAAGGACGGGTTTCCATACAACAGGAGATGGATAAATGGGAGCGGAAATAATAACCGAGTAGGAAATGAAAAAAGGGGGGCAACATCCAGCATGACTACGAAACAACGTCCTGGGTAGGAGGAAGAGAGAAATGGTAGAAGAGAGGAAGAGAAGGAGAGAAAAGAGGGGGGTCGGGGGTAAGGAGAGTTCAAGATGCTACAATGTATTGTCTTTACCTTTTTGGTCCACTTCTACTCAAGCATAGGAAAAAAAGAGGGAGAGAAAGAAAGAGAAGTCAGAGGATGAAAGAAGGGAAGTAAAGAGAAGCAAGAAAGCAAGCAAGATAGATGGAAATAAAGAGAGAAAGAAAGAAAGAAAGAAAGAAAGAAAGAAAGAAAGAAAGAAAGAAAGAA
>JBBMOE010000032.1:5316987-5383458 GCA_037975065.1 Chaetodon trifasciatus
TATATATATATATATATATATATATATATATATATATATATATATATATATATATAACATGTGTGCTGTGATTAATAAAGTAAATCTTAATCTTAATCTTAATCTTAATCTTAATCTTAATAAATATATATATATGCATACTCACTGTAGGGGACGCATTCATACTGGATCTCCAGGTACTTGTATGTTCCAGGACAGGGGTCTGGGAAGACATCGACCCCTGCGACCACCACACACTGAGTCCTGTTGTTACACCTGGAGGACAGAAGATGGATGGATGAATGGATGGATGGATGGATGGATTGATGAAGGGGATGATTGAGTGAGAAAACAAAGAAGGGAAGGCCAGTGATTAACAGACAGGAAAGGGGAAGCAAAGGACACTCCATTTGTCTGCTCTCCCACTCCCTCTCGCTGAATATTGATCAGTTCTTCTAGGAAAACACTGCTGAGTACACAGCTAATGGTGCAGCCAGGCACTCAGACTTAGCTGGAGAGATTACTGCACTTGCATGCACACATGACTTACAACACAACCATTGGCTTTGTCTAATGTTTCCTCTGACATGAATCCACATGTATGTTGTGCAGCAGTGCACACATGCTGTATGTACAAAACTGTGGATGCTCTCATTGATTGGTTTAACTACTTGCTACTCAAATAGCACGAGGACGGCATTTACAATTTCCATCTTAGCTGTATAATTGAAGCTCTTGCACAAACACAGTATATAACCCCGCACGCACACACCTCTGGGCCATAATTTTTAGTGCGTCAGGGAGGTAACACTGTGTGTTCTCCATTTGGAAGGGGTCTGCATCACAGATCTTGTCATCGGTACGTCCATAGTTGGCAGTCTCCACCATAACCACATCACTTCCTGGACAGCGTAGCTCTATGGGGTAACCTTCGCACGCCAGCTCCCTGCGCAGCAGCCCGAACGGCATGGCAGCCCGGGACATAGCTGCTCATGAGGGGTGGATGAGGGGAAGATGGGGAGGGGGGATAGGGTGAGGCAGAGCATAAAGGATGGAGGTGGGAAAAAAGAAAAAATTAGCATTGACTCTTCAGAGTCTTCAGTCTCCAGTCTTCAGAGTGCAGTGAGCTGGAGAATCCAGTATATTTCAGTGAAAAGCACAAATGTCAACCTCATGTTGGAGCTAGAGGTAAAATCGGACCACCAAAGTTATTAAGCTCTGTTCTCTGGGGACCATGGAGGTCTGTACCAAATTTCATGACAACCCATTCCTCAGTTGTTGAGTTATGTTCAGAACTGAGCAGCTGGAGCACCAACAAAGACCAGACAGTTTTAGAAGTGATTTTCTTACGCTGAATGGCCTGGCACCAGTCTTTCTCTCAGACATGCTTTTTAGATATGTGTGTAGCAGATCCCTCAGATCCTCTGCAGCTGGCCTCCTAGTCTTCCCAAGGATATCAACATAAAGGCAGTGCTGAGTCACCGTTCAGCCGCTGTGGCCCTTTTCTCTGGAACAGTCTGCCTGTGGATCTGAAAGGCTCCTCTTCTCCCAACATTTTAAAAGAAATCCCAACATGTCTTTTTAGCCTGGCTTTTATGTAAGCTGCACCATCATTTGTTGCCTTAGTTTGCCTAAGTTGTTTTTTTATCCATTGTGTTTATTTATCTTAATTTATTTATTTCTGACATTCATAATTAGAAATCTTAAGTCTTTAGTCAAAATTCTATTTGTCCTTGTCTCTTTTTGTTTTTGCTTTTCGTATGAGCTTTTTTAATCTCGGTCTGTGAAAGACTTTGGGATGTTTGTATGACAGGTGCTATATAAATAAAGTTGAGTTATTTCAGTCAATAACATTGTCATACACAGAGCCACATCCCTAGCATGGCTACAAATGCTCAAAATTGAAGCAGCAAAGGCTGAGATATCCTAACATTTAGTCCCTTGTATGGGCTTGTCATAAATTTATAGTTTACAAGGCTAAACTGAGATAAACCCAATGACATTGTATTCCCAATGGTGATTACACTGATCATCATATGTAAAATGAATGAGTTCCCCTTTAAATACCTGCTCTGGGGATTTAAGCAGCTGTGCAATAACAGATATGGTGATACAATTATTCCTCAATTACAGCAAATGTCATGTAAACACCATAATGTGATTACCTCAATCTTATCACGCCCATACGTGTGTCTGATGTCAGCATATAGTTAACACACATTTTTTCACATCTGATGTGTGATTTAATTTAATTAGAATTAAATTCTAATGCACACATGTGTGAAAGCTGACAGTGGAAGGATTCCCAGATGCAAACAGAGTGTGATTGTTGACATAAATCACACAGCACCTCCACTCTGACACCTACATGCAATGTGGTGCGTGGGTACGCCACAAAACCTTGTGTTTCAAGTCAGTGGGGAGGATAAACCTCACACCACTGGCTGCATCATGTTTGGAAAACACAATCTGACAAGTATGAGATTTTATTTTCCCTCTTTGAGGCCAGATCTCACTATGTCACATATCTCTGTGTGCAGGCTCACCTGACTGCCATATTAATCCATGTAAACCAGGGTTATTGGAGAAAATCACATCTCCATTACCTTAATCCGGTTGTTCACATCTCTTGAGTGTCATGGGGGCATGAAAAGGTGTTTCTGCTGTATCAGGATTAAACCCACATTTAAAGCGAATACGGTGCGATCAGTATGCTACTGGTGTACAGTAACTGTCCGCGGTGGTGAATGCCGACTGATTATCAACTAGAAGCTACAGGCTTCTGAAACACTCCCTCTGGTGTGCTGAACACTTCAAATATTTTTGTAAGCTTTTGTTTTTGTAGGTCACAGAGTTTCTTGGACAAGATGACTACGGAGTTTTTAGAGGCAATGGGGCTGACTTCGACTTTTCATGACGACTTTGCTCACTTGCAAAACAATATTTGAGTCACACAACTCCATGTAGTGCTGTCGTCCTCTGTTGTTTCTTTTTAACCTGTTTGGGATTCGCCCTGCTGATTGCTGTGTCAGGATCAACACCTCCATATGATGCTACCTCGGCACTCTGGCGTTTACCTTGGCCAGAGGGGGCGACGTGGGCCAGAGAGAGCACACACACCCCCAGGAACCACAGTGATGCAGCCATGCTGGGCAGGAAGAGTTAGGACGTCACACCACCAGCCACGTTAGGAGAGCCTGGGGAGAAAACGGAAGAAGTGTGAGATTGAGGCAGAAGTGCACTCTCCTTATGTGTGTTGGATGGTCTACGACACGCACTGACACTGAATGAGCACACGTGAGAGAACGCAGCAGGGTGGGATGAGGACGGAATAATAGAGAAACAGACCAAGAGGAAAGAGAAAGAAAAAGAGATAACAATTGAGCAATCGGTGCAGCAAAAAGTCCCTCAATCTGCTGTTACCATGGTGATAGCACAGTGCAGTCTGAGAGAGAGAGAGAGAGAGAGAGAGAGGATACGGTGTGTGTATCTGTGTGTGTTTGTGAGTGAAAGAGCACGCGTGTGAGTACGTGTTTTAAGTCCGTAATTAGCTGGGAGCAACAGCGGCCATTGACCCATAAAAGAGTCTTAATCTTTCTATCCACACACACACACACACACACACACACACTGAGAGAGAGAGAGAGAGAGAGAGAGAGAGAGAGAGAGCGAGTCAGGCAGAGAGCTTAGGCCACTTTTCAGTAATCCTAAATAAATGATGTTGTGGAGAGGATCTCTTCCCCAGCAGGGGTAACAAGGTAAACAGATGACTAGAGGCGCAGGTGATCAGAGGGCGATGCTGCACTGTGGAGTTTTTACGAGGGAACATACGGGACGCAGGCGGCCGGGCTACGAGAGAACAACAGTAATACGACTCCTTAATATAGTCTGAACTCTTGGCCCTGGACAGAAGGGAGGACGGAGGCTGAACTGCATCATGCATGGCATCACATTCATATTTTTCCCCTGCTTAGCATTCCAATCTGCTGCTGCAGTGTGTACACATGAGCATGATGGTTTCCAGAGACTGTGTGTGTGTGTGTGTGTGTGTGTGTGTGTGTGTGAGTGTGTGTGTGTGTGTACATACTCAGTACATATGTGTGCTTGTGTGTGTTTACTCGCGACTTGCTTTTCTCTCCATCTTCTTGTTAGGTAATGATGGTAGACAGATTTAGGTCACTCCTCAACAAATGTCCAACATGCATCCAAAGACTTGTGCTTGTACAGGGTCTGCACACACACACACACGCACACACACACTAACTCAAATGCACAAGAAAGGGAAGAGTAACCTCTGATTTCTTTAAGTCCACTGAACCAACAAGGCTGTAACAGAGGCCCCAGGACCACCGTGACACACACATACACACACATACTATAGCTCATAAAAGAGACAACAGAATGAGAATATTTCATCACACACACACACACACACACACACACACACACACACACACACAATACGTCTCATCTCATCCAAAACCCTTATGGCAGCATGTTCTTTTGCTTGCAACCCCCTTTGCTGTCTCTCTCTCTCTCTCTCTCTCTCTCTCTCTCTCTCTCTCTCTCTCACACACACACACACACACACACACACACACACACGCACACACACACCCTTAAGTGTTGATGCACAGTAAGTAGAGCAAGGACACTGATGGGCCTTGACAAAGCCACACACCCAGTCCCCCTGTTCACAGCACCATGTGCCCTGCCTGCAACCAAAATCCAGCCCCGGGCCACCGGCCGGCCTACTTGGAGGAGCAGCACTCTCTAAGTGAGAGTGTGTGAGTAGTGGGCCTGGAGCACAATAAATTACACACACATACACGTACATACATACCGTGCACGCATACAGTATACGTAGAAAAGCTGCATTTATCTGTATGTATCTAACAGTGTTAGTGACTCACTAGTTACTATTTTGATAATCAAATGAGTCCCGTAACATAACTGCTTGTAAGTCAGCAGCTTTAAGGTTGTTAAAATCACCTCAGTCCAACTTGTTCCCATCCTCCACTGAAGCTGTATATGATGTTTACACTTAATGGCTGCACCATTTAAACAAATGGGAACATTCTTGATGTTGTGTGCATCATTTTACACAAATTTCCCACTGACATGTTTTGTATCTTTGGAAACTTTGGGATCTCTGCTTTAAAAAAGCTATGTGGGCTGAGCTAGCAATGGCAGACACTAGAGGGCTTTAGGGGGTTAAGTAATTTGAGAAGCAAAATTGGCAAATATTGGCTGGTTCCAGCTTCTCAAATGTGAGAATTTGTTGCTTTCAATGTGAATTCAATATCTTTGGGGGGTTGAACTGTTGGCCAGACAAAACAAACAATTTCACCTTTAGCTCTGGGAAATTGTAATAGACATTTTCAGTATTTCCTGACACCATATAAATATTTAGTCTGCCAAACAACTCCTGTGTGGCTCTGGCTCCTCAAAACTATAAGCAATAAATAAAAAAAGAAAATTGAGTGACTCACTGCTGCGGGAAGCAAATGATATCTGAAAGCCATTAAAGTCAGCCTGTTGGAAATCATTCAAACTGATGTGAAATCAAGCCAGGTACAAAGATTCACACTGTTGGAGGTGGAGGCCATGAAATCAGCAGAGAGAGAAAGAGAGAGTAACCTCCCCCTCCATTGGTCAGAGAGCTATCAGTGCCTGAGGGTAGATTGCTATGAAGCACAAAGTGACAAAACAGCCTTGTAGTGTTATGTTCCTAATGGAAGAATGAAAGTGTGTGTGTTTGTGCGTGTGTGTATGTGTGTGTGTGACAGAGAGAGAGAGAGAGAGAGAGAGAGAGAGAGAGAGACAGCAATCAAGAGATGCGGGAGGGGCGGAGAGATTAGACTTCTATCAGCGAAGCAAGACCAAAAGCTTTATTGGCTGCGAAACTTTTTTAATAACAACAGTGTTGAGAATTTTCTCATCGCTGTCGATAATATTTAAGGCTTAAGAAAGGATTTTAAAACACACTACAGTGCCCTCTGCGACTGCGAGCCTGTTTCAGACCATTGACCTCTACGGCTCCCAGAGGGCCGAGGCCTTCATGCTGCAGTCAAAGCCACTTACAGGGTTTTAGAGCCTGTATGTTTGTCTGGTCGATGTGAGACTCTGGGGAATGGAGGTGTCGCCCTCTGCCAATCATTTGCTTGTTGCAGGCAGGAGACACAGGCGACGCTCAGGGACAAGTTCAAAGCATTAGGACCTGCGCTACATGTCCGACTCTCCTGATAGCTTTAGGGCTTATACTGTAAAAAGGAAATTGCTTGCAGATACATCCAGATTGTGTGTTAAAAGTCCTTTTCAAGTCATTCACTGTTTCATATGATTTTAGCCATCCGTTTTCACGTATGTTCAACTGCTATTAGATCAAACTGGATCTGTAATACTAACAGATATAAAGAGAAAAATAAGAGGACAATATGGAAGGTCAAAGTGGCCAAAAACCTTCCCGTATAATTCTGTGTGTGTGTGTGGCAGACAGGTGGTTTGTGAGAAGGTTTTGAGTGTGAAGTCATTTGATTTCCTTTCAGCTAAAGAGTTGAGCCTCTTCGAAAGTCTGCACCAAGGTTGATTAAACATTGATAAGTTTGCTCACATATTTATCAAGATCATAATCCTGCTCTCACCGCACACTCTCTGACTTAAAAGCACATCACTTCTAAGTGCCCTATAAGCACTTTCTCTGTATATGAGAATCTCCAGACTTAAACCAGCGTTTTTGATCATTTATCACTTTTTTTATTTAATCTGATCACTGTATAGTTTGAAGCAGAGCAGCTGATATTTGTCAAGTCTTAGATCACCATGCAGGAGGGAAAAACAACCCAAAAAGAAAGGTAGCTTTGCAGTTTTTTTAAAGTCTGTTTTAAAGCAATACTACCACACACATATATTATACATTGACATGTACATAGAGACATTTGTCTAATTGTGTCTCTTCTGCCACACTGGCCATGACATGATTCCCTCTTAGTGTGACTCCGATTTACTGTAAGTGGCAGGGAACAAAATTCATAGTTGTCAAATCTTGCAAAAACGAATTACAGAGTTGATCTGAGGCGATCATGAAGCTTCAGCAGTAGAAAATCCTCCCTCCTGCTTAGTCAGAGGTGGGCATGACACAACCTTAAAAGTGGGATGAGTCATTCTGGAGAAAAATGGTTGATATTCACTGAATTTAAAATTCAGCGACAGAACTGCAAAGATTAGTCGACTGAGAATCTGCAACTGTTTTTACAAATAATGTTTGTCTTTTTTATGGCTCTTAATACGCTCTAAGGCCATTCTTTATGGAAGCTAGATTCAATGCTTTTAAGTCGTTTCGAGACCCTGGTCTGACAGCAGACCCTGTTTTTGTTGACTGTAAATGAATCTATCATTTGTGTACATTAACACTGTCTGTCATCACTATTGCTTCTATTTCTTACTTACTTGACATGTAGTGATATGGCATTTGTCATTATTTCAGGTAACACTTACATCTATCACTTATTTTCATTTGCCTTGGAGCTTCAAATCCATCTGAAACGGCCATCAGGTACAAAGAGGAGTTCAAATCCTTGAGAAAGAAAATGAAAAGCTGAATGTGTCTCCAGTCCTTGTGCTTTAACTGATGTGCTGCTGCAGAGGCTCATTAACTAGAACCAGCCTCTAGAAACCTCACTTCCTTACAGTCTGAATTAGACCACCTACGTGACTGTCTTCCAAAAGTTTGTGTTTTTAGTTCTGAACTTTACAATGAGTCTTTGCACAGAATGAGGAGATTTCATTTCTCATCTCATTAAGATGGCATCTTGTCATGGCAAGTATGGGCAGGAACAGGGCTGGTAAGAGATTTTGCCATCCTGTGTGTATCTCCAAGTGTATTAGGCTTTTGTGGGCAACAGTGCAAATCCAAGAGCAGAGCTTCTTTATGGAAATGCTGAATTTTTATATGACTTTTGCATTAATGTGACAACCATATATAGTGGGTATTTAAATCACTGGATTAACTGAA
Organism: Chaetodon trifasciatus; assembly: GCA_037975065.1. Taxonomy (NCBI): domain Eukaryota; kingdom Metazoa; phylum Chordata; class Actinopteri; order Chaetodontiformes; family Chaetodontidae; genus Chaetodon; species Chaetodon trifasciatus. The sequence goes on from JBBMOE010000032.1 coordinate 5,324,981, forward strand.
CACAGACATCCCTGTCTGGTTATTTTATCCAGAAACAGTTTCTCAAAAGATTTTGCATCAATGTCACTATTTCACATTATATGTTATTACCACAATATGAAATTCTATATACTTTGATAGAGGATTTTATCCGTATGGCCAACCGCTACACAGCAGGAAGAACTCTTTCCTCTTTTTACATCTCTTTGTACATCTGGGCATGCAAGTATTGTAATCCTGTAAAACAGATTTGAATGAATTCTTTTATTGAATTCTTTTATTGTGACACCCTCAGCTTGAAGTTTTCACAGTAAAACGACAGCAGAGAAATGCTGCAGTAAAGGTCACGTAGATGTTGCAGTTCCTTGAAAATGTAAATTCCAACATGCGAAGTGGCCGGGGACCAAATGTCTTGGGGTTGGTTAATTATTCACAATGGATTTCTACTGTTAAACACGCGACACATCTTCAGATGTAGTGATCAGTTAACCATTTGATACTGTCTGGATTCATGTTGTCATGGTGACTTTAAGAGATTAGCACAAAAAGAGTGTGTATGTGAGCTTTTCCAGGTCTCATAGCATTTTAAATGACTGCATATGTTAATAGCCTTATTTTCATGGCTATATTATATTTCACTGGAGGTATAACATGAGAAACCATGTATTTACTGATGTTAATACTCAGATCAGTGCGAGCGTTTATTTACAGCAGCTACAACCTTGTGCATCAGAGTATTGAGACACTGAGATGACATGTAGTCTGCTGTCTGTAGTGCAGTATATCCTGTACGGCACACATGTGTCAGCAGAGCCTGTTGCTATAACATGAGGTGTTTCAACACATCAAACAGAACAGGACTTTGATCACACAATGTCACGGCTACAAAAAACGCTTGCCCTTTCTCTGAAATCACTGACGGAGGAGTGACAAAGCAGAGCCGAGTGATCCAGTAGCTTTTGTTTGCAGGAAGGCAGAACAGGCTAGAGCTGCACAATAGGTTTGGGCGACATATAGTGTGAGATGACAGAGTCTCCCATCAGAGATTTTGCAATAATGTGTATAAGATGGAAGCTATCCCGTGAATATCTCTTGCAGATTTAAACCAGCATTACTTAATGTTAGCACAGGATTTAAATATTGTCTGGATTAACCGAAAGCATTCCTGTCTGCTTACTTTATCATGTACATGGTATACGTCCGTACATGCTGAAGAGCTCATCTGGGCTTCAAATGCTGCACTTTGTCTAAATGCAATGAAAAAGATTTAAAGGGAGATTTAAGGGGAGTGTTGTGAGTCAGAAATTCATTCACCGGTACAAGAATATATTTTGTATAAATTGATTACTTGGTTGTTTCATCCAAAAAGTTTCTCAATGAGAAACTTGAGACATTTCCACACAAGGACATGGATATAATGACCAACAGGCCATCATTGTCCTCCACTACAGCAGTCTGATAAGCTCAGAAAATTGTATCACTGATCTGTAATGCGGCTATCAATCCCAGAAAAAAAACAGCTATACGCTGTACAGTAATATTACAGCAATTCGTCAAATTACATAATATCAATTTGCAGCTATTTTGATACTCATTTCAATCATTTTTTTAGAGAAACGCTGTCAAATATCCACTGGATGCAGCATCTCAAACACCAGGATTTGTGTGTGTGTTTGCTGCTTTTCTATGATTTTTTCTTTCTTTGTCAAATGAAGGGTTCATTTGCAAAAGCAGACATCTCCATTTTTAAATTTTTCTCCTAAATAGTATTTTTTGTGCGCTCCACAAAATGTCATTCAAACTGCTGTTGGTTTATTCATTTTAAGAATGGTGTTCTTTACTATCTTCATATATGATGAAGGTTTTCTGTTTGAACTAAACAATTTTTCATTCATTTCATAGAAAAAAAAATATTGATTAATCAGCCAATTATTTTTTGGATACTTCGTGAAGGAAAATAATGGCTGGCTGCAGCCTTACAGTATTGTAATAAGCGAAATCCCAGGTGATGTCTAATCTCACGACATTGATATTACACTGATATATCCACCCACAGCTCTGAACAGGCCACAGCACAAGCGGGGAGACTGACTCGGTGTGTCCGACTGATGCAAAGGGACTTGATAGGAACCTGTGTGAAATGATCCAAACAGAAAAGAGCCAAATATGTTGCATTTTACAAGTCAAATGACAGAAAATCCACCCAAACTCTGCGTGTGCATGTGTGTGTCTGAGTGGTTTAAGCAAATCAGTTTGCTTTTTTCTCCTCAGTGGTTGATGTAAATGATTCCTACATAGAAACAAACCTTAGTACGTTTGTTTTCTTTTTCCAATCTAACATGCATGGAGCAGACACACACACACACAAATACACGCACACACGAGCAGGTGAGTCACCTTATTAAAATGTGTGTTCACTAACATTTCTACATATAAATCAGTTCAAATCAGTCATCCTTTTCATCTCTGCCACAGAAAATCTATTGTGTACTCGCAATATGACACACACACGAAATAATACTACACAATACCATCATAAACACACACACACACACACACACACACACACACACACACACACACACACACACACAAGGTTACAAATGTAGAAATTTGGCCTGACAGAAGAGGGGGAGTGTGGTCAGCCACTGAGCTGTATCTTTCTGCTCTCGTCCCTCTGTCTCCTCCATCCTTCCCTCATTCATCTGCTCTCTCCTCTGCGTATCTCTCTGTCTCTCTTCCTCTCGGTCACTCGTGCCTCCCTGCCTGGCCTCCTCCACTGACCCAGTCCTCTCAACGCCTATCTGAAATATTGATAATGGACTCTCACTCTCTTCCTTGCTGTCTCTTTACTCCTCATGTTCCCTTCTGTGATGAATCAGCAAAGCAAACCAGCAAACATCCAAACCAAAACCTGCATTTGGGACTCCTTTGTGTGTGTGTGTGTGTGTGTGTGTGTGTGTGTGTGTGTGTGTGTGTGTGTGTGTGTGTATGCATGTTTACACCACATTTCACTGCAGCACACCAGACACTGCAATGAAGGTGTGTGACAGTGAACATAATTCAAGCGGACCCCTCTGGTGAGGCCAGCGTGGGACACCCTGAGTCATTATGCCACTTTCACCCTGCACTCCTCTGAGGCCCATTGGAGGCTAATCACGTGCCCATGAATATTTCACGTACACTCCGATGCCTCACTCTCCTATACTGACCCAGCTTTAATGGATGCCAGAGGTATGAGGCCCAGAACAGCAGCACATCAGATACCTGTCCCTCACTGATCAAATGGCCTTTGACAGCAGCAGCAGCAGCAGCAGCAGCAGCAAAGGAGCAGGGCACCTTTGAGAGAGAGAGAGTAATAGAGGGAGAGAGAGAGAGAGAGAGAGAGAGAGAGAGAGAGACAGACAGAGAGAGAGAGAGGAGGGGCGGGGTGCATCTTCATAGCCTATATCCATATCTTACCGTCAATCCTCCGCTTTCCCTCCTCCTCGTCCTCCTCGCTCACTGCGTCTCCCGCATCCCGTCTCTCCGCGCCCTCACGCACCCACTGTACTCTCCTCCCTTTCTCCCGCTCCGCTCCGCCCGATGCATGAAACAAATAAAATATTCAATGGGGAAAATTGTGGTGGGCGATACCTGCTGGGCTATACGGCAGTCATTAGCGCGATGTGTCCAACAACAACTGGGCGTCCTCCCCCTGTGATCAGTGGACTGTGCGCGGCTCTGCTCTGCTGGACCTCACACCCTCCCTCCGTCCTGTCGAGGCTCGATGTCTTCCCCGCTGTGCTGTGTGACTGTGCGTCACGTTGGTATCATAATTCCCACGGGTTTCATGCCCAGTGATGGTGCGGGCTATAGGCCTTATAGCTCCGAGAGATGAATGGAGGAAAATACGGCGATCAATTGTGAAAACAATAATTGGGCGTAAATTAACGCACAGATCCGCGCTGCTCCGTCGCCGTCCGTCGATTTCTGCGGCTCATCAAGTTCGACTGTCGTTTGTCAGCGTTGATCATATGCTTCCCATATTACATCCTTGCATTTACTGGAAAATAACGTCGACGTGATAACAGCCGCTTTGCATATCCTAGAAGAATCGTGATGAGGCGCAGCAGCACATCAGGACGGACATGGGGACATATCAGGCTGTTCTTTCAACGGCAGGAATCGTGTAATAAAATGATGCTGTAGCAATAAAAACAAAAAGACAGCAGCTGGACAACCAGGAGAGATGAGGTTTTTCCGCTCCTGGCCTCGCCTTGCATCCGTCCTTCTCTCTTCTTCTTCTTCTGGCTCTCTCTCTCTCTCTCTCTCTCCATCCGCTGGTCCGCTTGTTGCGCGTTCTGCACTCGGGAGCGCGCAACGCGTGTGCGCGCGTGCGTGTGTGTTTATGTGTGCGCGTGTGTACGTGTGCAGAAACAGAGAGCAGCAGGGAGAGAAGGGGGCTTCGACTATATCATCAAGGTTTGTATGAGTAACAATAAGCTGCTGTGCAAGGCAAAAGGCGGGGGATATGGAATAAACAGCGGCTCATGTTTATTTAGGCCGCTGTGTCCTTTTACAGGTCTGACCAGCTCGGATTTAGGTTTAGCATTTGCGTTTCTCCAATGACAGGAACATGAAGAAAGGGTTGCTATTGTGTTTGCCTGTGCAGCACAGTGCACATCCAGCAAGCACAGGCACTAGCAGTATTTCCATTAACCTTTGGAGGAGCTTTGTTTAGAGCAGCTCTGAGGGGAAATGTCGCCTATTTGTCAATCTATCTGTAACACCGGACACTTTGGAATAAATCATCATGTCACTGCCATTTATAAAGCACATCAAACCGACCAATCAACCAATCACACCATGATGACACCTGATGACATCCTGGTTTCATCCTGTCTCTGCAGATGCACTTTTACCCCATCCACTGCTGCCATTACTGTCATTAGTCCTGTAAGGCTGAAAAAAGGAAGAAAAAAAGGCACTCCACTGCTTTTCGTCTTTGCATTTAGGAGTAATGGCAGGATATACTGTAGTTAAGGCTCGGGTCACTCAGAGGATAGAAGAAGGAAAAAACCTTCTAGTCTGCTGAGAGATCAGGAATCGTTGCAAATTAAGATCCGGAGCGATCAGATGAAAGCACCATCTATGTGGTTTACATGTGAGAGGAAGTGTGCAAAGGCTAAACACAGTCCTCAGCATGAAAGAGGATGAGTAAGGAAATCACTGGTTATGTGGAAAAGCCATGTTTCTCCATAATTTTACTTGACTCCTTTTGAATAGCTCTGATTGGTTCTTGTGCAGTCTATAAAGTGGAGCTAGACTTCATAAACACTCAAAGCACAACAGTCACTAACAAAATTATTTTAATGGTTTTGAATTATTCATTGATTTCAGATTATGCATGCTGTGTTTTGATTGGGTGGTACAAATGATCATGTAAGAGAAGAAAAAGTGCACTGCATTACAGAGCTGTGTCGTTGAAAATGGAAAAATGGTTCAAATGATCTCCTGGGTGTCATAAAACAAGCCATAATGGCAAGACTTGGCTCACATCTAACCTTGGCTTGATTGTGTGCTTGGCAGCATTCAGAGACATTAAAAGACAGCCAATTCGAAGCTGAGGTCAGCATTGGTTAGCAGCATTCAGAGTTCCTTTAGATAGTGTTTTACATAACTTTTTATTAGTTGTTGGCATATCCGCACCCACTCATACTAGAGTTATGTGCACAGGACGACCACAGCTGTTGCAGCCCAGAATGAAATGTTGACATTGCATGTTTCTGTAAACCACAGATACGTTAAAAATGTATGCTTCATATGTATCATGTCAACATTTCTACAATGGGCATCAAAGTGACTACTTCAGATTACTGGTACATGTGTATGAGTTGAATTTGTGATCAGGGCAAGAAGAAGATGGTGGTGGTGTGACAGCAAGGCCAGATGACAGCCGAGCAGCAGACCGCTGCTCAAGCTGTGTCCACGGGGACAAAACCAGCTACTTTAACCCAAAATCTGCTCCGCAAGTGTTTTTTTTGCCTAACTGGACCTTAATCACAGTCACAACATGAACATTAGATTTGAAGCATTAAGTCTGAACATAAAGAATGCAAAGAAACCTAAAGTTTCAACAAATCCATGGTTTGCAGAGACGTACAATACCAACATTTATTCTGCGAACTGGGTTGGCTGTGGCTCATATAGAAAAGCAAAGCTCATCACATCAGGTAGACATTTCAATTTCCTGTGCCAGATGAGATCATCCAGCTGTGAAAAAGTTTGTTTGGCTAAACAAAACTCTGTTACATCAGCAGCATCAGTCGAAAACTTTGTGTCAAAGCTTTAATGACTAGTCGTGGCAACTTTTGAAGACATTCAGAGTCTTGTCCTCTGCCTGGTCTCCATCATAATGGTGACCCTCCTCCATCTTCATCTCCGCCTGCACCCAAGCCTCTGCGCCTTTTCTTCTTCTTTTCCTTCCTCTCATCTTCCACCTTGTATTTCAGCCTTCTCACAGGGTCACTCCAGCTTCGCATGGACTTCGGCTCAAAGTCCTCGCTGATCATGAAGTTCCTGTTGATTAGCTCTGCTGCTTCCTGCCAGTTGCGGTAGCAGTCTGGTCCGAGGCTGAGTATCTCCTTCACTGCATTAGGGATGAGGATGGAGCAGTCTGGACGCAGCACCACCACTGTGGGCAGCTCCTCCACATTAAACATGGCCTCCAGCTCCCTGTGGACACATGCACACACACACAAAAAAGCACACACACACACACATGCTAGCATACACATTGACATAGAACTAATGTATTTACACAGTTAGATGTATTTACATTACAATCATCCACCAGCAGGTTGTGCACACAACTAACTGGCCAGTCCCACACACCTCCTGTAGGGGTCCTCATAGGGCAGGAACAGGCACTTCTTGGGCAGCTCTTTGAGGAAGCTTTCTTGCTGTTCCTCTGACTGGTCCAAACTGACAGATGAACAGATGAAAGGAAAAGGAGGAGCACTTTGCTGTGAGGTATGAAATGGACAGATAAACTCCCATTCAGGACAGCTTATCCAAATGTTTGTGTATTCCAATCATTATGTGGACAAGTCCAGAGCAAGTGCTGTTATCACCTTAGTGTGTGTGTGTGTGTTTGTGTGTGTGTGTGTGTGTGTGTGTGTGTGTGTGTGTGTGTGTGTGTGTGTGTGTGTGTGTGTTGTACCTAATGTACATGAGAGCCAGCTGAGCAGAGCGATCCACGTAGGATTCATCTGTCAACCGTCTGAAGAAGTCAGCCAGCGTGGGAGCAAACTGCTGGCAGCTCTCACATGCAGCAGATGCGAAGAAGAGCATCAGGATGCGGTTCTGCAGGCGCAGGACGATCTCACGCTCTGTGTCCAGCTCATCCTGGTCCCTGTTGTTCTTCACCAGGATCCGGCCAATGAACAGGTCCACCATGGTGAAGGAGGGCAGAGGCTTACAGGAAGGTAAAGAGAGATTAAACACTTTGTGTACATGGGTGAGAGTTTTCACATGCATGTGAACGGCAAACATGAAGAAAGGCAAGACATGGCAACTTTATTTGTACAGCACATTTCTGCAATTCATTGTCCTTTAAAGGGTAATAAAAAATACAGCAAAGGTGAAAGATTCACAATTGAAAAAGCACAAAAGTGTAGTCAAGCGATAAGAGAAGTTCAGAATTCAAAGGTAAACTACTGCAGGTTAAATCAAGTGAAAATAAAAGGCAAAGAACACAGCAAGTACTCCCATATTTCAATGCACAATTAAATTAATGGAAAGCAATTTTAAAAGCAATTAAAATGGAGGCCATTTAAGCTAAGAAGGTAAGTGTTACTCATTATGGCCTACTGGGTAGAGTAGACAATGTAGACTAGGAAAGTGTTTAGCTTTGGCTTAGAAGCCTTCAGAGTCGGGGCTTGTCTAATATCATCTGGGAGGTTATTCCAGGTCTGTGCTGCATGATAACAACCGTGCAAACACAGACTAACAACCATAACACACATAAGAATATTTGACCGTTTTGGTATTTCGTGCTCACTGTGTGATTTGATGACTCTGTCCTATGAATTACACTGTATGTATTCAGATTTATAAACCTCCCATTAATCATATGAGGCCATCTTGCTTGCTGTTCAGGCAGATAATCCTCACAGTTGCTTACCTCTAATAAATATTATCTCCCCTTGAGGCTGCAAATCCAGGAGAAAAAAAACAGCATTCAAAATGTTGTGGTTCTTGTTCTTTTCAGCTCTTTCTGGACTGTACTTGAATCATTTTCCAGCCTGTCAGTTCATGTTGCGTTCACTCATTCACTGTGCCTCCTTCACCTTGATGGCAGTAGCTGCTCACTCCTTCTTCCTTTGTGTCTCTGCGCTCCGCCCGCCCCCTCCTCTGTCCGAGAGGGAGGGATTGAAAGACAAGGTGACAGAGGGACAAGGGACAACAAGTGCTCATAGTGACTGAGTGTGTGTGTGTGTGTGNTTTCTTAAAGAGCCTGCGAAGAGGCGGCAGCATCCATAACCAAGAATTAAGCATTTATAAGGTTGGATTTGAAGACTGTCTGATAATGAACACAAAACTCTTTGCCTTTTGTATATATATTTATATTCTTATCTCTTTCTCTTCATCTTCTCCTCCATGTTCCTTTATCTCCATCCTTTCTTTTCGTATCCCACGTTCCATCTTTCTCCTCCTCCTCCTCATTTCCAGCTTTGCCCTTCCCCCATATCTTCCACCATCTCTTTTTCCTCTTGTCATCCTCTGTCTTGTACTTGAGTCTCCTCACAGGTTCAGTGGCGCTACGGAGATTCAGGTCGTCGAACTCCTCGTTGAGCATGAAGGTCCTCTCAATGAGCTCTGCTGATTCCTGCCAGTCTCGGAAACAGTCGCAACCGAAACGACAGATGTCCTGCACAGCGTTTGGAGAGAGGACGGAGCCGTCAGGACGAAGGACCACTACTGTTGGTACGTCCTTCACCTTAAACATGGCCTGCAGTTCTCTGAAAAACAGAGAAGCACACACACACACACACGTATGGCAATGGACACTATTCATAAAAATATTCAGAAATGTCAGAATTTGAGCTGGTTTGGATTCAGTTATTCTTTGGTTTATGTCCTCATTTAGCTTCAAAAACATACACTCAAACAGGTTAAACATACAAATGTATTCACAGGCAGTCAATATCTCCATCCACCTACTTCCTGTATGGGTCCTCAAATGCCAAAAACAGAACCTTTTTGTGCATCTCTCTGAGCAATCTTTCCTGCTGCTCCTCTGATTGGTCCAAGCTGGAGAGAGGAGGTGGCAAAGAAATCTTATGAATGATAAAAAAAGTGTTAATATGAGCTCATGCAACCACACGTCTGCATCAATGAGATAAGGAAGAGGAAACATAGAGACCTGATGTAGATGAGTGCGAGCAGTTTGGGGTATTCGATGTACGCTGGGTCTTTCAGCCTCTTAAAAAAGTCATTCAGAACAGGTACAAACTCTTGGCACTTGTCGCTCTTAGCAGATGCAAAGAACAGCATCACGATGCGATTTTCGAGGATGCCGACGATCTCGCGTTCTGTGTTGAGTTCATCCTGGTCCCAGTTGTTCTCTACCAGAACCCGGTTTAGGAACAGGTCCACCATGTTGAAGGAAAGGGATGGCAAAGGGTAAAGGCCCTCTGTAGAGAAGAGATGGCGAAATACAGATTTCCTTACATACAGTATGTGCTGTGTATGCGTGAAGTTCATCATCAGTAGTCTACGCCCCAAAGGAAGAAAGCTACTCTTACACTCTTGGATTAACACATCATCTGAGATCCTCAGTGCAGCCTCACGAGTTTAACTTCACAGTAACTATTGAGTTCATATTTTTTCTCAAGACAACTTTCAACAAAGAGAAAGAGTGTGAAGTTGTTGCATGCAGCTATGATCTCTACATGTATTTGGGAAGAAAGGCAGGAATAACAGATTTATTTCCAAATTGCAAAAACCTACATTGTGGCTGCATTACAGGATGGTCCACTGGTCCCTAAAAACCTGCTTTCAAATCTTGGGTATTTCTTCCCAGAACTAAATATTTCTGACTAAATAAGCAAGAATAAAATTTCAAGGCAAAACATCTTTAGCTATTTCTTATTAGAAGTTTTACTGTACAAGCTTCATCAGGACTGTGTGGGTGGGATCAGACTTGACTGACAGGACATGTAAACAAAACTCCACGACTGTCATGGTTTTTATGTAATGAAAATAAGGTCTAACTGTGGAAGATTTCTCCTGTAGGAGTCCATCACTCAGACACACTTTGGTGTTTGTGCCAGTAAGTTCTGGCCCAACTTACTGTGACAACAAAGACACTTACTGTAAACACTATATAACTTACATTTCTTCCATATTTAGCCTGAATAAAGCACATTTGTTTATACTGAACACATCATTTTTGGTGCAGCAGAAGAAGCTCGACATGAGTATTTGGAACAAAAGCAGCTTCAGCATTCTATACATGAATAAAGAATCACTGCAAAATAGTGAGTCTAGAAAATAATGAGTGACTGATACCACAATTTGTTATTGATCAATTTCTATAAATGGAAGGAAGACATTTATTCAGTTCACATTATCCAGAACGACCTGGATGTGGTCACTCATGGTAACAATATCTGTAGTCAGATGAGCTGAATGTCCCAAAGCAATAAAGTATTTTACAGGTTTTCAGGTTTTAGCATCTGAGATCAGGACGCCTGATCAGCAGTTTTTAATATATGTACCCAGACATCCCTACTTGCGTACTTGCTGACAAATAAATTCTCTGATTGGTTGAGTTATCTGTAGCAATAGCAGGAACACTGAACCAAGTAAGAAAATGGGCCATGAAATGTCACTACCTCTCTCTTTATATGCATAGCTCTATATATTATCTAAGTAACACCATTTTGGATGGATGTTCCCTTTAAGTGATGCTGCTTACTGTATGATGTTCATTTTTGTGTTGTGGCCCACTAAAGGACATCCAAGCGGTAGGCTACAATAGTTTTTGTGGACAAAAGTCGACATGATAACAGCCCAGCCAGGATCAGCTGGCCAGGATGAACCAGCAATTTATAGGATGCTGTTGTCTAAGAGCAGACTTATGGCTCAAACAAAAACCACATAAGAAATAAATTTCAGATATAGAAATAAAGTTCAGGCCTAACGGCTCAGAAATGTGCTTTATCTGTCTCGGCCAGCCTGTATTTCACTGTCGCAGCAGTCGCTGCAGGCTGTGAATTGACAGCGATAACCTCACAAATTAGATTTGGCTCTCTGGCTCTGAGCTGTGCCAGATCCATTTGAGACTACAACTGTGGACTGAAACTTCCAAGGCTGATGCAGAAGAAATATGTTTGAAATGGAGCAGCATTGCACCTCACCTGGAAAAAAGAGGATTTACTGGAAGACTCAGAAAGGTCAGAGCTTAAATCCTACATTTGGAAAAAGTATTTCACAATCATTCCCTTTCTGAAGCTGATCGATCGCACCTGATATACACTAGCAACACCGCCTTGTTTTGTTAGTAGCAAATTTAATAGGCCATCAATCTTTGTACATACTGTGGCAGCTGCATATACCACAAGTAATTTACCTCACCTTGAAACTCCTCGACTCCTACAAGGAAAGAAATGCATCCAGCTGCTCCTCTCTCTCAAGCCATTGTAGTCTTTCTTTGATTTGCCTTCTTTCTGCCTTTAGATCCTGTTAAGTTTGTTATTTTAGTGAAACCTTTCACTGCCTCTTCAGCCCTCTATCTGTAATTTCTTCACCCTGCTCTCTGTGGTCTACTGAGGGAGATTACAGATAGCTGGAGGTGTGGTGGTGCTGTAATTCAGAGGCAGAGGTTGCTTTCTCTCTGTGTTTGTGTGTGTGTGTGTGTGTGCGCGTGTGTGTGTGTGTGTGTGTGTGTGTGTGTGTGTGTGTGTGTGTGTGTGTGTGTGTGTGTACTGTGGGCCCTATAACTCCAGCTCAACAGTAGCAATCTTATTACTTAAAGAGAAGAAGGGAGGGAGGAAAGGAAGGATGAAGAACAGCACAAATTGGATTGCAAAGAGAAGACTGACATGTAGGTTAATTAGTGGAAAGACGTTTTACATTAGCATCAAGCCGTCCATACCATTTCTTAAACATACCCGCCATTGTCAAGAGGGGCTTGATTAAGGGGCCTTACATACCACAGTGACGCGTCTTCTGCCATGACTGTTTTGAGTAATTTGATAGAATATTTTGCATGAGGCAACTTTGAAGACTGAAACATTAACCAAGCTATAGCTTAAAGGCACAGACCACCAAGAAATTAAACTCCCATATTGTACAGGATCTTTTTCCCAGGAGCCGCATGTTTCTCACTTTTAGATTTTTGGGCCTATAGACTCCTATAGTCGTATTTTAGCCGTTAATTTTGGTGTTTGGACCAGCACAGGATCTACATTGTGTTGTACTGCATTCCCTGTCTGCCCTGTAAACAAAGTTGACTCAACTCTTCAATGTCATTGTCATTCACCTTCTGAGTGAAGCCTCCTAACCTGTGTCAAGCCTTCCTTCACAGCCAAACAGTGATAGTTGTGGTCTTGCTAATTACTGATGTCACTCATTTACCCCTCAGAGCTTTATAATGATTCTGTTGCATCCTGTTATCAAGGTGATTTGACAGCCAGGATGTGGAAGCGTCAAGGAAATGAACTGAGACAGTCGATAGTTTGAGTCCAGCCTAGTTCTAGTAAAACCCCAGCAGGGCCTACTGTAGAAAAGTGGCTATTGATCTACTGAGGCACTTGCAGAAAATACCTGGCTTAATCTCAGAGAGGGGTGAGGTAAATATAGAGGTGGAGAGAGAGAGATCTAATAGGATTAGTCTGAGCCACACAGACGTGCCAGTGCACGTGGATACACACACACACACAGACAGACAGAGACACACAGAGACACACAGAGACACACAGAGACACACAGAGACACACAGTTCCTCCTGTGGCATAATAAACATATTCTTACTGTGGACATGTGAGCAAACACAGACACAGCACATGCTAAAGCTTTTTAGCTGTGCTAGTCGGATGGCTTTACCGTCAGATGGTACACCACCTTAAATCTCTTTCAGTGTTTTCCTCAGGATGGAATGTAATAACTTCATTGATGTGTGACCCTTTTATTTCGTGCTATCATTAGGTGCACATTTCAACATGTCACACTTTGGTTTATGATTAAATATCGGCAAAACTAATGACAGCCCCTTCATCTTCAGCTGTACTGTGTTCAGTACTAATTAGCAAATGTTAGCATGAAAACACACTAAATAGTAAATATTACTGGCTAAACAAGTGTGTCATTGTGAGCATGTTAGCATGCTGAAAGTAGCATTTAGCTTGGAGCACCGCTGTGCCTAAATACAGTTTCACAGTTTGGCTTTTCTGTTAAAATTTGCAAAAGAAATAGACAACAAACATGCACACCTGACGTTTGTAATGAAATCATTTAAAGTCTAAAGTAGAATTTTCTAATTCAATGACAAAATGTCTGTGTAAATATGATGAAACTGTCAGTACAGCAGGGTAACGTTTCACAGGTTAACACTAAATGAGGGCATGTGCACAGTGAGGGAGGAGGAGTAACGGCGGACTGCTTCGGTTCAAACTGACCATTATGTGCTGGCAGGGCAGGCGAACACCAGCAAGCACTAATTAAAAGAAACGTCTCAACCGTAGACCCTGCCGGGTTGTTGGACATCATGTCTGTACTGAAATAAAACTGCTGTGTCGCCTAAAAAAAAAAAGAAGGTAGCGCAAAGTGTATTTTGATGTTTCAGCCACTGCAGCTCAGACTAGACGTGAACCCACAATTTGTCCGTGCTTCCATGTACTTTTAACTGAGCTTAAAGGGATCCTGTATATCCCCTTGTAGTCCGAGCTAAATTCAGTACAACACAACCAAACAGGCCTTTCATTATAAAAGTTTTTATTCATTCTTTGGTTAAAAAAGAGACACTCTGCAAAACACAGAGACAAAACGTGAAAAGTTACCAAAAATCTATATTCGCTTGTTTTTCTGATCTTCAACAAACGAAATGCAACAAAAGTTGCAACTGATACATTCATGAGTGAAAAAATAGAAAAGGTTATTAAGTAACAACTTTACTTCAATAACACACTGGTGACTTGGAGCTAAACACAACTGGCGATTAAAAGGTTACAACGAGACATCGCTTCAGGCTGGGAACCACTGAGAGTATAGCAGAGTGTAGTTCTGTGTAGAAGAGATGTAACATCATCTTTGGATATTTTAGAGGCTCCCATTCAAAACCCAAAACATTATGCAGCTTTAGCATGTAATTAGTTTTGGTGATGTGAAGTTGTTGAAATGTTACTGGAAGTCATTTAGAGACATTTAAGTTTTGGGCTAAATAATGCACCTTCTCTCGTTTTTTTGGGTTTTTTTTTTTTTTGTTAAAAGGTCCAGAAAGAGGGAATTTCTGTGAATATAATGTGGTATTCAGTCTGGGAGAAATATTATTTCTTTAGAGGACCAGGCTGTGGTCAAGGGATGTGCGTTGGATGCAATAAATAAAACAGAAGCCGCTAGCTGACTCTTCAAGAGTTAAATCTACATCTAACCTCCTCTGTTCAGAGAAAGATCAAATAGTGGATAGATCAAATAATTCTATTTCATTGTGACTATGTATACGTGGGACAAATAAACTTGATTGATTGATTGGAGAGAAATGTATAAGGATAAGCATTTGTCCCTTGTCTACTCTGCCTTCCCTCCCTCCTTTCCTGCATCCTGTTATATTCCCTCCGTCTTATCCATTTCCCCGACTATCACAGCTTTGTTCTGTCTCCCTCATCCTTATCTCTGTATGCCAGAGTTCGCTCCCATCTCTCCTCCTCATGTCCTCTCCTCGTCATCACAGCTCGTCCCGTGCGCTCCAGTTCTCCAGTTCAGACTGGAGTACATCAGAGTTCTGGGCCTCAAAGCTCAGCTCCCCCTGCTCCTGCGTTTTCCTCGACTTGGCTCGGTCCCAGTCGGTTTTGACGGTCTCGTTGTCCCAGACCACCGATGTTTCCGTGTCGCTGATGTAGCCCGGGTCTCCTGTGTAATGGGTTGGATACACCAGAAGCGGCTCAGCAGAAAACGCATGCAGGTCCCGACTCTCAAAGTGGTCCATGTACTCTGAACTGAGGAGTGAGAGCAGCGGGGACGTGGTTAGGTTAACAAGAGCTCGAAACGACAAGACAGATAAGAGAGGATGAAGGGACGGAGGGGTTTTACTCACACTGGATGTTTGTTGTACATGACAGGGAGGAACTCATCGACAGGAAGCATGTTTTTCAGAGGTTCGGCTCGAAGGAGTTTCTGGGCTCCTTGTAATGACAACATGTAGCCGAGTGTCCAGTAGGAATAGTCTGCCTCCACCAGATTGTGGATGTTCGGTACAGACGTCTCTGGGTGGTCCACCTGCATTCGCTTCCGTCCGATGTAACTATTTCAGATAAGAGAGACAATAAATATCACAACCACTTAACTTGGAAGACAGTTACAGCAACATTTATCACAGCATTTCAGACCTTCATGAACCCAGAGAATACAGAATGGTGGAAGTTATCTAATGAGCCGCGTTGCAGCATCTGATTTCATGTAACACTGTTCCACAACAGAGAAGCAGCGTGGTCCTCTGTCAGTCATGAGACAAGAGCAGATGTTACAAATGCACTGCCATGAATTGAGTGTGTGGACTTATTGTCCATTTGGCAGTCAACAACCCAAGTCACTACATCACAAAACTTCCAGCAACATTCATTTCACCAAAAATGAGCTTCCCTCTGCTCTGACTGTGGACGTGGGCAACAATACAAAATGCAGTCGTCATCCTTTATTTCAATCAATTACAGTTGCAAAGTGAGAGATTTTTCAACATGGAAACACTGGAGGCCTGTGGATAATGTAGCAGGACTATAAGTTATGGTTATGGCTATCAGTTTGAATTATTCAAATTGTGATTCTGAGAAATCATGTTTTTATATTCAGTTTGGGACGGTGGGTGGCTTTATGTAATACATTAACCATGAGCCTCCACCACTGTTGCTATGGAAAAGATGTTGATCAAAGAGGAAAATTAGAGTTGGAGCAAATTCAGAACAGTTCAGTTGGAGCAAAACACTGCACCACCACAAGGAGTTGTCGAACTACTGAACTGACGCCTTGATTCTACTGAGGCTCTTTGATGTTGTGTTTGCAACTCAGTGAAAAAAATAAAGATATTTTCTACTGCAGTTGTTCATTTCTGTGCTTCTTTATGGCCATACAAGCTTTGGAGGCGCTGTCAGGCACCTGACGTTGTCCATGCAGAAAATGAATGCTACTTCTACGTTAGGCAACAGGTTTTCCAGTATCTGTTCATCGCTATTTCTTTAATGGGAAAATTTGTTGCAGTCTGACTAATTAAATGTCTCCGGTCGTGATGTCCGGTGAAAATAATTCCTGAATTAGATGTGAAAATATTTGGCCTGTACATGCTGTTTTTCCTGCCACTTCACTGACGTCCGCCCTCCCTCTCACTCCTCTCCTGATATTTTCACATCTAACTCAGCGAATTAAGGGTTTATTTTAACCAAACAAGAGTTAATGAGCGTTAGAACAGTGGACAGACCAAGAAGGTTTTGATGAGTCATATTTTGTTGCTGTTGAGTTTGAACAAAATGTGTTTGAAAATTACTGTTTCTCTAAATGGAGTCTGGTGGCTTTGGCGAGGAATATAGAGCCACTTTTCCTGGTGTGAAAAAAAGGATCTCTTGTAGTCTTTAACAAAAAGGGATCCTTTCCATAATGTTGTCAGACACTTAGAATAACAATCTCAGCCTGTCACTTCCAAAAACAAACACTTTGAGTGGATGTACATGGACAGGGCTCAAATGCCTGGAAGGATTACACTGCAGCTACTGGCTGCAACACTCTCCCTCAGTACTGGACTAATTTCAAAAATTGTTGTCCCCATTAGTCACTTAGACACAAAAACATGGGCGAATAGAGTCCATAAACACAGACAATATTTGCCTGGATATTTCTCCCATTTGTCCAGGACACTGGAATCCAGGACACATGAACCGGCACCAGTTTTTTCAAACGGAAACTCTTTGAACATAACTCACCCCACTTTGTTATCCTCACACTCAGTAGTGCGATGCTGACATGCACGCATTTTCTACATCGGATCAGTGGTGTCTGAGATATCATGTGTGACAGATGGGCAGATTTCACCACAGGGGGACGATAATCCTCTCTGTTTACGACATCATGCTTTTCTTCTGTTGCGAAGTGTCACTCACATGAGATCCCAGTCCAGCTTGTGTGTCATCACCTCCTGCAGCAGCGTCTGCAGACGACGTTTGAAAAACACCTCGAAGCGGAGGTCGTCCTCGATGACCAGGGAGGTCAGCAGACCACGATCTACTATCTACACACACAGACACACACACGAATTCAGTGATGATGACGAGCTGGCATAAGTTTTACTGAGATGGAAAAGTTTCTTCAGTCCTTTACTGGTATTAAAAACATCTGTCGCTTGTTCAAAATTATTACAAGGATAGAACTATTTTTGAAACACATCACATTACACCCACTAAGCTGCGTTTCCTCACGCAGAGTTACTGTTTTCAGTAGTTAACGTTATCTACCACGTATGTACAGATAGACACAGAGGGCCTACTGCCTGTCCATGCAGCTCACCTCCTTCCAGATGTTGTAATGAGAGAGGAAACAACCCAGTTCCCCCTTTGTGAGAGGCCGACCGTGATAAGGGTCTTTGTATCCCGGCAGCATCTGAATCCCCATGGACTCTATATCAGTCTTGTTCAGAGCTCTGAGAGAAAGAGACGGATACACAAAGAGATTAGACATGGAAACAATAAATCACATGGATGTGATGTGTGTCGTCTTCAATAAAGAGTTCAATAAAAAGAGAAGAAAAGCCTTGAAGATGGTATGACAGTTTTTTTTAAATCAGGTGATAGGAGAAACAGTTCTACAAAACATGACAGCCTAATAACTGGAGAGCCTACATAAAGATTAGAGCGACATTTTCCTAACAGATACGCAGATGCACTCAAATTACGTGTTCAGAGAATCTTTAAATGACAGCATGCTCCCACTATCTTCACCTTGTTGTTTGTCTCAGCTCAGCCTTCCTACATCAATCTACACGGCATGCTGCAGAGGCACAAATCAGGAAGACACAGGCAGTGGGGGAGGAAGAAGATGGGATACGTACTTGCCATCCACAGCAGCAACAACCTTACAGCTGAGCTCCTGCTCGTACAGCGCTCGTAGCATTCGCTCACGACGGTCAGATCTCCGCACCAGATTGATCATAAACACCTGGGTGCACACAGAGGCAGAACCTCACACACATGTCTGTTATTGTGTGTGTATTTGTGTGTGCGTGTGTGTGTGTGTGTACCTCATCAAAGCCCATCTTGTTAGGCTGTTTGGGAGGAAGAGACAAGAAGCTGGAGGGCTCCAATGGAGGATTTTTCACTTTCAAAGAAAAAAAAAGGGAGGTTAGGTTACAAAGAGAATTAGTAATGTGTTGAAACAGGGGCTCCCAAACAGAGGTACAGGGGGAGATTTCCAAGGAGCTCTCAAAAATGAACCACAGTTTAACTTTTGCTTTGATTTTACATCCTAGAATTTAGCCAGACAACAATATGTTTAACAATGACTATTCTATCATTAGTTGCAGTATTCATGACTTAGGTTTCACAGTCAACCCTACTGGTCCTTCCTCACCTGTGATGCATACATGCTGTGCAAAGAGTGTAGTATATATAGTAGAATATAAAGTAAGAAAAGAGGGACCATGCCCTAATTCTGATAGCATGGAATCTATTTTGGGAGTCCCTGAATTATGAGGACATTATCTGTCACATTTCATTTCCATTTTAATAGCACTCTTTTGTGCACTCTTTCCTCTCCTTTTGTACTGTATTTGATATCCAAACAGCTTTCCACAGCTTACTGTAACTGCCAACGTCTTAAACAGAAAAAAAAAAAAAAAAAAATAGCTGCAGATACATTTTTAGTAGAGAAAGTTTTCTGGCACCCATGTGTGTTTTGTGTGCACTGCATTCGCACGAGATAAGCAAAGTCTACAGTTAACTCGAATTTACTGACATTATTCCCCAGACATGATATCAAGTCTCTGCGCAATATCCACTTCCTGAACAACAAGAGCAATAAGTCGCATGAATTTGCCACCAAAATTAGTATAATAAGTGTGTTTCCACACAGCAAGTTAAAGATGACATGTTCCTTAAATATCTTAAACAAGATTACTTTCATATTTCCATTTTTTTATGGTTTCAAAATAACAGCAAAAGAGCCAGAGGCAAAAACACCCTGCGTGGTGAGTGCTTTGTAACACCCCCTTTGGCAAGTATCACAACATTTTGTAGCCAACTAAGTCTTTCAGCTCTTGTTTGGGGGATTTTCAACCATTTTTTCTTTCAAAAACCTTCTACTTCTGTGAGATTTGTGGCCGTCTTCCATGTACTTCTCTTCTGACGTCTATCCACAGATTTCTGATGATGTTCAGGTCGGGGGGCTGTGAGGGCCACGGCAAAACCTTCAGCTTGTGCCTCTTGAGGTAGTCCATTGTGGATTTTGAGGTCTATTTAGGATCATTATCATGCTGTACAAGCCATCTATTTTCATCTACAGCTTTTATACAGATTTTCTGATGTTTGCTTCCAGAATTTGCTTTTATTTAATTGAATGTATTCTTCCCTCTACCAGTGAAATGTTCCTCCATACTTCTGGCTGCAACACAAGCCCAAAACATGATCGATCCACCCCCATGCTTGACAGTTGGAGAGGTGTTCTGTTCATGATTTTTTTTTTTTTTCCTCCAAACATATCTTTGCTCATTGCTGCCAGAAAGTTCTATTTTAACTTCATCAGTCCACAGGACTTGATTCCAAAATGCATCAGACTTGTTTGGATGTTCCTTTGCAAACTTCTGATGCTGAATTTTGTGGTGAGGAAGCAGGAAAGGTTTTCTTCTGACGACTCTTCCATGAAGGTCATATTTGTGCAGATGTCACTGCACAGTGGAACAGTGCAGCACAACCTCTGACTGCTAAATCTTCATAAAGGTCTTCTGCAGTCAAACGGGCGGTATGATTTGCCTTTTAAGAAATCCAACACACAGTTATCTCTGAAGGTTTTCCTGATCTTCCAGCCCTCGATTTGACCTCCACCATTCCTGTTAACTACCATTTCTTAATTACATCATGAACTGAGGAAACAGCTACCGGAAAACACTTCGTCATCTTCTTACAGCCTTCTCCTGCTTTGTGGGCATCATTTATTTTAATTTTCAGAGTGCTAGGCAGCTGCTCAGAGGAGCCCATGGCCACTGATTGTTGGGACAAGGTTGGAGGTGTAATTTAGGTGTATTTATAAAGCTTTCATCATTTGGCCTTTCCTTATAATGACTGTGATCAAGCCTCAGCCATAACAAGCTGACAAAGGCCAGAGACCTTAATAAAAGTTATGTGAGAGCTCAAATCTCTTGGAGTGCAAAAATTTCTGCATGGTGCTCTTTTCCTAAAATTGTACAAAACAAAAATAATGCACTTATCTTTCTGAAAGTGTTGAAGAAAATGTTTCATCTTTAACTTTATGAATTTTGAGTCGATCAATTAACTGTTCACTGTGACAGATGTTTTGCATGCCACTGTGTTCACACAGGATTTATATTACCATGTGACCTCTGCGTTTGGGGAAATATGGGAGGTAATTTGGAATTTTAACTTCAATTAAAAAAAAAAAAAAAATGGACATGACAGGTTTGCAAGGAATTAAGATCATAGATGACCTCTGCAATTATTACAAATTACTTTGTCCACAGGTAATACCAGTCTTGTGTAAAAAGGATTTAAGTCTAATTAAGTATGTGATTTTTGGGGCAGAGGCATACACTTTATTTCTTGCCAATGTAACTCGATACCTCTATAACTTAATGTAACTTTAGAACTGTGTGCTACTTCCAGAAACCCAGTTTATTTAAACATATGTTGGAGAAATCCATTAAATGCAAAACCTGCAGACCAGCACAACATGACACTGCAACACCAGATAAGTCCATCTGAAACCAACAAATTCCCATTGTAAAAAGACCTAATAAGGTGTAATCACAACCAAGTGTCTGTTTAAGTGCTTTATCAAAAGCAAACACACTCCCTTTTGCTAAAAGCATGAAACACAAAGAAATCATTCTGGTCTTTCTGGGCAACCTTGACTCACCCATGACCTCAAGCTGAGTATGCAAGAAGCTCTCCAGCTCATCCTGCAAGGTTGCGTGGGAGGGCATTGGAACTGGAAAATACCCATAAGTTTCTTTGTTGCACACGTACATCTGCACATCTGCAAAGAAAACAGATGAAAACACACTTACAAAACACGCCTGGAAAGACATTTTATCAGCCCTCTGATTACAAATCCACCCGTGTTGCATTTGTCGCACCTGCCATACGAGCTGAGTAGGCAAAGACGATGACGTCATCTAGGGGCCAGCTGTACTCTGGGTGGGGTGGATAAAAAGCCAGCTGACGAGACGCCTCTTTCTGTAGGTCCACTAGGTAGGTGGAGTGGACCATTGGTACAGCAAAACAGCCGCGACGTTCCCGCTTACGGATAGGCATGTAGGCTGGTGTACGCTTGTAATAGCCCTGCAGAGAGTGCACATGAACACTATTCAAGAGGAACTTGATCTTAGACTTGATTGAGAAAATCGGCTGTCCCCAGTCTGTGATGTATGTCTCTGTGACAGTTTACAGGAAGACGTATCTGAATCTCCATGTCCTGATAGACATGCTTATTGCCTTTTGGCTACAGGCCCGTTAACTGTCATGGAAGAAAATGTTCTTTGGAGGAATCAGAGAGGCAGACTCTTGGTTTGAGTTGGTTGATTTCATGCTGGAGGACAGACAATGTCCACATGTCTACAACTTGAAGAGAAGCTGAGATGCAGCCTATCTAGACAGAAATAGATCACAGACAGAACTGTTTCCAAGACCTGCAAATACAGATGCAAGTCTGTCAAAGTTACTTTGATTAAAACTAAAAAAAATCAGTTCCACACTGTCAAATCTTTACAAAAAAGTTAAGAAGAAGAAGAATGAGGAATGATATATATCTCAATTAAAATAAACTGAGGCCTACAGTTTTCAGTAAGTTTTGTCAGCAGCACAAACAGCAGAAGTAACAGACTGAGAAGGTGGAGCAAGTTAAACATAATGAGCTGTGTACCAGCCATACACTCTGCTGACATCACAAACCTTTATCAGAGCTACACGTTGTGTCAGATCAGTTAAGCTTCAGTTCACCTCTGAGACAAATCATTTACACACTGAATACAATATAAATAAGAAAACTCACCTCCGCCTTCATATTCAAACTCATCTACAGTGTTTCTGAAGTGAGTTACTTGTACAAATTTGATTTCCTCATGCATAAGAAAAAAACATCAAGTGTAAAATTCATACAACATCATATTTCTGTGTTATGGGGGCGGCAAGAGATGTGCTCCATTATTCAGCAGGATGACATGAAAAGTGACATTTTACTCGCTATCAGTAACCCACAGAGTTCAGAGCAGACATTTATCTGGATTGCATTATTCATCAAAAGGTGTAAAAAAGTGTTTTTTATGTTAACATTATAAAGAGGCTATGCCTGATAAATAATCTTCAAAGTCTGTTAGTTAAGTTTGTGTGTTAGAGTGAAACAGGATGCTAGTGGAAACTTTATTATGTGTTGTTCAAAGAAGAAGAAATCCCCATTTCTTTTTCTACAGCTGTACAAACATGCAGCTCATCATTTCAGGTCCATCCATAATATTTGTACAATAGCCTTACAGGGATTTCTGATTGGGTGTGACGGCTTAAAGGTGGCCTAAAGTGGGACGCTGTGTGAAGCTATGTTACCAGTGAACGTGTTTACCTGTGGAATGTTCCAAACAGGAACATTCATCATTCATTCATCTTCTATACCCCGATTATCCCTTTCGGGGTTGGGGGGGGCTGGAGCCTATCCCAGCTGTCAACGGGCGAGAGGCGGGGTACACCCTGAGCCGGTCGCCAGCCGACTGCAGGGCAACACACATACACACATTCACACTCACACTCGCACCTAGGGACAATTTAGAGTCACCAATTAACCTAGTGAGCATGTTTTTGGTCTGTGGGAGGAAGCCGGAGTGCCCGGAGAGAACGGGAAGAACATGCAAACTTCACACAGAAAGGCCCCGCCTGACCCGGGGATCGAACCGGTGACCTTCTTGCTGTGAGGCACACGCACTACCTGCTGCGCCACCGTGCCGCCCTCCAAACAGGAACATTAAACATTAAATATATTGTCTTTGTACTGAGTATATGTAAAAAAAAAAAAAAAAAAAGATTATCAACTTGTTGATCACATGTTGTATTTATTTATTTTTTATTTTTTTAAATGTTTGATCTGATTTATAATTTGACTATACTATTTCAGGATATTCTTACAGTAGGCACTGTATTTATACTTTTCTTTGCCAGGTGTCAAATTAGTGAATATACTGGTCAAACAAACAAACTGGGAGCAGAATATTTATACCACCCTCATAAAGGATACATGACACTTAATGCAAAGTTAAAATTGGGTGCAAAGGATGTGAAGGAACGTGAAGTACCTGAAGCTGTTTTACAGGTGTGAGCGGTTCACACCATACAAACAAAACATCTGAAGTACCTGTGAAGTCATGCCGCACCAGAAGTTAGAGTACGCAGCTCTTGACTCCAGCATGGGTGCTACAATAGTCTTGTTCTCGCTCATCAGCTTCCGCAACACATCCGGCCTGATGAGCAGGTTGTCACAGTCAGCCACCTGCAGACGGAGGAGAAGGGCACAATATTGACAACGACTGCACACAAACGTGCACATGCAAGCACACACAAAATGTCAACTGCTGCCACTAAATGATTGATTGGGCCACAGCAACATGGTTCACAAAGAGCTGTGAGCATTCGCAGCTCTTTCCTCACCCGTTTCGTCTCACCGCCCAGAGCTTCCAACGAGCCGGGCAAACAGACTGCACTTGTATTTGCTGCAGGCTGTTCTGTACTCTGGTGTATTTACTAAAAATGCTGTTCCGTGTCCAGAGAAGAATGTTTTTTTTCCAAAGCCAAAACATTTAATCGTGGTGTGTGTTTGATGTGTTTCACCACGAGCAGTAAATGAAGATGGCTCACAGTCAAACTGCATTTTTGTCAGCCAGAATATTTGTTCCACGTGTTTCATCACAAATCAGTAAAAAGAAAATTCACGACAGAATTGCCAAAAATATGTCTGAAGTAGTTCAGACGCGTTGCATATTTGTTCACCAGAGACGACTGACAAATGTATTTTTCAACTGTAAAACGTCCTGCTCAGTACACATCTTGGTCATTGTTCTTTAATAACCAGATTTAAAGAATTCTTATGAAAGACTTTGTTCACGATAGTTGTGAATGTAAAAAAAAAAAAAAAAATCAAAATACTCTCAAATATAAATATGCATTTTTCATATTTTACGGGAAGTAAATAACTTTTGGCAGGCAGGTGGTGTTAAAATCAAGACACCTGTTAAAAACCAACATTTTAACTAAGCATCAAAGTTAACCGCCGGCCTTTGAAATACGAGCGTAAGAAAAAAAAAATCCCAACTCGGGGCCTACTTGCAAGCTTTTTCCGAGGATTAAAAGCTTGAGGAAAACATTTTAACAATTGCTGAGCAGAGCATGTGATGTATTAACATGCAGGTAACCATAGCAACAAGGCTTCACCCACCTTCTCCTGTACTTTATTATATGAGCATAGATCTTTCTGCACTATTTGGCATTACTTTAGATCTGCTGGAACAAAATGGCACTTAATACCAGACAACTGTGAAAAAACACTTTCCTTTCCTGCGTTAGAGTTTAAAACAACATCAATATTAAAAGATTAAATAAATCCGTACTAGTGAGAGGTCATTGGAAATGTCTATTGGTCACTGATTTTGTCACTTGACTGCAGTTGCTTTTGCCTCCTCCTCCACTCATTTCTCATTTTTAATTCTGACCCCGTTACCCTGAACAGGTATGAGCAGGTGTCGGCGACAGATGAATCAGCTCATACTTATCCACATCTCCTCACACATCTGACCCAGAGTCAGAGACACCTCTGAGAGTACATAATAAGAAGAGGACTGAAGCTGTTGGTGGATGATAACATACCAGGAGGTAGTCGGCCCAGATCTCACGGGCGGTCTCCAGCGCTGCCTGGCGGAGCTTCATTACATGTTCATAACGAAGATTATTCCAGTGCTTAGGCCCTCCCTCGTCCTCAAAGGCTCTGAGACGTGCACAGACAGACCCGTTCAGTAATCTTCTTACATCACTCACACACACACTCTCTCTCACACACACAGACACACACACACACGTACACATACTGTACCTTTGTTCATCATCAGGCCTCCACTCCACATAGTGATAATAATTCTGCACCTTGATGAGCCACTCTCTCAGGATGGCTGTGGTGTTATCTATGTTGTGATCTGTCGCCACCCTGTGGGAGGACGGCAGACAGCAGAGAGAGACACACAGGCTATGATTGAGGAGCGCACCTTGGTCAGCAGTACCACCAGCTGAGTACCATATACTCCTCAATGATCCCGTGTTACTTTGTCTTAGGGGTACATATGTGGAAAAAACCTCTATCACTGTGTGCCGAATTTTCCGTTACCGACAGTGACAGCAAACCTTCTGCATGCTAATGTTGATTTATAAATATTAACCAGCATTTATTATTCTGTCACTCACACTCTCACTGCAGGAGCTCCATTATTTCCTGGTCCTGATCTGCTCAATTCATTTATTACAGTGAGCTCATGTGTCTACATAAATAATGCTTCCACTTATAGTAAGAAGTGATGTGTATTTATACGCCCCAGTTGCCTCACACGTAGACGAATGAGCGCAATCAGTTCAATAAACTGAGGTATGCAGATTTTAAATTAGAGCAAAAAAAACAACCACACTGGCATCTGATTGGTACTCAGTGTTTAGGTATTGGAAAATGTATTCTCAACAGCATTTTGGAAAAGTTTGAATCCTGATATAGTAAGTAATCAAGCAAGCAAGTATGCAAAGCATTTGAATTTTACAGCTTCTCAAATGTGAGAATCTGCTGTTTTTCTCTCTTTTGTAATTGTAACTACAGCCTGCAGAATGAGTCACTGTCCATTTATTCGAGCTACAACACTCAAATATCACTCAACTGTAGCACAGCCTTAAAGCTGAAATTGATTTTTTTTATGGCTATTTGTGGGCAGCAGAACAAGCTGAAATCAAAACACTGGCAAATTACAGTGATTAGCAGATGATTACAGTCAATTACAGCCATTTTAACCATTTTTTGCTTGTATGAAAATACTGATTACTGGAGCTTTAATGAAGAAGACAACATTTAAGATACTTCTCAATATAACCAGACGACACTGAATTCTTTATCCAGTATTGATATAATATTTATCATCCATCTCTACTTTTGGCTTTTCATCCTCTGAGGGTTTTGCTGTCATTGGAGTTGAGCTGCACATCACTAATGTCAGGCGTGGACAAAGAAGAACAAAGACAGACAATAGGGGCTAAGAAGGGGAGGAGCGGCATTCGTCTGCTGTCTGTGTTATCATAACAAATCTCAGTGTGTGTCAGTGAGGGGCACAAAAACACCCGCAAGAGAGAGAAAGAATGTGTAAATATGAGAGAAGTGGATCTGCTCCCAGCCCTGTCGTGTACTGAGTGACAGTCGGCGTGCTGCAGGTTTTAGTTTCCCATCTGTCTGTGGCGTTTTAACACTGCAGTGCTGGTACAGCACCTACATGTGACCGACTCACCCATCCATCTTCTTCCTCTCTCTGAACCCGTCTACCTCTCCCTCTCTGACTGCTGCGGAGTTTGAATGAGCAGTGGCAGTGAATAAAAATGGGTTTATTGACAGTAAATATTTGGCACTGCTTGCACGCCAGCAATAGAGCCATGCCTTAAGGATAAGAGCACTGCAAAAGAGGCAGGGGGCTGAAAATGGAAGATTAATGGATTGATTATATCCATCCTGCATGTTCCTACAGAACAGACACATGCATACACACAAGGCAGTGTCAATGTATGTGTGTGTCTTTGCGGCCGCTTGCCAAGTGCTCCATCTTAACCTGTCAGGCTGACAACTGCAGGTATCGACAGGTGGCTGGCGAGCAGCTCAGCTTATGTCTTTTACGTTGCATTTCACAACTTTTTATGTCTGTTCTTCCACTGAGGGAAGAGATATGTTGTAGATCAAAGCAACCACAGAGAAAACTGAGCTCTGGCTGCCACATGCGCATAGTTAGACTCAGGCACAGAGGCAGAATTTTTGTCTCAGACACAAGGAGAAAAGCTCAACATCCGGGCTGGTTTGTTTTAAGAGACTCACGGACACTTGAATTCCTCATTCTAGCTCCCAGTGAAAAAGTTCAATTCAGCATTCACTCCAAGCAAAGCACCCTCTTGGATCAACCAGCTCATATGAGACAATGATTAATTTTAATCCACATTCACGCAGTCCCATTAAACACAGATCTGCTTGAGGCTGTTGCCAAGACATCTAATCTAACCTGTCAGATCTGAACGCTGATGAACAGATTAACGTGATCCTTAAAGACAGATCTACTGGCACGGGATCAAAATGAGAAGAGGAAGCGAGCAGCGTTGTGGACAAAAAAAAAGTGGAAGAGTCGGGGCTTGGTGACAGAGCAACAGGCTGACGGAAAGGAAGGTAAATCCTGCAGAGGATACTTATATAGACAGCTTCACACACGCAAATGTACGTGGATTTAAAACATTTTTACAACAGTATTGGTTTTGTTTCCAGCCGAGTCTGCAGGAAGACGATGAGGAAGGGGAAGAGGGAGGGGAAAGAAAACGCAAGGGAGGAGTAGAGGGGGAAAAACCAGAGGGGCGACGAGAGAGAAGATCTATGACTGAATGGAATCTTTCATGGACACGACTCTGCCGCTGTAACGCGCCCTCCGCGCGCCGCAACCTGGGCCGAGTCCAGACAGCAGCCCGGCGAGTGTGAAGCCATGCTACTTTAACTTTCACTCACTTCACTGCAAACGTGTGGAGATAAGGCGCTCGTGCGTCTACCTACATCTTCATAATAAAACAGCGGCCCCCACCTAGACCAAACTCACAAGCGCACGCGCGAACGCGCGCAGAGTTTTCCTGTGTCTGCATGGGCTTGACGTGTCCCTGGTGCTCCCGAGCTCACATTGATGTTAAATTAACACTTTATTGCCAATTTAATATTTCTAAAATCATTTCAAAAGTTTTGTTATGACATAGACTGATATTCGCTGTTATTTCCCAAACTGTTGGCACTCACCAAAGCGCAATGCGGTCCTTCGGGTAGTCGAGGCGCTCGATTGTCCCGAGGAACAGCGGCAGAGAGTGCGCCGAGTTGCGGCAGACCAGAGCGATGACAACCCGGGGAGCGAGGAGCGGAGACTCGGGGCTCCAGCGCTCCTCGGGGAAATATCCCCGGCTCGGGCCCGGCAGGAGAACGAACAGCAGGGCAGGCAGTAGCGAGGTGACCCGGAGCATGGCAGGGGAGAGAAACTCGTTGGTGACGCGGCGGACAGAGAAGGGCAAGGAGGATGTAGAGAGCCGAGGGTCCCGCTGTTGTGTTATGCCGACAATGGGTACATGGCGGAGTACCTCGTCTGGAGGAGCTGGCTGAATTAAAGGGCAGGTCTGGATTGGTTAAAGGGGAATTCGCTGTTCTCAGAATACAGATCAAAGCCCTCCTTTCTGTGCCCTAGTGAAAATGAATCATACCATATTTTATCAGGTTTGGGTTTAAGCTGACTTATATTTCATAAAAAACAACTTCTGTATCCTCTAAGGCCAAACAGAGCATTAGGCTTCCCTCTGAAATGTGCGGTCCTTCCCTTTAAGAACAAATCCAGCTGTAGAAGCAGAGGGTTCGCTCCATTTGGGTACGCTGGTGCACCGCTGAACGAACACACGGCGGCTTTCAAAGTAGATTGTAGTCTGCCAGCTAGAGACAGCAACCACGTTAATTGTCAGATGAAAAAACAAACAACAATGTCAGCCTACAGGTCAAAAACCATGACAGCTTGTCAAACAGTCGCTAACCCGGACAGTGATGGCGTTGTAATGGTGCGGACCCGCATAGAGAGCGATATATGGGCGTGTTCCTGTGTTCAATAGACTGTAGGCTTGTCCTTCTGTAGGATTACTCATACTGGTGGAAAGAGTTCTGTTCAATCTTTTTTTTTTTTTTTTTTTTTTTTTTTCATTATTTCGTATGCAGGATTTTAGAGACAGGGAGAGATAAAACAAAAAAATGCAGCACTCGATACTGATGATATGTGGTATGATATCAAGTGGAGAGCAGCTCAAAGTCAAAAATCTATACAAAATACAAAACAACATTATACCTGTAAAAGTTGATTGTTACAGCACAGCAGTTGAAACCAACACAAGGCGACTGTGCTGTGTGCCTTCATGAGTCACAGTGGGTCTGCCAGTAAAGATGATTTTTATTGTCAATTAATCTGTGGATTCATTTTTAAGTCGTTTATTAATTGTTTAGTCTAAAATGTCAGAAAATGGTAAGAAATGCTTATCACAGTTTCCCAGAGCTCAAGCTAAAGTTTCAAAGTGCTTCTTTTGTCTGATTCTTTCCAGAATTCAAAGATATTCATTCGTCTATGATGTAAAACAGAGAAAAGTAACTAATTCTCACATCTGAGAAGCTGGACCTTTGGTTAATAAACATCTTAAACTATTGACTGATTATGAAAATAGTTGCTGACTTATTTTCTGTCCATTGACTGATTATGGTAGAAATTTACTGGACATAAAGGAATCTTTCATTTGTCCACTGACATGATAAGTTAACCTGACCGGCTTCTTCAGAGTCCCTCACACTTGGCATCCTTTATTTTGGTTGACGTGTGCCCAAATGGAGAGATAAAATAGAAAGATGAGATGGGACCTTGGAGATGTTCCAGACTCCCCTGATAATACTGAATGAGAAACAACACTGACTGAGGGTTAACCACATTGTTTTGCCTCGTCCCTGGTGGTGAGAATGTATGTGATTCAGTATGATGGGTCCTTTTTTTCCCATACAAGTGTTTAAAATAGAGTCAAATTCCTTGCATGTGCACACAAACTTGGCCAATAAATACAATTCTAATTCTGATAAAGCTGAGTGTTAAATTACTTTAACCTTTTGGTATTTTGACTCTGTCCACATATATATATGCTGATGATCTTCTCTTACATCAGCTTTGTGTTGCAATAAACTTCGAAAGTCGAGTAAGGACAACTGTGGCGTTTAGAGTTATTCTTTTATTCATCAGAGTGAAAATTGACCAAAAGCACAAGTTCTTCCACATCACTGATGTGGTTGCTATCTGTACCCTCACTGCTAGATGCCACTAAATCCAACACACTGGACATTTAACCATTAAGCAGACATACAGCAGCAGAAGTACAGTGAAGTTAGCAGGTTCATGTTTTAGAATATTCTCTTTATTCCTTAATCCATTCAGTTTAATTAATAGGACATTTTAGAGTATCAATACCATCTGATATCATGATATAGCTGTGAATTTATTCCCTTTCTATGTGTTTGTTGTCCAAAAATATGCAAATTTACACAAACATACACAGGACAGAGATTATGACATGTACATGTACTATCCCTTATTACACTCACACTGGCTTTGTTCTACACTTCATTCATGGTTCAGTGAGATGGACATATTCTCCAATATCAAGCAGTGCAGGCATATGGTTTTCAGACTTTTCTGAGTTGGCCAAAGAGTTATCCAGCTCAGACGTGGTGTTCGGTGTGAGTGTTTCAGGTCCTGAGGTAGAGTCTTCAATGGTTTGGCAGAAGCTCTTCTGGCATCTGCAGTCATCAGGAGTTAGCAGGCTGTGGTACACTGGCTCAGAGAAACTAGAGCTGGAGCTGCAGGAGTCACTGGGATTGACAGGGAGAGGCATGCACTGCTGTGGCAGGAAGTACCTCATCACTACAGGAGAAAGAACACAAATGTATACACAGCTGTTTGCTGAATATATAACATAGACACTACATCCTTGAAAACGTAGTAAACAGAGGCCCATATTTACAGTACGAAACTAAAAAAACAGTAACTCCAAAGACCCTCATCACACACTGTACCTGACTGGATATAAGAGGTTAGTTGGTTTCTCAGGATGGATTGGAAGATGGTGTCAGGATGGATGAAGAGGGCTTGTTCTGAGTTCACCATGACATGATACAGAGACAGATCCTAAAACCAAGAAGAGGTACCATGAGTATGAAGACTTAAGACACTAAGCATGAAGTCCACACATAAAGACACATACCTGTTCACCTACTCCTTGTGTAAACGCTGGTAGTGTCAACTGCTGGATCACCTCCAGAATTAGCTGAGATCGGAGAGCCAGCAGTTCTGTTTCCAGGCGCTGTGTTGGTTTGCATCGTGTGTGTGAGACAGAGACAGGCACAGACAGAGAAAAGTGTATTTTGTTTGCAATTAAAGAGAAGTGTGTTTGCCCCAAGCTCACCATGATACACACCTTTAACACTCTCTCTCTGACCCCACACAGCACCGCCGTGAGCTGAGAAGAGTCTAAAGAAGAGCACGGATATCGAGAGACCAACCTGCAGAACATCACAGTGCACGCATCAATCACCTGGAAGACAGAGACGGGTGGAGGGACGTAAGAGACGCCATGGTTCATTTTGTAAATTCTTTAATTTACTGGATGCTCCAACATGTTTGTTAAATTACTTTGTAGAGAGCGTTCTGAGCTTTGAGAACCAAAGGTTTCCAGGCTCCACTCTGGAATCCCCAAGTCTCCTGGAGCCACTTGCAGCCCTCCAAGCTCAACTCCAGCCTGTCCAGACACTGCCACATCCTGGCACCACCTGGACCAACACCACTCAAAGGTGACAGCACCTAAGATAAAGAGAACTTGTGTACAGTGCTATGTATTGTGAATGAGCTGTCTGTCATTTCTGCTCACATTAGAGTGTAGCTCTACGAATAAGTGTAAAAATACTCAACAGATGATATATTCCACACTGATTTTAATGGATGATAGTTAATGAGGTATCCATATGTAGCTTAATACATTACTCTGAGCCTTAGACTAGAAGAAACATGAGATGAGCTTGCACTTGTGCCTCAAGCTTTGTAAACATTTTACGTTTCATCATATAATTATACAATTGAATAGCTGCCAGTCAAATAATGTGGTCTACAGAAACTATAAAAGTACCTCTCCTGCTGCCTGAGGGATGTTTTCATCTAAGATCTTTCTTCTGCTCTTACTTTGTGCAAGACTAAGAAAATATTTGGCTACAATCTAGAACAATTCACACCTTTGGCTTGTGACCATTTAAAATAAAGCCATGCTGTTTTGAAGTTAATCAGATTACGGCCTTAATGTGAATGCGAGTTGTCAGCAGTTCAACCAAAGAGTGATTTTACCTTTTCACATTATTTTATTGAAATATTTAAGAGGCCAGAGAAGCTGGACGAATCAGGTATTTCATAACGTTTTGGGACCATCAAAAGAAAAACATAAAGGAAAGGGAGGTTGATTTTAAATGATACAACCACGCAATGCACCTCTTTTTTGATATCTTTCATGGATGTGCTTTTTGATGCCAGGTCTATGATTGCATCACATGTCTCCAGGAAGAATCGCCAGGTAGAAGCAAATCCATCACAGGTGGGCGTGGCCACTTCCTGCAGAGTACGGTCGAGCTTCGGGATGATTGCATGGAGGAGAGAGTGTAACATCGGCTCACACATGTCCTCTAAGGTGAAAAGAGACAGATCCAGATGAACGACACAGTTTCATTTGACATCTTTGGACTTCACAGACACAAATGCACACCTGTGATCGTGTGAGTGATGTGGTCTTGCATCACACTGGCCTGTTGCAGCCCTGCAGAGATCAGTTTCTCCACATCAGAGCGATAAAGTGACACGTCTTCCTTCACAGCAGCCATGGCAGCTTTTACCTGACATTTTGCTGTCCTGTAGGCCTCAGCCCTCAACTGGCATGCATGCATAAATGAACAGACTAGAGATTAAGACAACGATACTGAAGATGCATCTGTCCATTGCCTTCTACATTGCATATGTATGTGTTAAGCTAAATTATATTGCACGTTATTTTTCCTTTCACTCACTCTGATCCAGGCGTTCCTCTTCCTGCTGCGATGTACAATAATCCTGGGAAATACTTGCTCCTTGAGGTAAGACATCACTTCTTCCATCACCATGCTAACCAACACCTGAAGGGCAAAGAGAAACAGAGGCAGAAGAAGCAGAGGGACGAAAGATGGGAAATACATGAGAGGCAACGAGGTTCACATGGTCAGAAATGAAGGCAGCAAACAGCAACATATTAATACAAGACAGCGTACAACACAAACCTTTTGTCTGATGACTGGTATATCAGTGTAAGATGGTTAAACATTAGACCAAATGGTTTAAAATGGACAGAGAGGGACAGAGGTTTAGAGGATGATGTCTCGTGTGATGGCTGCTCACCTCTTCCTCATTGCCCACTGGGTGTACCTCTGTTTGACAGCTTCCTCTGAGCTTCTTCAAAGAGGACACAGCAGCTAAGAAGGCCCTGGATTCTGGTGAATCTTCACACCAGAGTGCTGACAGACAATACATAATTAAAGGGAATGGATTGGGAAAAGAATAACTTTAAAAGTGGCATTGAAGCATGTGAAAATGTTGTGATTGGGAACAGTGATAAGAGAACTATACCAGAGCTCTGATGATGTGTTGCAGCTCGTAGGATGTTGGCCCATCGTGTCTGCTCCTGGTATGATCCAGTGGCCAGACACACTGGGGCACTGTAAGGGTGCTGTATGAAGACAGGAAATGCTGAGGGGCAATCCCAACATGCCAGTTTTTCACCTGATTTGCCTGAAGTGTGCATGCACACAAAAGCACAGACATGCACGCACATTAAGGTGTGTTTGCAACAATGTGTACATTCCAGCTGCCTATAGACAATAAATAGCATCTGCAGTCTAAAAGCATACCTTTGATGTGTCGGCACATGTCATCCACTATCTCACGATGCTCTTGTACAGAGGTGCAGATATGACAGCCAGAAAGCACCAGCTCTGTCTTACACTCCCAACCACCTTCAAATACCTGCAGCATTCAAAGTCACATCCAACCACCCACCCACACACACACACACACAGACACACACACACACACACACACACACACACACACACACACACACACACACACACACACATAGGACACACAATGTGCAGATCAGGCTACAGTGAGAGAACCAGATGTAGGTCAGGGAGCAGATGGTTCCTGGATTTCTGTTTGTACCTGTTTGGACTCACGACTCTCAACTGCAAAGGTGTTGGTGACCTGTAGGTGGCGATGTGTCCAGATCCCACCTAGGTAGTGAGGCAAAGTAACCTCTATCATAGTCCCAGCATTGGCAACAACATCCTGCAACACAAAGTAGAAAAGTTTGTTAAGAAATCTGCAGTTCACTTTTAACACTGTCAACACACATAATCCTTTAAAGTTTTAACCGTAAAAATGCGCAGAGATAAATATTAAAACATGAAATATTTTAGATTTTCTCACAGGATGCTGAATCAGAGGGCGAGCAGCAGTGGGCTCCATGTGTTTGTTCCTGATGTGGGTCAGAAGATTTGAGCTGAGGTGACGTCGATAGAGAGGAGCCAGCGCCTCCATCATGTCAGCAATGTGCTCTGTTGGTTCACAGAAGGAAAGACTCCAGCAATGCAATACCAGTACGTGCACATGGAACATTAAAAGAAAAATCTGGTTAAATGAATGGAGAAATTATGCTTCCACAAGACATCAATGAATAGCTTGATGAGTATGCATCTATAGTGAATACCATGCTTTGGCCATCAGTCACCAGATCTTCAACAAATTCACAATCATCACACAGAATGTGGGAATATGTTTGTTTAAATTTTCAGCAAAGCTAATCTGGAAACACTTATGTAAGAGATATTGTCTTAATTTGCAGATTGGATCTGTGTCTGTGTCTGCAGGCACTTGAGAGGGTGTTTGGTAAATAGTGACATTCTCTGCCCTTGAGCATAAATGACAAAGAGAGGGCAATATCAAGGATAAGATGATTTCATACTTTTATGTGACAAATAATACATGAATATTATATTTGAGTTCCAAACATTTCCAGACTTTTCCAAAACCAACAACATTTTCTTAACATCTCAACAGCTTTCAATAGATGGGAAGAAAGATAAAGATGACACAACAGAGCTGACACCACTGCTGCTTACCTGAGATGTACCTGTGCTCTGTGGAGTTCAGGTGACAGGTGAGTTTCCCTCCCATTCTCTGCAGTTTCCCTTTCATCAGTCTCTTTCCTCTGGCTTATTTCTCTCTGCACTCATACTAACCTGTTTCCTTTACTGGTTACAGCTGTTTATCTTCACCTTTTTTCCGTCACTCTTTCTCCACCTTCCTTTACTCACGTCATTTCTCTGTGGTCAACTCAATAAAAGTGATTTATGTTGACAGTCAATACTTGAGACGTGGCAAAAGAACAACTGCCCCAACTGATGCCCTCATATGTTAGTTTATTTGCAGCAATATTAAACAGTGGAATCGGGATGAGGGGCGATATTCCAGAAAGAGTGATGACTTTTCTCAGAAGTTCGTAGACTGTATGTGACGTGTCGCTGACTTAAGGGAAATGGAGGGATGGCAACAGAGGAGACAGGACAGTGCTACTACTTCACCCTTTCATCGCTTCGTACTCAGGCCACAAGATCCATTTTGTGGGCATGATGTACCTTAATGTTAGTTTACTGCAGGTGAGCAAACTCATGGCGGAGCTTTACGATCGACGGGGAAGATTGTGCACTGCAGCTATGTGAACCACTTTTAAGTGGAATACAGTGAAGCCTTTAACTTCGCCAAACACAGTCACTGTCATCACCTTCACAGTCTTTAAAACTCGTCATGTCTTATGACAGAGAGCTAACACTCAGGATTATTGGAGCAGAGAAAGGAGGAGGCAGCAGGCAGAGGGATGTGGAGCACAGAGCTCTGCTATGTTTGAGAAATGCGCCCAAATGCTGAGAGCTCAGACACCGAGACGGGAGTTTGAAAAAAAAAAAAAAAATCAAAGAATTTTAATGAAAATTACAGTAATTTGCAACAGGTGATTCTGGGAGGTCCATCCACTGAAGTCGACGATGTAGACAGGGAGTGGACAGGTCAAGAAGGAATCCAGTTCCAGATTACCCACTGCAGACTGACAGGGCGTTAGATAAAGCTTGTTTGGCATCTGAACACAGGAAACATAAGTCAGGGAGGCAGACAGACAGGCAAGGCACAAATGAGCAAAAGGTATTTAAAAGATTTCAGGAGCCACGGTGTTACCACTTAGATGAACAGACAAGTCAACAAACAGTTTACAGGGAATCCAGTGATTATATACTGTGGCAGCAGGTGGGCCTTGATTGAATGATTGGTGTCAGGTGTGCTCAGGAGAGGGGGAGGCTGGACCTGACCTGCCAGCCACGCCCTGCAGGTAAACACAGGAGGCAGACAGGGGAGAGACAGACAGGAGACAAAGAGGAAGAGAAACACAAAGGTAGAACAGGGCAAAAAGGAGGGGAAACGGCAGATCCTAACAAGCTCTTTCAAAACATCACAGAAAATACATGCAAACACACACACACAGACAGCTGCTTCTGCTGCTGTGATGTGTTTCATCAGCTGCTGTGTGAGAACCTGCTGCTGCAGAATGCATGCATGCACACAGTCATGCATGTATAGTATCAGCCGCATAAACAGTGTAGACATAGATGCAGTCAGTCTATATATGACAACCTGCATGTGATGGTTAAAGAAAGCTTTGAAGCCATGTTCACAGGTATCACTGTCAGTATAAATCTATTACCCTTGAATAGTCTCTCCCAGGAAAAAAAAATCAAAATCATATTTTGGATTCTGTGATCAACCTACCACACAGTTGTCACTTATGAGCATCCCTGAAGTGATTTTTATTACATGATTTTTTATGTGTTAAACTCCTAAAATAAAACATTTCATATATAACACGAACACTGGGCATTTTAAAAATAAAATGCAGCAAGAGAAAGAAAAAAAGAAGATGGACAAAAAGAGAAAATGTTCACAATAACACCTTCACCATTAATGAACACTTCATCGATAGAGCTTGTTTTTGACGAATGATCACAAACTCATCAGACTTTTTCAAGGTTATTTATTGAAATCATTCTGTTCAGGCAGGATTCTCAAACTGAACTAAGTGGAAAATTGCTTGTGACAACCACAAACCACAAACACTTTC
Source organism: Chaetodon trifasciatus (assembly GCA_037975065.1). Lineage (NCBI taxonomy): Eukaryota > Metazoa > Chordata > Actinopteri > Chaetodontiformes > Chaetodontidae > Chaetodon > Chaetodon trifasciatus. The sequence continues at coordinate 5,362,522 of JBBMOE010000032.1, forward strand.
TAAAGGTGATTTTCCCGCTGTTAGCTTCCTGGAATGAAGCCACCAGAACAGGTCTGGCTCTGAAAAAAGTGCAGTGCACCCTGGGAACTTTCTGGGCCAATCAGAAGAGAGCAAACTAATTTTTCAGTAAGAAATGTGCTCTATCAAATGACTGAGCAGACTGTTAAAGGGTTAGAGGTCACATACTGAGGGTCCTGCCTGTCTGCCTGCAGAAGTGAAATGAATGAACCCATATCTGTCATTATTAATGACATGTCATCACAGTAATATTACTGCTTATCTCCACTAATTTGTTACACATTTTAGTCCACATGTACCACCTGACCAGTTGCGAACTGAGGATAACAGATTATATGTCATTCATTTCACTTCAGGGCATGTGATTCAGCGAAATATGATTCAGCTGTCAAAGCTAATCGGTCCGGCATGTGCTCTGAATCTGAGCATCTCAAAATGTTAAAGGCCAATGAAATTGATCCATTTAGCACAACTCAGGTGTGACATACACTACATGAAGTGCTACTGTCTGCCTGCAAACTGAACAACTTGCAAACATTATCACTCTTGCTATTTTATTCAGACAGGGATCAAACAGGCTTGAACCAATAAACACACATTTAAAACTTGATACTACAAGTGAAACTGGAAACTGTGCACATCCCAAAAATTCCCACTTCATACAAGTGAATTACTAAATGTCATCAGAAGCCAATTACATCTTATTGTTGCTTGCAAAATATGCCATTGAATGAAAGATCTGCTACACCTCTGGGGGGTGGGGGAATAGGTGAAGTAGGAAAAGTGACAAGCACAGGCATGAATTTGGCCTCAGGATGTGAGAGAATACCATAAACTGCAGGGTCGTGAAGTTAAACTGACACTACAGAGTGATGTATGGCTTCATCTGGTGTTGGCACGTTGGCTAAGCTTCAAGTCTGAAAAGGAGCGTGTAAGCAGATCTGTACACAGATAGAGCATGAATCCACGCCTCACATCCACACTCATGTACGACAACTGGGCAAACAACACTTAGAGCAACACACACAGTTACACTGCTCCTCCCCTCGTTTTCTGTCCTCCGTTGTTTCCACTTGTCATCTCTTTCATGCAAACTCACACAAACCAGACTGGCTGCAAATCTGGACCTTCAGACCACCACCAGCCCCCCCACATGAGCCGCCAATCCTTTCTGCCTGTCTCCCCTGCTGGGGCAGAGGCAGAGGACCTGTCCTGGCCTCCCTGGGTAGCTGGCTGTCCAGGGAAGGAGTGTGAGGAACATGGAGAGAGTCTGTCTGTGTTCTGTTTGGATGACCTGGAGCCTTTATGTAAACAATGTGCAGCTGTGAGCCATGCAGGACACAGAGTTTACCCCCTGACTGAGGCTGCAACTGACTGCAAGGTAGGAATCAGGCTCTGCAAAGCATTTGAACACGCAAGTTTTACAATGAATGCAGCTATTTGAGTGAAGCACTATTATAATAATGTTGAATCAATATAAGTATTGACTATCTTCAAATCCCTGCTCCACCTTGTGTAAAAGTACACATTTTGTCAGCAATACGTTACATTACTGTACTTTTAAATTTGGAATGCAGGAATTATATTTTTCTACTATTTCTACTTTAGTAAAACACTGACCCCTAACCTTTTTGGCTTGCGGCCCCTTAGGACAAAGCATTTTCCTCATGTGACCCCAAGTCATGTGTTTATTTGTGCATGAATCATGAGCAGAGTCTCATTTTAATATTTTTAGAAGCCTTAACACTGTCCTGTATTTTACAAGTAAAACTAATTATTAGAGAAAACATACTTTTGTGTTAATCATTCTGTGAGCCCAGAGTTATATCTTTCGACTGTTTTGAGGGTATCAATTTAAGCAAAAGACTGGAAATAGTAGGCCTTCTTCCACTAAAAGCAAAACAACATCATGCTGAAGGACTGGGTACAGAGCAGCTGGCAGGATTTCACTGTTTTCCTCAAGGACACTTCAGCAGGGCAGATGATTGCCAGCAAGAGTGCTTGAAGGCTGGTTTTCCAGTTACAGCTGCCACAAAGCCAAACCAAACAGCAGCACACAGACATCACATGACAGTCACGCACTCTACAACACGTCCTCATCCTAGATTTGAACTCGATTTTTTCGGGGGGGGCATCTCATGATAGTTTCATACTTTTTCATTAACATGCTTCCTGTGACCACAGCAAGCGGATGTTTAAACAAGGAGGCAGTCAGGCATTTTTTCCATCTCCTGTAAATATTCATTTTCCTGCCCAAACAGATGCTGCCTTGTGTTAATCCAAGATTAGTTTATACAGGCAGAATTTAGAGTGACTTTCAAAGAGGCACCGAGCTGAAAACTAGGCTGGTAATTACTGTTGCTATCATCATGTCACAAAGGCATGTTTAGAATGCTAAGAATAATCTGAGGAGCTGGTGGTTGTGTTTAGTTCCCGAGAATACGATCAGTGCACAGTGCTTGCTCATAAATATGGCTCATATAATGATTTTACTCCAATATCTGTGTGTGCTGCAGGAAACGAGCTAATAAACTGGATCAGTGTGTTGATTTAGTCAGTGGTGAAAGGTTAAAGCGTCAAGGTAGAAATATTCCACTATAAGTAAAAGTCTTGAATCAAAATAGTACTTAAAGTATGTACGTATTATCAGGAAAATGCAATGAAAGTATGAAAATGAATACTTACGCAGGGTGAAGAGTACGGTGGAAAACCAGTCAGGACAATAAGGCTTACAATTATTTATTAAGTGCAGAAATTTATTGACATTGCTATCATGTTTTTTTAGTACTTGCCAGATATTATTAACAATACAATGTAATTCAAAGTATTATCATTAATCAATGTATGTGAGTTGGACTCAGATAATTGACAGAAAATTGATGGATGGATGGATGGATGGATTAACCAATTTAAAGATAATTTAAATTCATTTTTGTCTAATATCAACATTTGTCCATTATGAGATGATGAGCTTCTGAGCTGCTGTATCTAGCAGAAATGACAGTGTTTGCTTCAGGTCTGATGATGCCGGCTGAAACGCCACAAATTGATTAAAATTTTAATTAAACAGTCTCCTGCAACAAAAGGTTACAGGTGTGTAATGTCTCCCGGCAGCTTGTAATTCAGCAGAAAGCAAGAGAAAATATTTTGCACTTTTGGCATTAAAATCAAAAGATTTCTACTAAATTCAAAACTTTTCAAGACCTGCAGACACCCTGATAATTTGAAGCATCAGTCCCTCCAATTTCAAACTGAGTGGAGGTCCAAACAGCCAGGACAACTGCAAAACACCAGTGAGTGAGCAGAGCCTTTCATTTTCAAAGTAACAAACCAGAACTGTAGTGATGTAGTGAAGTATATATAGTGTAACATGGGGATACTCGAGTGAAGTACAAATACCTGAAAATTGTGCTTAAGTACAGTACTTGATTAAAAAAATTAGTTGTATTTCACCTAAGTGAAAGTATAAGTAAACCACAACTTATAGTTTTACTAAATTGTTAGCATTACTAGTTTTTGCTCGAGCAGCAACATGGACTCCCTGTCATGTGTATGTATATATTAAAAGTAAAAGTAGTCATCATGCAGTAAGCCCCCTGTCAGTGTTCTGTTATCATGTATTATATTACTTGATAAGAATTATTCATGTCTTAACATGTAAGCAGCATTTTAAAGTTGTGTAAAGCTTGTAAAGAATTATACAGTATATATACAGAGTAGTTGGATAGTTTTACCTGTAATATTGTATCTTCTTTTATAAACTCATCACAGGTTTTGTGAAAACATTAATCTGCAAAGTAATCTAGTAACTGTAGATGAACTAAGTACCTTATTCAAGTAACCTTCAAGTACCTCCAAATTGCCCACTTGAGTAATGTGCTTTGGCTAAGCTATGACAGTTCCTAATGGAGGGTCGTTTCAAAGTAACTCTCCTTTTGGCCACTAGGAGGAGCTCCAAACTTCACTAAATGGACTGAAGGAGAGGAAGATTGACTTTGAGAAAATCGCACAGACCTGTCAACACACAAGCAGGCATAACCAGGTGGAACAGTGACTGCAAAACTCACACAAACTCATCCTGAACGTAGCATGTTACGGCTTTAGGACCTCCTCTTCTTCCTTCCCCCACACTTTCCTTTCTTTTCTTCCCAGGCTGAGGCCAAACTCACAGAGGAGCACATGAAAAGAGAATTTGAGAGTCTTCACCAGTTTTTAAGAGAGGAGGAAGCAGCCAGGCTACTTGTACTGCAGGAGAATCAGGACGAGAAGAAGAGAGAGGCAGAAGAACAGAAAGACAGACTGAACCAGGTGATAAAGTCTCTGGAAGAGAAGATCCAGCTGATTGAGGAGGAGCTTGATGGAGGAGGAGATGGGGTTAAATTCTTAGAGGTAACATCAATCAACTACTACATAATTTGTCAAAGAGTGGGAAAATGTTTGTATGTTTGTATTTAGTAACTATACAAGTCTTTTTTGCAGCACTACCAAGACTCGATGGACAGGTATGGAACATTTCTGGGTATTTTTCACACATAAGCTCATGTATGAACTCATGGATGTGAAAACGCAACTGTATAACTGGCTGCATGTTCATATATATCTGCTGCAGTACATGGACAGGTAGCAGGGAACCACAGAGGGTTTGCAGACCTCTAATAGATGTGGCCAAACACCTAGGTAACCTCCAGTATGCTGTGTGGGAGAAGATGAAGCACATCGCACCATACAGTCAGTCTCTTTCACTTCCTGTTCTCTTCCTCCCTCCCTGCTGCCTCCTTCAGTACCTCTGACCCTCTTTGTATCTTCCAGCTCCAGTGACCCTGGACCCCAGGACAGCTGGCCAGTCTCTGAGCGTGTCTCCTGGGTTAAACAGTGTCCATATCACCCCTGGACCCTCACAAAGGCTGGAACAGAGTCTGGATATTGCTGTCCCTGTCCCAGCTAACCCTGAACGGTTCCACCCATATCCCTGCATCCTGGCCAGAGAGGGCTTTGACTCGGGAGTGCATTGTTGGGATATTGAGGTATTTCCTCAATATCCTGAGCCTCAGCTGTACAACAGTGATGGGCTACACTTATTCATTGATATTGGTTTGGATATTGGCTGTTACTGACAGTAAAAGTAGTATTAAATATCCAGCTTCTGTCACAGTCACAGCCAGAATTTTTTTGTCAAAAAGTCCATATACTGATTTCTATACTCTCCACTGGTACTGGTGTGGTATACATACATTTCTGAAATGCTAGCATATGAACTGTCTCTGCCATCTACAGCCCGTCTAATCCTTTTCTCTATTGATTTCAACAGGTTGGTGACAACAATAATTGGACTGTCGGCGTAGCTGCTCAGTCAGTGTCCAGAAGGACAGAATTTGAGGCCTGTCCAGAGGCAGGACTCTGGTGTATCACCTTGCAAGACGGCGAGTACCGAGCTCTGACCACTCCGTCTCAACGCCTGGATCTCAATAGCTCACACCGCCTTAGCAGGGTCCATGTGAGGCTGGACTGGGATGAAGGGACGGTGGCATTCATGAATGCAGATGCTGAAACACATCTTTTCACATTTAGACACCGCTTTACTGAGAAGGTGTACCCATACCTTGAGAGCATATCATTGAGTGGGGGTCTGGCTGTGTTGCCACAGAGAGTGAACGTCAGTGTGTGCTCAGATTATGTCTCTGTGGAGGACACTGCTATCACTGAGGAGGATCCACTGATGAAAAGTGAAAATTGCACTGAGGGAGTCATTAACACTGCATCAACTAACAGCAACAACAAGGTGTCAGAGTATGGACGTCTGACTGAAGGCAAAAACTCAGCAAATTTTTCTATGAGAGAGGAGGAAACCAAACCTCTGAGACACACCACAAAAGATCAGCTCATTAACACAAAACCCACTGGAAAGGAAAAGACAAAAGACAATAGACCTGCTGCCAAAAAACAGAGCAGGAAGCCCAGGTTCAGCGTGACCTACCATGTTTCACTGAACAGAGCCCTGAACGTCAGCAACGATGAATCTGGTAATCACAAACAAGTCCAGATGAATCATGTTGATCATCTGGTTCATTATCCTTGTGATAAATAATAACACCTGCAGACATAATCTATAAAAATGCCATCTTTAACTTTCATGCAAGTGTTTAGACTGAAATATCTCAACAACTATTGGATGCATTGCCATGACATTCATGGCCCCCAGAGGATGAATCCTGGTGACTTTGGTCATCTCCTGACTTTTGAATGAAATGCCTCAGCTACTAGATGGATTGCCATGGAATTTGGCACAAACATTTTATTTAACACCGCAAAACTAATGACGTTCCCCGCCTTGCTGTACTGTGTTTAGTGCTAATTATTGCACTAAGATGGAGAACATGGTAAACATTAAATCTGTTCAACATGTTAGCATACTGACATTAGCATTCAGTCCAAAGCATCATTGTGTCTAAGTAAAGCCGTTAGCATTGATGTACTCTTCTTTTTAATACATTTAAGAATTGATCAGACTGGACTTTGTTTCTAAGCAGTGTGATGAAAATATATATTGTATTTACTGTGTGTTCATCAGTATTTAAAAGGCTCAGTGACGCATCCTCTGAAATTGTGCTATATCCCAACAAAAGAGATGAAGACTAATGATGTAAAGCCATCAACTGTTACAGGCTTTGATCTTTTATTAAAAATGTTTGACCAGATATGGAATAACACTAACAAAGTGTAAGGTACAGTGCAATGTAACAAAAAATGTATTACATGTGGTAAAAATAATAATAATGAGTCTATTCAAAACAGCAATGCAATCGTATTTTCACATCAACATTCATAGGGATGTAGTTGCTACTAAATCCCTGGAAATGCATCTCTGTAGTTTCTTCCTCTCTCTTTACCCTTTGAAATATACACACTATCCTCTTCAGTATCTCCTCAGTCTCCTCCTGTCTCATAAACACACTCTTCCCTCCATGATGGCATTATATAGTTCATCAGTGACAGCCTCGTAACGCCCGGCACGACTGTCCAGGAAATAAATCTTTTCACTCGAGTCTTGTGGCTTGTATCCTTCCCTCTGCAGACGTGTCTTCTGGATTTTGAAGGTACCTGAGCACAAAAGTGAAAAATTAAGTTTATGTGTGACTTTTTCCAACCTGTGTGTGTTTGCATGTCCTTGAATCAGTGTCTCACCTGTAGTGTCAACGGACGGCATGAGTCGGAGGAAGACGGGACGTGCGTAGGAAGGCAGCGCTTTCTGTACAGCCATGAAGAACGCATCAAGGTCAAACTGGCCTCCTGTGTGAGCTACTGCTGCCATACCAGCCTTTCCCTCCACACCTGCACACGCACAGACAGGTGAGGTAATGAACAGACTAGATGATTTAAAACCCAGTTAATCTTTTTCTCCTGTCTCACACGTTTCATCTCTACCTGGTACAGACACTCCATAGACAGCGACATCGGTGTGTCCCAGCAGGCCACTGAGGACACCCTCCACCTCTGTGGTGGAAACGTTCTCCCCTCGCCAACGAAACGTGTCGCCAATGCGGTCCCTAAAATATATGTAGCCATATTCATCCATCACCAGCACGTCACCTGACGGAAGACAGAGACAGAAATAATAACAATCATCATCACCCCTGGAGGGGATCATAGATTCAAAGTCTGCAGTGATGATGATTCACCAGTCCAGTTTTCACTCTAATATAATATGATGGTGAGTCACTGTGCCGTCTCTTTGACAAAACAGTATATGAAGCCTTTTATAAATGTTAATATTATGGATTTAATTAAAGATTCTTCATGAAGACATATCCTGATGTGGGCTTTACTAAAGTGAAACGTGGAGTCATATGTCCAAACTGTGTAATGTCCTTGTATCTCTGTGGCTTAGCCAGTTCACTTAAGTGGTTAAATAAACTGTATTGTCTCTATTAATCATCATGAATTGTGTTTTTTATGCACTGGGTGGAAGGTGTTAATCAGCATGGACAGGTTCTCTGTCCATCACCACAGACAGTGAATCACTAACAGTCACACTCATGTGCAAATTAAAGTCTCCAATGCAGCTGTCTTAAACTGTATGTCTTCAGACTGTGGAAGGAAACGTGTATGAACCCAGACGGTCCATCAACATTACTGTGACTGTGTTCTAAAGAGACAGATGGAAACACACCCGAGACATAAGCAGAGTCTCCCATCTTGAAGATATTGTGAGCTATTTTCCGATTGGTGGAATCCTGATCAACATAGCCGTCGAATCTCCTGAGCGGATCAGTGTGGTTGATGCGTCCCACTAACATACCTGGCTCACCTGCAGAGACAGAGAGAGAGGAGAGGCTGTAGATCATTTTGATACATTTCTAACATTTTCATCCAGTTGTGGTTTTGTGTGTGTGTGTGTATATATGTATGTGTGTGTGTGTGTGTGTGTGTGTGTGTGTGTGTGTGTGTGTGTGTGTGTGTGTGTGTATGTGTGTGTATGTGTTCTCACCAGGCAGACTGGGTATACAGAGTCCCTGTGAATCCCTGAGCAGCTCTCCGTTCTCCTCCTGCACCTTGACCAGTCTGATGGGGTAAAAGCTGGGCAGGATGCGACTGTTGAAGCCACATGCCCCCACCTGGACATGTAAGACATGTACATGAGATGGGATGCAGTTGGAAAATCCTTCACTCTACCTTTAAGATAACACACACCTTTCCGTCTATGTTGATCAGGCTGCAGTTGCACTCGGTGGCGCCATAAAATTCCCCAACTCGTCGTATTCTGAATCTCCGGACAAACTCTTCCCATACAGAGGGACGGAGGCCATTACCAAAAGCAACACGCACCTGGTGACGTGCCTCGGATGGACGGACCGGCTGGGCCAACAGGTAACGGCAAATCTCACCTATGTATAGAATAACCTGGACGCACACACACAATGGACAGAACAATATGACTATTTTCAGTCTGTATAGGTTGAAGAGAATCAGTGGAACGACTGTTTGCAGTCATTGTTAACTGAATTTGGTGGCAGTGTGGACTCACAGTGCAGTTGTGTTTGACACAGTCATCCCAGAAACAACTGGCTGAGAACTTCCTCCTGACCACAACAGTCAAACCAAAGAGCAAACACTGGCCCATACCCATGATGGTACCTGTGAACATTCATATTTTCACATGCATGCATGCACTCAAAGTATATATACACACACACAAAGAAACTTTATCTCCAACTTAATCTGTTTTTTCTCCCTATATTAACAGATTCTGGTCAGATATTTTGCAGACTAGTAGTCAGATATGAAACCTTGACCCAGATAATATCACTGATCCAAGTGAAACTGAAGCATTTGAAAAAGATACAACAATGTAACATGTGCAGTGAGGTAAATCTGTCACTGAATATACAACAATATGTCTTGTTAAAGATAGAGGGAAGCCTACCTGCAGAGTGATACAGGGGAAGGCAGTTGTACATGATGTCATCATGACAAAGGCCAAAGGAGTGGAAACCAAAGGAGGCGATGCGATAATACCTGTCAAGAAAGATCCATCATCACCAGACCTCAGCTCATCCAGACACTGACCAGAAATCCTCATGGCACCGTGTTTAATTCAAGTACATGTACCTGCAATTTGGTGAATCTGATGTCAGAATTTTTAAGGTTTTCAATGAGTTTTCACACGTTGCAAAATTTTTCTGAACTCATCGTGTTAGCATTACTAACTAGACAGATTCTGCCTCCTGGCAATCGTCTGACAATAAAAAATGAGATACAAGGTTGTAAAAATAGTCAGATATGTGGGGGCAAATCATCAGAGTTGACGCAGTTGGGCACAGTTGTCCTGCAGCATTTTCCAAAAGCTGCTTCTGTGAGAGCATCAATAAAAAAAACTCAATAAACAAAAAAAAATAAACTGAAATTTCCCTCCACAAACGGAACAAGGCATCATCATCAGTTCAGATGAGATCATAGACAAACTCACCGACTGTGCACCACGACAGCTGCCTTTGGCATTCCTGTTGTACCAGAAGTGAAGATGTAGAAAAGTCTATCTGCACGGAGACAGAGAGGACACAGAAAGAGAGACGTGAGGCGTAAGGAGCTTAAATTTCACAGGTAAAGCTCAGTTCTTGTTCCATACAGTGAATTCAGTACAGTGGTATGCACCCCAACACCCCCATCATTCCTTAACACATTTCTGTCACTCTTCCATATTGTCTGGAAGTGGTACAAGCAAAGACTTGAGGAGTATCAACTTTGGAATGTCATGTGATCATCTGAGGTAAAAACAACACAGGTAAGCAAATCGATAAGGGAAAAGTTAATGGACAAACATATCACCTAATAACCCAGACAGGAGGTTCAGAGTGATGTTTTTTATTATATCAAATTAAAACCAAAAAATCTTTCACAGTGCACTTACATGTGGTGTGACATATGATATTTCTTTGAAGTGAGTTGATGATTTGTTACACAGTGGTGTGTGTGCTTATGTGCATGCGCTACGAGTGGATTCACTGCCATAAGAAGACATAAGAGAGAGTGAAATCCGACAGTGAGAGGTTTACTCTGGCAGGCAAAGACTTGCTGAGAAAAAGAGGTGTTGCAATCAAAGCTTTGTGATATGTCATACGCAGTCATTCCAGTACCCCCATGCACACACACTCGGCAAAGCCTCACCATTGAATTCCTTCCTGGGTGTGTAGTGCGGTGGGTGTTTGGGTGAACAGTCCAGCAGGGCTTCCAAACTCTGAACCTGGAGGCCGCAGGGTTCCTCCTCATCGTCCTGCTCACCACTGCTGAACAAAGCCATGTCGGGCTGCAGAGAGCTGCTCACCTCTGACACCGCTGGGAGATGGTCAAAAGTATTAGAAATGTATAAAAGGAACACACATCTTTGCATTAGCAGAGCATCAAGCCTGATTTAGTCAATATCTCCAGCTGTCTTTAGTCTACAATAGCCTCCCACCTTCTCTCATCTCTGTCCCGAACACCATTGCCCGAGCTCCACACACACTGACACAGTGCAGTAGTGGTTGCTGTCGAAGGTTGTAGTTGATGAGTGCAGCCTCTACGCCGACCACAGCCAGACCCAACCATAGAGCCACCACTAATGGCTGGCTCTCCATGTACAAAGCCACCACATCTCCCTCAGCCCATCCCTGCGCCAGCGCCCAGTGAGCCACAGCATGGCACCGCTCCTGCAGCTCCCTGAAAGTCCAAACCTGGAATAAAATCAATACAGTAGGTTTGGACAACAATATGATGTGATGGTCTGATGCCATTGATGCTGCATTTATTTGAAATGCTCTCTAACCTCTCCTGTAGCCTCATAGATCAGAGCAGGTTTGTCTGGGTGCTTTGCCACCATCTGGGCAAACAGGGCAGGGATGGTGCTTCTATTTCGTAGATTACGGTACATAGAGACCCTCACTCGCAGGATAACAGCCAGACACCTTTTAGATAGAGAGGGGGGAATGAAACAAAGTTCAAAAATAGGACATACTGTAGTAAGCAGCATGGAGGATAAGTGAGGGTCAAATATGACAACGTGAGAAACATGCACATTCACACACAGGACTTACATGAGGTCTCTTTTGATGGTGCACAGAGCGACATGTATGAACTTCCAGGAACCTGCCAACAAGCTGCAGAGCCTCACAGCCACAAACACACTGAGGCACACCATGACACCACTCATAACATTCATAGTGTTATCTGCGGGGAGCCAAACAGTGACCTCAGGCACGAAAACAACCACATTTACACACAGTTATGGTTTGGTGAGAGGCGGCTTACCTGTCGAGGAATTTCCAACCCTGGTGCACCAACAAATAAAAAAAAAATCAGCCGTGAGTTCAGAAGCCACAAGCCCGGAGGAGTGTGAGAGAAGTTTTCAGTGCAGGAGCAGCGTGGAGGAGCTGTCTGAGGTGAAGTACGTGAGGAGCGCGGCGCGCAGAGAGAGCAGCAAGTTGTGAGCTGCTGCGTCACGGCAGCGCCGCGTGTGATTCACTGCCCCCGAGCGCAACACGCCAAAGTCTGCTTAATGAAGGAAAAAATGAACTCATTTCATGACAAACACTCCGAATAAACGGTTCTGGTGAACTAAAATCTAGAGGAAGTAACCTGAAGTCTGTCAAGCAGAATACGCATAAATATAAAACGAAGGTTAAATTCTTGTATAGTTTCTACTTCATTCAATTCATCTTTTTATATACTTAGAATTGTTCATTTTGTAAGTTTATCCATTCATCTGTACTTATTTCTGACTTTGTCCCCTCTACGGGATCAATAAATGATTATCTTAATGACTAACTTAACTGTGACAATACTTGGTGAATTTCCACCACAGACGTATTGAATGGAATGTAATTTTCATCATAGCAGTGAGGTCTGACAGCTCTATCCTTGATGCAATAGTAAGTGGGGGTGTCCCTGGAGCCAATTTCACAACTCATTGGGAAATCTTTGGCTTTTATTCTGAAGGTACACTCAGTGTGACTCATGTAGACTGCTGTCAGACATATTCCTGTATCAGCTGAGAGAAAAGTGTTCTGTCTCTCTGTGTATGTATCTATCTGCAGGGGACTAAAGCGAATAAATCACACCTTTTGTTTTTCAGATGAAGTAGAAGCTTTATTAAAATTTGTGGTGCATATTCTTTAAAGAAAACAGTACCGAACAATATACAAAACAAAGTAGAAAAATAAGTTCATATACCTTCAAACTAGAACACCTAGAGCATATTCTAGCAATAAGATTCTTACATTCACAAAATTCTGCATACTGCATTTAGCTTTTTCACATAAAAATACATTTTGCAATGCTTGACTAAAAGGCATTGATGCTCACAAAAAAGTGCAACCACAAAACCGAAGAACAGTTTAGGTGTTAAAACCAAGACAGCCTGTACGTCGTCTTAATGACGCAATTTAAATATGAACGAACAGCATAAGGCAAAACCAAAGAGACTGATTTGAAATCCAGAAGGTCTCTCTCTTTTTTTTCTCTGAGGATCATTATCTTTGACATAATGTGATCTACAAAATAGAAAAATATATAATTGATAGCTTTATTACCAATAAACTGTTCAGGTTCTGAGGCTGGTTCTCAAGTCTTCTAGATTCCCCCATTAAGATGTACTGGATTTTCATCTCTCACAAAGGAAAAGTGCAATGAAATAAACAAGCTCAGGTCTTTACAGCTTCCATTAAACCTCATCAAAACGGTCGTGTGGAGACACAGGCTAACAGCTATAATAAGAAAACATGTCAACAAAATGGAACTTTATTCCATAAACACAGTTTGATTGCAGGAAGCTGCAGGCTTATCAGAAGGGTGGGCCTGTTTTGGTGAATTGCTCAAGCAATTCACATTTTGGGCTGGATTGGTTTTCTTGGTTCAGCGTTTCAAGAAGAAAAATACAATACACCAGTGACAGAAGGCACAGCTCAATTGCAGTTCAAGATATATTCTTCAAATAGCCACAAGTGATTAAAAACATCACTTATTTTGTTTTAAAGGAAATAAAACAGACATAAAGTCCTTAGAGGAGTCTACATGGGATTTGCTGGAACATCAGAGGAGCTTCATGGATCCCTTGAGCAAAAAGCACACCAAGCCTTATTTTTTACTTAAAACATTTCTATAAAATACAGCGCCAACTCTTCTTTCATGCTTTAAACCTTAAGAGCAACACTCATAATGCCTGTAGCCTACATGACGCTGACTTTATAGTCTGCACTTAGAAATAAATACTCTTTATCAGCATCACTTTTAATCACTCCAAAGGGAATACAGCTTATACTATGATTGTGATATGTTTTGGATGAAGCTACTGAAACATTTTCAGGGTTCCTGAATAAACACTTTTAGACGCTGGCTACTTCTGGCCTGCTCCTCATGACACACTTACAAAATTACGTCACACTAAAATAAAAATGCAGTCACTATCAACACAACTTGATCCACCAATAGAGCACGAATCAGTGAGGAAAATAAGCAGAATTTTGAGGTAAATGGTAGACTTTCTGACCCATAATGCAGTTAACTGGCAGATGGTGCTACTCATATCAGTGGATTCATGTTTATGGTCTGTCAAAGATTTGGTCCCATTGAATTCATTTGGGTCGAAAGGCCTGAGATTTAACTGTTGTGTGTCATTAAATGCATGTTTAATGCTGCAGCTCCCAACTTATTTGGCATGTCACCTTTAATGACCAAGTGATACCTATTTGCAACCCCGACATGAGGTTGTATATGACTATGAACTGTGAGCACAGGATGATGTTTCTTTCTTAGGTTGGTTCATTTAAGATTTTGATACATTTTGAGTTTGAGACAACAATATGTTTTCTCTTCTTTCTTTCTTGTTAAACATCACACAATCCAATGGATTCAAACCCCCAGTGAATTTAGATTTGAAGTGATCCAAACCTTTAAAATCATGGCTAATTTAGCCCAAATCGGTGTGATAGTCTGTCTTTAAAGATAGCGTGCTTCATATGTGGGATTCTCCGGTGTGCTGCCCGCTCCTAGACCCCTAAAAGAGCACAAACAGCACAAGTTCAAAAACAATGTAAGACAACATCCTGAAGGTAATGTGTTTGTAGTGTAAAAATACTCCATAAGTAGTAAAAGTCCAGCATTCAAAATTATACTTACTGTACGTTAAGCTTCTTAAGTGTTACTACCACAATTTACAATTTATAGAAATTATTATGTATGTGTACTATGTATCAAAAGTGAAAGTATGGATAATGCAAAATAATTGTTACAGTGCTATATTATCATTATCATCAGCTCATATTATCATGTGTACCTGAAATAAAAAGGTCGGACTAATTTTAACTACCCAATACCATTAGGCAGCTTAGTCTGTAACAATGCAGCATATTTGACAAAATGTAAAATCTGAATCTGCAAAGTAACATCTTACTGTAAAGGCTGGACAAATGTGGGGCAGTACTTCTGAGATTTTGTGGAGTTGAGACTCAGGTAATATAAACAGGAAATACTCAAATACAAATTGTACTCAAGTTCTGTAGTTGATGTGTTTGTGAGTGATAGTGTTTACGCTTACCTGTGACTGACTACTGGAGGGATTGGTAGAGCTGAAGTCTGAGTATCTCTTCTTCTGTGGTGTGCAGATACAGGAGAGGAAATGGGCGTACTCCTCTCTCACCTGCAGGGGGCAGAAGAACATCAGGAATAAACTCTTAATTCAGTACAAGTCTTTGCAGTTGAATGTTAGAATTATTTCTGTTGTGTTAATCTCTCTTTTAGCCTCATGCATACTGACCCAGTTACTCACACACACCCAGTTGCTCAAGCACACACAGCTATACTGTATCTTACCTGTTTAGACAGTAGGCAGTGCATGATAAAGACCAGTGCCCCCTGCAGGCTGTTGAGGATAGTGAAGATATACGCGACCGCACTGGAGCCCTCTTCAAACAGGAAGGCCCCAAACACCCACATCAGACCCAGTATACACATCTGGGCAATGGCTGTCACTGTGAAAGCTCTGCAGAGTAAAAAAAAAAAAAAAAAAGAAAAAGGAAAAAACGGGGGGGTGGGGGGGTCAGAGAAAAGGACAACAGATAGAGAATGAAAGGAAAGATTAACACTAGCCCAAACATACAGATGACTCAGTAACCACTGCAGTATCTGGAAACCCCCTGAAGAGTGGAAAGGAAGAGAAAAAGGGGATGGGTCCCAAGCAAAGCAGCTCCAGAACAGAGACACTGTCTCATCACTTTACTGTCTATTAGAGGCTGGCGGGAGAAGAAAAGCCAGCGGCAACTATTAAATAAAGGAAACAATCCTTGCAGAGAAGCACTATTTTAAAGATGTTCTCTGCATGGGTCCTTTGTTGTACTTGTGATGTATCCCTGTTGTTCCCATGAATAACTACTATCAAGATACAGAGGAAATGAATAGCACATACCAGTTCAACAATCTAAAATACTAGTGGAGACCAGCTTTTGATTCCAGTCCCTCTGAATCAGACAGTGTTTCTTTCACAAGTCCCCAACTTCACCAACAACTCATTAATCAGACAAAGAGAAATCTGTCTGAAATGTGGACAGGATGCATTTTTTTCCACTGAGAGAATCCACAGAAGCCTTTTGATTATAATTTAATGCTTTTTGCGTCAAACTGAAAAGCTGCTTCCTTGATTTTGGCACAATAAGTTCATATTCCCGATTCCCTGAACTAAACTGAAAGGTGCTGATTGATGAACCAGAATATCCATGGGTAGATTAATTGTTTCATTAAGGATGTGTTTTGCAGCTGCATGTGTTTATACAGTGTTGTCTACAAATGCGGTGGCGTAAAAAAATGAGCATGCAAAAATGGGGTTGAGGGGGTCAGTCTCTCAGTAGCACCCCATTAGCGAGAAGAGTCGATATTATGAAAACATTCTCTACATTTTTCCCTCACAAAACATTCACATTTTTTCCATCCATCTCTCAGTTCCCAAAGCTGCCCCAATTGACCAACTTACGTATTAACTCAGTGTTTACTTGTGCAATGGAGGGTTTTGGGTCACATAACTTCACATGTTACAACAGCAAGAGTGGATGCAGAAAAAAGCCACAAGCAGAAAAACACACAAACACGCAGACTGACTTGATTTTGTGTAGTTTGGAGAGGTCTGGGTTGAGGCTGGTGAACTTCTGGGCGAGCTTCCAGACGGTGACGATGAAGAAGAAGACGTTGAGGATGATTATGAGGCACACGGGACCAAAGAAACTCCAGATGAGGCCGTCTTTCAGGGACAGCCAGCAGCTAGTTAGGGGGAAGGAAACACATGTGCATGCGTGATGGGGTTTTTCTCACGTCATCGACACAGATAGTCTGTGTAATCCACTGATGTAATTGCCATCACACATCAAGTATGCAAACACACATGTTCTGCAACACTTACTGATGGTCAGTGCCGTATCCCTTTGGTCTAATGATGGCCGATATAATGACGATAACAAGGGGTGTTCCATAACCAGTGAGGAACAAGTAGAGGGGCCGAATGGTGGCATTGAACACCAGGACCACCATACGGTACAGTTGCACCCCTTCCAACAGCATCCAGGTGAAGACCCCCAAGAAGAAGAAATGGAGCATCGCTGCAATAAACCTGCAGCCACCCTGTTGTGTAAAATGATTGCATGAAGAGAGAAAAGACCAGAGAGGAGGAAGCAGAGGAATGAAAAGTCTCAGTTATCTGATTAAGATGACACTTTGAACAAGAAATACAAACATAAACAGCCATTTTTGATGATCATAACTTGATTATCTGATTACACTCAGATTAAGACCAGCAGTGGAAGAAGCAGATCAACAAGTATTAAAAGTATAAGTCCTGCATTCAAAATGTTAGTACAAACAAATTATCAGTAAAGCTTACAATAACAATTGAATGTAATAATATTGCATTATTAATATAAACATTCAATAATGTTTGACTAACAATTTGATATTGTAGCAGGTGGAGGTGGAACTATATAACTACTTATATAATGTGCTGCTGGATGGTTTAATTCATTAATATGTAGTACTGTAGTACTGTTAGAGTGCAACTTGAGCTTCTGAAATGTTGTGGTGTACACATATGAAGTTGCATAAAATGGAAACAGTCAAGTAAAATTCAAGTTTCCCAGAACTGTACTGAAATACAGTTAAGCCACAGGTATTACAGTGTTGGTTCATTTGGAGGCTGCTCTCAACTACAAACTTCCTATTTGGTAATTTCTCAAGTCTTCTCAAGCGTAGTGTTTTTTTCTTCTAAAGATACCCACAAGGGTATCCACTGTACTGTGGCCAGAAGGTGGGCTGTGAAGAACCCCTCTTCACTTTTTAACTGGGCTCTGCTTTGTAGCAAGATGAGTGGAACAGTTTGATCCATTATAATCAGTTTAATCAAATTACTTTCTTAAGAAAGACAAGGTCAGCAGTCAGATTTCTGCAGTCCATGTACATGACGTCACTGTTTGTTGCGCAAAAACATACCACAGGTTTAGTTTGTGTGATGCCTGCCAGGAAGATGAGATCAGCCACAAAGAGGCAGATACACAGGTGAAGGTGGATGGTGGCGCGGGTCCCTTGTATGGAGCGGCAGAACTTGAACGTCAGGATGCACAGCAAGAGGCACAGCAGGGAAATGGTCAATCCAATCTTTGTCACCAACAGGAGCCCAAAGGTGTGCTAGCAGAGAGGACAGGACATGTCTTGAGCTGTTTAATTGGAGTTATAAGGTCATCATTTACAGCATAGTGGGTCTTTACACTGACGTGAGGAGGGGAGGGAAGGAAACAGAGAAGTAAATTTACTGTCCATCATACTTTTGTTGGTAAAGCAATGAATTGTGTCTTGGCCACTTGGAGGCAGTGCAAACAATCAGTAACACAACGTTAACATATCATCGCTTTATAAAGCTGATATGATGAGTTCGCTGCTGTAATATCGAGCAGATATGGAGCAACATCAACATTCATTTTGAGTTGGTGTTTTCTGCCACGTGACGAATTTAAGACCAATATTTACTCTCCTCTTTTCTTGATGGAAACATCTGTCATTTAACCCGCTAAATGCTCCACTGTGTTCACCAGCTTGTCGCTAACTTTCTCTGCAAGTTGTTGCAGGAAAGGTAGATAATTTGTCAGAGTTCTTCACTGAAACAGCTGCCTGTTGCAGTTCCGTGAATGGCCACTTGAGGCTGGCTCCAAAAATGAGTCAATCATTGCAGAAATGGTTTCCCATTCATGACAACTGACAACTGTACAAGATGGAATTTTTGAATTATATGAAGGCTTAAATTTAGTATGTAATTATGGGCATGGCTGCGCTGAGTGACAGCTAGCTGCTAGGTTTCACCAAGTCAGGCGCTGTGTGTCTGTGTGTGTGTGTGTGTGTGTGTGCTTCTTACCTCCATCGGGTACAGTGCCATGAGCACAGCAAAGCTGCTCAGATGTTCACATGTACACACAGTGTGTGTTGCATTGGAGTGCGGACGATAGCAACCATCTGTGGACCAGGTCCCTCTCTCACTCCAGTATGCGCAGATATAGCTCACCTCAGGGGACTCCTCTCTGTCCTGCACACAAAACAAAGCCATTATGTCAAGAGAAGGGAGTAAGTTTCGTTTATATCTTCATATTGCTGAGCTGCTTTGAAAAAAAGGATGATGGAACCACACTGAAAAGCCTGTGGGGCACATGGGACAACCTGCAGATGTCTGAGGGTGATGTTGACAGGGCGGCTCAGGTTCTGAGTGGATGGGTTGGAGACCACAACAGACACAACTCTAGAGGAGACCCGAAAATCAGGATCCACACCATCTTTTTCATGTCCTGTGAGCTCCTCAAAGGACCGGTTAATAGAGATCTCAAGGTTCTTATAGCTCAACAACGCGGCCAGAGCAAAACCTGTAAAGGGCAGCAATAAGAAACATTATAGCGTTTGATAAACATGAACATTGTGACTAATTTGTCATAAGAGAGGGGAAGAGAAAAGAGGTTTACCTGGGTATGACCCTGTCCCGGCTGCTGTTGTCCAGTCAGTGTCGAGCGTAGCATACTCATTGGTCAGATAAATCGGTCCAGTTGGTCGAGTCTTTCCCCTTTGCACTGCAATTTCTGCGTCTGCTCGAACAGATTACTCATTTCAAATGATGCAGTTCAAATTAGCTTTCCTACTTGTATTTATCAAACTCTGCATACATAATCCTCCAGGCCTGTGAGCTTGTCTTTTTTTCAAATATGTCTGCAAATCACAGCTGAGCTTATGGACACTGTTACCTGTCTCGTTGGTCTCAAGCTTGGTGTGGTTGTGTTTGAGCTGTGGGCCAATGAGCATAATAGCGTTCTCCATCGTACCGAGCAGTTCACTCACATCTTCACTGCTGTCCAGGTGACCAGGGGACAGGATGGCCTCAGTTGCTGTGAAAAGTTTCTGTCCAAGTTGCAGGACACAAGAGGAAGAAATGAGAATACTGCATATCAGGGCCCGCAGGCCACAGCTGGCCCACCATTCGGTTTTGCTGACCAAATGTTTCTTCCAAAATTAATGAATTTTAAAAATTTTAATATAAATTACTGTTTATGCTGTTGTATTTTTCATTCAATATGTAGGATCCCTAACAATTCATTATTTTTCACAGACTGAGCATGAAGGGCAGTGACACTTTGAACAGGAAGTCAGTCAATCAAGGGAACTTGGGATCGTAGTACTGCATCTTAACAACACAATAGAATAGGTGTATTGCCCACCATTAAGCTTGACTATGTATGAGTAAGAATGGGTGCGTTTGTGTTTTCTCTCTGCTGCTCTCACCTCCAATAGCGCCTCTCCATCAGCTTTCACTTCACCAGCGACACTTGGGTTAGACAGAGCCAAACAGCTGTTTCTCATCATGACTAAGATGTCTGCCAGGCTTCCAAGTGACTGAGAGACAGACACAGACAATAATAAGACTATTCAGTTTGTCCTATACTGAAGCTCATATACACTAAACCCAGCAAGGCTGCATGTGTCTTTATATAAAGGAAATGAGCTCAAATGTTCTTTAGCATGACTCTGGACCAGGGACAAGAGTGCAGATAAATCAGAACTTAATAAATTGTATTTACTTCTGATTGTTTGCAGAATTATCCTAATAATTTAGTATCTAAACATGCAGCTCACCGGTTCAGGCCTGCTGTTGGCGTTGAAGCCATCACAGTCAAGTTCTAGATGAGACAGAGCCAAATATCAGATTATCATCTTACCAGCTGAGTTTGATACTTCACTACATTGCAAGCAGAGGAGTGTGATACAACTGCAACTACTCCAAGGATTCAAGGAAGGTGTGAACAAGTAGAAGCATAATATGAGGACATGAAAGCCATGAAATGCATATTTTATATATATATATATATATATATATATATATATATA
>JBBMOE010000032.1:5383846-5449555 GCA_037975065.1 Chaetodon trifasciatus
ATATATATATATATATATAAACTGAATATCCATAGTAATAGTGTTGGAGAGGAATCATGTATGCTCCACTCACCTGAGCATGGAGTCCTATCGTTGCCATAATTAGTGTATCCGTTGGAACACTTGCACCAGTAACTCCCATTAACATTTTTACAGGTCCCTTTTCCTCCACAGAGGTCTTCTCTTTTCTTTTCTGCTTCGTTGCATTCATTTATGTCTGTGCAAGAGGAGGGAAGAGACATAAGTAGTCACTGATCCTCCTCAAGGGCATTTATTTCAATGGGACCAGTCTGAGACGAATCTGAATGTAGCAGGTACTGCAAATGGAACAAACACATCTGCAATGTAACCCACTGCACGGTCGTGTGAGTCTTTCCGTGTTGCTAAAAGGATCTCAGTAGAGACAGTTCTCAACTTTCCCGGCAACCAGCGAGTTGCTGTCTTGCCAAGTTACTTAAAAGCTGCAATTTGAGGTAGTGGGAGGCAGGAGATGGCTTTGTGGTTTAGGTCAGAGTACAGGGAGTTACAGTATTTGAATCATGATGAAACAAAAGCATGTATGTCCTTTTTCGAGATCGGCTCGCAACAGTTTTTCATTTTGGAAACGTTTCTTAAATTGAGCTGTGAGCTCAATAATTCTTTCCTAATTATATACGGTTTTATCTGAACGTGAGAAATGTGCCCATAAGATGTTAAGGGGTGTTGTTTCTCTTCTTCACATCGCAGCTCCGGGATTTCTCAAAAGATGACACTATGACTTCAATCTCTGGGTCAGCTTAAAGTAACTTTGGAAAAAAGAAGCACATTCTGCTCGTCTTATAAATGAAATGTTTGATATTATTAGCAATAAAAGGAGTTTTGATAATACAACTGTACTTGTTGCTCTGGTCTGAGTAGCTGTGGGAGGCTAATGTTAATGTTAGCAAACCTTTAAGCAGATATTTCTGTATAACAGCAAAAACATATAATAATCAATGGAAGCTGTGGCTAATTCAGTAATGGTAAATGTAGCCCCTGCTTCCAAACACTGCATAATCACCTGCATTATCAAATGGCAAGACTATAGCACACATTGAAGCTAGCATGCCACCACACGCTACAAAGAAAGACTGTGTAGCAGGTCAAAACCTGCTCTATCCGCCTATGTAACATGTCGTGATTTCGGCCACACATCGTACATGATATCCGAATGTTTGTACATGTTTCACTGGACTATCTTTCTGCTGTCCAGCTGCTCACCAAGACTTCTGTCTCCTGTGTATTTCTGTTGGTGAGGAGGATGGCACACACTTTCAGACGGTGTGTCCTTGAATGGTGTTATTCCTTCATGCTTCCACACACAAAAAGTGATGAAAGCAGTTGTGTGAAATACGAAAAACAAGAGCTTAAGAGGGAAGTTTAGACCCCGCTCCCTTTCACTGCTCCACACATCAGGCATGCAGTGGGTGTGCTTGCCAGATTGGAGCTTTCAAAAAGTTGCAAAAATTGTCAAAAGCAGCCCCCACCAATTCCCAATTTAGCAGACATCATCTAAAAAGCACCAACACACACACCATAGATTTCAGGACTGTGTGGCTGTCTACAGACCACACTTGACTTACTGGCACCTGTTGGGGTGGGTCATCTTTCACCTTTATGATTCTGTTGAGCATATTGATTTGTGACCTCACTCAACTCCCAAAACAGCATTGATCAACTTCAAGCATGAAAACGAAAAAACAAATGAAGTAGATGCTACTCACCTATGCAATATCCATGGCTGCTGTTGTCGCTGGTGTACCCAAAATCACAGGTGCACTTGTAGCTCCCAATCAGGTTAGTACAATTCCCACCGTGACCGCAGATGTTGGCATGGTCGGTGCACTCATTGTCATCTGACAGAAGAGAAAGTGAAGACAGGTCAGAATGGTTGAAAAAGAAAGAGACACTTGTCACATACACTCCCACACATACACACGCTCACCTTGACACTGTCCATCCAGCGCTGTGAAATGAAGCGTCCCTTTGATGTTTGTGAAACCAAGCAGGCACTGACAGTAATAGCTGCCGTTGGTGTTGAAGCATTGTGTGTACTTCCCACATAGTTCTGGGATTTCTTCGCACTCATCCACATCTGTAGATTTAGAAATGCATAAAGAATACGATCACAGTGATAATGCACTAGTGAATAGCAAACTTGTGATTTTGATTTTAAGCAGTCTTTCTTATTAGCTCTTTTTCTTCTTCTAACCACCATGATCACCAGCCTGAGGTCACAGCACTGCTGCCACGGCTTTTTTGTGTTAGTGATATCAGAATTTAAATCTCTTCTACTGTTGTTTTCATTGTAATCCACTCTGGATATGAACCATGCTTAAATGCCTAAAATGGAAAAATGAAGTGGAATGTCATCAAAAAAGGCTATTTCTCCCAGTCCAGTAAGAAGTATTGCCTAATGGGAACAGGACTTCTCTATGAGAGTTCTTATCTTAACTAGAAGCCAAAATAAAGTATCGGTGGACAGAAGCAAAACAGTGGAGAGGGATAGTTAGAATTAGAAGCAATGGCAGATTATTACCAATACACTCTTTGCCCTCTGAGCTGAAGCCCTGGTCACACTGAGAGAAACATTTCCCCAAGAGACACAATAAACCTGCAGGGAAAGAGAGAGAGGCCACTTAGTTTCAGTTCCCAGTAAAGGCAAAATCATTCAAAATGCAACATACTGTCAAACAAACATTTCTGAGACATGTAGCTGAGAGTCATTTACAGTTTTCCTGCTGAGTTTCGAGTAATGCTTTTGATTTACATGTCAAAGGTAGCTCAAGTGTTCCTCTTTTCTAAAGGACCTTCATTAAAGAGGAAGCAGCTGCAGTCTGCTTGGATTCTACTGCAACGGTGATCCAGAGCAGCATAGAAAAGAAAAGTATCAACAGAAACTTCTCAAATTACTCCTACTGCATATTCCACTTCTCCATCAATGCTCATTATGCCCAGTGTGTTACAAACCCTCTTGAACTACGTATTTGAACCATATTGGACAATTGAAGCAGCTAGCAGCATGGCTAAGAGCATGGCCTAGGGACGGCAGTTAATCACTGAGGCAGTCCAGACTGAATTAGCTCTGTAGTCATTAGAGGATCATCATGAACTTTTGCACAGCCAGGCACAGTCCACAGAGGATGAAGCCTAATCACTTTGGTGGTCACCTGACTTTTTAAGTGGAATGTCTCAACACTCTTGAATGGATTGCCATGAACTCTGGGGCAAACATTCTCGTTTCTCTCTGGCTGAATTGTAATAACTCCCTTAGCATGGTCATCAAGTCTTAACTTAATTTAAGTCATTACTGAAACTAATGACATTCCCATCAGTCTCAGGTGTACCGTTCTTTAGTCGGTCTGGGATCATATCTTATCTCCCAATTCGATACTATCACAATACTTGTGCCAATTCAAAGTGGAAAATAAAATACTTTTTGAAGCACACTGCTACATATAGCTGTCCCTGCTCATCAAGCTAGTGCCATAAGAAAATAATAAACTAAATAAGATGTCAGGCCAAAATGAAGCACAAATGTGAGACTTCAAATGAACATCCTTCACATATAAATTTGAACTTGAAAAGTGTCCTTTCCAAACCCTGGACTTCACTGCATATAAACACACCTAGTGCCTCGCGGTGGCTGTGTTTTTAAACCCATTGGGCATTTTGAGTTTGAGTTTTGATCCTTTGAGGTTGCTGTAGCTGTGAAGCAATGTGAAGTCAGCAGCTGCTGGTTCGTTTCCTCAGACCAAATATATAGTGTTTTATGTTATGCATATGAATTAAAATTGATTGTTGAGGCAATATTATCACAGTGGCAATGCTACTTTCCATTAGCGCATTAACGCTAACTCCCGTTATGTGCTCGCATTGCGTTGATAGAATAAGTGCTACTTATTTACAATTCTGGAATCAATGAATTGATTCAGGGATAATCCAAACAAGAATCACGATACTCCTTTTTTTAGTGCTAATTAGCAAATGTTAGCGTGCTAAAATGCTGAACTAGGATGATGAGCATGATAAGTATTACACCTAAACTTCCACGTTAGTTAGCATGCCTTTTAACAGCACATGTAGCCACAAGCATGGCTGCACCATTGGAATCCATTGCAACTGCTGTGACCTGCCATTCTTCAAGGGAGTATTTTCATTCACTTGCATTTCAGTTGTGTTTAACTGTTTAACTGGACAGTGTTCAGGAGAACCTGTGTGTTTGTGGTGTGTCCATCAGGGTAACATGTATGCATGGCTCATAATGCCTCTCTCTCTTACTTTTTCTTCCCCTGTTCTTCTGAGATTAAGTACATATTTTACAGAAAGTGCAGCTTCTTGTCTTGCACAGTATCTACACACCACAACAGACATGTGTCAGTCACATTTTTACTCATGAGTCACTGTTGAGGCAGAAAACAGCGCCCCCTTCACACGATGTAAGTAAAAAAATATCCTCTTCCTCTGAGTTTCCCTCCCTGGGTAACAAAGAGCCCTCTGTTGTTCTCTGATGAAGCTGGAGCTCCCACAGTAACCACTTTACGAAATCTAGGCAGAGTTTGTCAGCGACAGTGAGTGTGTGAAACAGTGTGACTGAGTCTAACTTTATGACTAAATAACTGTGGACAGAAACAAAGCCTGACGACACACAGAGAGACTTTGTGCTCAGCTCGCAGCTGACTTTCATTCACCAGTGAGCACAGCAGTGGACGAGAATAGTGGTCTGTCACAGAAACTATATGCTCTCTGAATGTCTCTTCTGTATCACATTTCTTCATAAACTGTATGTTGCATATTTGTCTGTCTGCCTCTCATCCTGTTGCATTTCATTTCGGCCTGACAGATAGTGGAAGTTCTAAATGCAGCCAAAGCGTCTGCCTCACTGACTTGTTTCCTTTTTGCATACACTGGGGTTTGTCTCTATTTCTCTGTGTGTTAGGTGAGACAAAAATATCATACATCTGGAAGCAACTGCAATTTATTTTAACTCAAAGGCCTTATTTTACTCTGGTGTGACTAAATGCTCTTTAGTCACATGTTTACAATTCAAGGCCTATTTAAGAATTAAAGGAACATTTGCTTCTGCTGAATTTTGAAAAGACAGGACTGAAAAACGTGTTTCAGCTTCAATACCATGGTGCTCAGTGCTCAGTAGACACTATATAAGATTATAATGATAATTGTATTAATTATGAAGAAAACAAGCCATAGAGGAGCTACAGTTTGACTTCCTGATGGCATATGAACAAAGATACAGATCATGAGCAGCTGTTCTGGTTCTTACACAGTCTATAAAAATTAATGGTCTGTACTGTTTGAAAGATCATAAATTGTGGAATAGCTCGGCTGAAGAAAGAAATCTATAGTGTCTGATATTGTGTTCCCTCAAAGACACTTGAATAATATTCTCCATGTCAGTCTATTTTTGACTTTTGATAATGTAATTTTAATTATCAGCACCAGTAGCATCAGTTGTAGTCTCAAACTGGGCTTCCGGTTGCTTCAAACTGTTTAAATCCAAAAACATGGAGTGCAGTACTTAAAACCTACATTATCTGACCCAAAGGCGCAGTTAAACAACATTTACATATCACCTTATAAAGTTGCTATGGCTAACATGTTAATTCGAGTCCCTGCAACTTCACAAAGTCCAATATTCACTATCCTTTTAGCTCTGTTTTTGGTCTCCACCAGATTTTGAGAGAAATGTCTGACTCTTTAGCAGCCAAACATTCCACTACATTGAGAAGCTAGTTATTAACATAGTCTTTGTGCCATTTGGTAAGCATACTGTAAGATTATCAGAGCAACCACTGCCTGCTGCTGCTGGAAACAAAGTTGATGAGAGCAGTGATTTAGCTCATTAGTCTTGAGACAGAATATTACTTTTTGTAGTGGCATACATTTGTCATGTATTTTATTTTACATTTGCATTTTCATAAAAGATTGGAGGCAACATTATGCAGGCAATACAGGATAAATAATATTACCTGTAGTATCGTGTTTGTATGGTAGTTCAATATAGTCTATTGTTTTGGATATGACATGTACTGTATGTCCTAATGTGTATACGTGTGTTCACAATAGCACATCGTCATCCTAGTATAATCACATCTGTACAAAGATGCAATAAAAAAACTCTTTATGCATTCAAAGTAACACACTGTGGTCTATGTTTTCCTGGTTATACCAGTATAAATATTTTCTATGGTAGAAGTATACCTCAGTGTATAAACCACAAATATCACCGCCTTATTAAGGTTTGTGGTTTGCTCAAACAAGGCTTATAGAGTCTTCCTGTGGTGAGGCATTGGGTCTGGGTTATTTTACTCTGACAGCCTGAGAAGCTGCTGTCACTGAACAGGTCTGCACCACAGCATCAGTCCAGTGACAGGCTCTTACTCTACAGCAGCCACTCTGACCTATGTCCATACAATACAGCAGCAGACACAGCGTGAGGGCTGCATAGGGCTCATTGTCTGACAGGGTTAACACTGGTGTGGCCCATGTGAGCAAGACGTAAATGAATCACCTGTTCTGCTGTCACATTCGCACGTTGTGACCATGGCAATAGCCATCATATGAGTGATTGAGGCTTGTTTAAAAGTGAGGAAGAAATAGAGGCTAATATACTGATAAAGAAACTCACTTTATGTATATCTGACTCAAACAAAAAGTAGAAGTATGTGAACTGAAGTGTTACAAAATGTCTACACTTCCCTGTACTTTTTGTTTCTCTCAGTCTTCACACACACACACACACACACACACACGCACACACACACGCACACACATTGTGCTCTCATTGATTGACTTACCAAGAGTAAGCAGTTCCTTCCCACACCCCATGTCAAAGGCAAACCAGTATTTCCACACAGCCGATGACTTTATCAGAGCTCTATGTGAATCTGGCTGATGTCTGTAATAAAAGTTTAGATCCTGTCACAAAGTTCAATCTCAGTTTGGGTATTTTTCAGACTTCTCTGTAGCTCTAGATCGATAAAATCCACAACGTAGGAGCATGAAAAAACAAAAAGCCAACATTAAAAAGATCAACCCTTCCTGTGGAGGATAAATTTGTGTGGCAGGAAAAATGATAGTGAACCTTCACCAGCTTTCTTCCTCTCTCAGATTCAGACTCTCAGTCTGAGCACGCCTCGCTGTCTCCTGAATCCCCACCCCCTCTCTCTCTCTGTCTCTCCCTCTCTCTCTCTCCCTTTTCCTCCCTTTCACTAAATGTGCAGCCTCGGCTCCATCACGTCACTCTTTCTTGCTCTTTTCTTTCAGTGGCTCTTTGCATGTGAACACGTTTCTCAAACAGGCACCATATCACATTGCTTGCACAAACCCCCCTCTATCTGTGCCGTCTTTCACATTTCCCTTTACACTGCAGTGGGCTCTATTTCAGGAGCTATTCACAACACCCTCATGAGAAACAGAAAAAGGGGGGGGGGTTACCGACGAGAGGGCGATGACTAACACTCAGTCTAAACAGCTGCTGCTCTACTTGAGTTTTGCCAGTAAGTAATCTTATATCTGTTCCTGTTCTCCCCAACTCCTACTCGCCATCTCCTCCTACTTTTCTTCCTTTCCCCCCAAATGCGCAGCCCTTCACCCATTTCCAGTGACAAACCATTTGCCTTTTCTTAGCCCTCCATGGACAACAAGAAACCTGACTGGAGATGGATGCAGGATTACCTCTATTAAAGTGAAATCCTCTACAAGCCCCAAATGATGTGGGAAAGAGAAAACAGGCCAATGTAATACCATTAAGAGGAACTCAAGCTCTGGGCTAAAATGACCTACATAATATGGAAATATATTCACTCCATCCCTACATCAAAACAAAGTTTCATGATGACTCAACAAGTACAAACCATTCAAGGGTCCCTGATAATTCTAGAAAAGAAGGTTTTGTTGTTTTGGTTTGATGAAAACAAATCTCAATGGCAGCATCTTGAACTTTAGCTGTTATGCCACATCCGCCTCAGAAACTGTTGCTTCATCTGTCAAGCACCACATTACAGTGATAGCGGTGATAACCTCACAGTCATTTTTAAACAAATGATCAGACAAATACAGGCCTCTCATTTTGCATCTGTCAGCTCTGTTGGCTGAAAACTGTCGTAGGTTTTATCAGCTAATCAGGGTAACGATGAAATGCTGTTGCAGCTGATTTTTAACGGTTCCAGCTGAGTCGCTTTAAAGTACAAATCTTGTAAAAGAAATTCCATGATGATCACATGACAGGTTGTCATGCCAAAACACTGATGATAAATCCGCATGTATGAGGCAAAAAGTCAGTGTCCTGACCAGCTGATGGCCCACGCAGAAGACATGTAACACTAAATAAAGGAAGAGCGCTGTTTGTGCATCTCAGCGTAGAGCCAGTTAGTCCTAATAGCTAACATAACTCTGTTTTGCTGCTTAACTGACATACTTTGTATTTTCAAACTTAAGCCTATGTTTGGACTTTTTACATTGCAAAAGAAATGTTTTTTTTAGGACACCGATAATTCTAACTTAATGGCGCGTCTCCACATAAAGCATCTCAGCAGCATTTTTCAGCCGGAGCGGATAAGCTCCTACTTTAATCAGTTCAGCTGTCCACAAAGGCGGCGTAACGGCTGGTGGTTTACACTATGAGCACGTCAGTGCACCCAGAAGACTTTTTTTTCCTTCAACCCTGTTTTCTTCCATCTTGTTCCAAAGCTTGACAGGCCTGCCATATGTTTACTCAGCTATTATTGAGCTATTGCTGTTAGGCAGAGGGGTTAAGCAAACAGCTCACTCAATTTTGCTCTACTTCTGATGCAAGATGTCACAAACACAAAGATGCAAAACACAGCAGCTGTAAAGGAGAGGACAGAAACCCAGATGGGCTTTGGGGGAAAGACTATGAACGAGAGACTGAGAGTGAGAGGACAGTGGTGAGTGAAGAGTAAGAGCTTAACACACAATGTGATTCATGCTGTTTGCAGATGTGTGAGATGATCTTGGTGGTCATGGTTACTATCTAGCACACAAAAACAACCGCTTCCACATACTGTGACCACATAAGCGTGTGACACAGATGATACAGTGTGTGTAGATAATTACATGTTGTCTATGTATGTTGCAAGCAAGTGGTCAACAGCTCTGCTCTGTTCCAAGTGAGAAAAACATGCACAATTGTTGCACAACACACTGTAGCTGCTGGTTGTGTATTCTCAGCCTCTCTCAGCTCGCTAACTGTGAGAGAAAAGCCAGTCAGCATGACCTCTTTTCCTCCCTTCAGTCTCTCATTCTCCATTTTCTTAAGCATCATTGACTCTCTGATATCATTATTCATCGTATTCACACAGACTGAGGTCCAGACTCATGGAGACAAATGAGCAGACACATGGAGACAGACAAACCATCCACACATGTCGGCAGGATGAGGATGAGAGAATGCAACTTCATATCTGCTCAGCATCTCTCGTAAACAAAAGGCTGAATAAAAGCAGACGCGTCTTGCTAATAAAGCGTTAGTGTGTGTGTGCATGTATTGTTTGTGTGTATGTGGTTGGGTGGGTGTAAATATTGATCTGCGCTTGTTTGTGTATGTCTGTGTCTCAGCAAGTGTCAGACTGTGAAAAGCAACTGCAGCTTTATAACTGTACGATTATACACTTCAGGGTTTCCGTATGGAAACATCCAGTCAGTGTGTGCGTATGCGCTCATGTTGGCAGGCAGAGAACACTAATCCCACATGTATTTAATGGACGTCTGCCCATTGTGACCATCAGTCATCCAAAAGGGGAAACTGAATGGGAAAAATGTAATCTGTCAGAGGGAGAGCGTTATTTATACAAGAGTAACAAGTAGCAGTGAACGGTGCACAGCTATGAGAGAACTAAACATGTGGTTAAGCCTCAGTTTACTTTCTCGTTGTGAGCTGCATGTGTGCATGTGTGTGTGCGACACACTTGATTGATTCCTGTAATTAAAGTTGCTGAACTGATACGCTTTGCTGACTGCCTTTCTGCGCCGACACAGAGCTGCATGTGTGCAAGCACACAAAAGGGCTCGTCGGTGTGCTAATCTAAATGTGCCCATCTGAAAGCAACTAACCTGCAACGCCACACACACATGTTGTGCAGGTCTGTCTTTGAGAAGCATGATGTAACTGAGGATTTTTTCCCCTCTTCCTCCAACAAAGTTTGTGTGCTGGCCTAAACTTTATAAGCAGCTGTCCTTGTTGTGTTTGTAAGCCCATGAGTCTTTTGTTTATGATTAAGCTTTAAGACCTACATAACTGTAATTTGTGCTTGTGTGTTTCTGTGAGCATCTTCGTCACTCAGATCATGGTTACACTGCAATGCTCACAAATGCTAGATCACGAGCTCTGTGTCACATTGACAGGGCAGCGTGGTGAGGAAACAGTTTGACTCGCTGGGCTCCACTTCTCACTTATACTGAAAAAAACGGAAGTTTGCACTAGAAGCGCTTCTTTTTAAGTGTCACTCCACCAATTTTACACACAAGGTTGAGTTCATCCTCAAGGGGTCAGCTGCAAACAGGATACACAGACCTGGATAGGTTTGCAGCCTGTAATACAGAGGATATAATTCCTCAATATTTCTGATCTGACTGCATGTAAAACAGGTTGTTACCGGCAGAAACCACACAGAAACAAAGTCAACCACAAAGAAGAAGAGGAAGTCCTGCAGATTTTGATAAAAACCTCATAAGTAACTACGTTCCCTTCATTCCTAATTAGTGATTAAATGTGAGCTAATCTAGCTGCTGTGCTCTGGATGAGCCTGCACTGTTTCCTCATCTGAGCCTGACAGATTAGAAAGAGAAGATTGAAAGAATCATGATGCATGCTTTATCGTCACAGAGAAAAGTATTTTAAATCATTGTTTTTAATGGTTTGGGTCTCAACTCATCCATGGGTCGTGGGAGAGTTTGAATGGATCCCCAAGGGGTCACCAATAAACAAAATATTCATCAGATGCTGTCAATGACAAACAATGTCTCAGTAAAATATATTTCTTGCAATCCTCCAGCTGCCCTCGAATTTAGTGCTTCTTTGAAATAAAGATGCTTTATTCTCTCCTCCAGCTGTGGTCTACAATAAAAGCAGATGTCATTCATATTTAAAAGCACATCTTGTTGTATCATAGCTGTATGGTGGAAACTTTCTGGATAATGTTAGAAATGTAGAATTAAACTTTCTAATACTGACGGATGACTAAATGTCATCAGAGTCGCTGGCGCACACACACACACACACATGCAGGATTTTTCCATGTGGAAAGAGAGGAGAGTAAACGGATCATAATCACACAGTTGCAGTTGCTGTTTACATCCCGAGGCCCAGTCAAAGGGACAGACAAACACACAAGCTTTGGGAAAGAGCTTTTCACTGGTTTTTCACCAACTCTGAGCTCATATGATTTTCTTTTCCACCGGTCCAGGAGAACAGTTGAAATTAGTGTAAAGATTGATGACTAAAGACAAGCTTTCTCTGTGCCGTGTCACTCAGTCACCACATCCTCTTTCCTCCCCCCTTACACCTCTGTTCTTTTCTCTTGACTTATTCTCAGGTTTGTGTCCCTCAATCAACTCCATTTGACTATTTTTTCATTCTTATCAACTCCTAAGTTACAATATTACAACTCCATGGAAAGATTACCAATGAGTCATTTGGGCAATGTTGTGAAACAGTTGCAGTCTGGTTAGGTTTAGGCACCAAAACTACTTGGTGAGGTTTAGGAGGAGATCATGGTTTGGGTTAAAATCTTTACTGTTGCATATGTTACGTAACTTAAATTGCGTAAGTTGCCTTTCTGTTTCACACGGGACATGAACAGCACTCTCCTGGGTGAGAGTCCTGTGTTTGTTTGACCCATCCATCCATCCTTCTCACATTCCTCCATATGCGGACTTCCTTGCTCTTTATACTACGTCACCAGACTTCCTCCTTTGCTCCCGTCATGATTATTACAGCCACTAGAGGTCACTGCCAAAAAATAAGCATAAATATGGGTTGTAATAACCTACTTGCACACACAACCTGTGCATCCATTTTCTTAGTGAGGACAGGCTGGTTGTGTAGAATTGACTCAGCATCACTCTGCTTTCTTTTTTCTCATTTAATTCCTGTAAATAACCTGTTGTGAGCAAATAATGAGTCTATTTTCATGTCACTATTACTATCATCATCATTATGTCATCGTTATAAGTGGTGGGTCACGACAAAACCAAATGTTTAGTGATTTATATCCCAGTAAAAACAATGACAATGACTGCAAAGAAAAGAGCTGATTTCATTTGGTTCATTTTAGCATTGGTCTGCTGTTGATTCATCAACGCAACTACAGAAAAAAAATGCATTTCGATGAGCTCTTAGTAACAATAAAATAGATTATCTATGTTTGTTGCTGTGTTAAACAAATAGACGGAAAACATGTGATATACTGTTCATGTTGTACCAAACTCGCTGCGTCTGTGGCTTTCGATCGGTCTGTGCGCCTCCTGCTCTTCTTCTGCTTTTATACTCTGTATTTTTAACTAGCGCTGCTCAAACCTTCCTCTAACCTGAAGTGGTTTCCTTTTGACGCCACAAACACCAGTGACATACTGTCATGAGGCAAGGTACACACACACACACACACACACACACACACACACACACATATTTGTGGTTAAGATTCTGAAAGATAACTTCAATCTGCCCTGGCTTCAAAGGCGTATTGTAGAAGTAACAACTTTGTTACTTGCAACACAAGATGAAGAGCAGGGTTGTGAAAATTCAAGTGAAGAGGAGAAGGCCACGATCACAGGATGAGCCGCCACTGGTTTGTGTTTATGGTGCTCAGCAACAAGCAGCTGCAGCAGCAGCAGCAGCGGCGGCGGTGGCGTCTTTGCAGCCAGCTGGTTCTGGCCCTGTTTTAATGTCAACCACTGCTGGGCTGTTATTATGTGTTATCCCCATCTACAACCACCCTACTATTAAATATGTTACACAAATATAATCAGAAGAAAAGGCTTTTAAAGGGATCAAAATTCATTTACAAAACACATCAAACTAGGACAAACATGTGTTTTCTGTGTTATTGTGCGGCATCTGCTGAAGTCAGTCTGTGGTGTGGCTGCGGCAGGAAGTGACCTCACTCTGTTATCTGAATCTCTGAAGACTTTATTCTGAAAGGATTTCACAGTTTGTCCGAGGATGGTGAAAGTGAGATTTCACTCTGTAACTGGTGAAGTAAGTGAGAATGAACATTAAGATTCAGGAATGAAGTTGCCACACAGTATCCTGTACCTAGGATTATTTGTAGATGATTGAGTTACGGAGTGATTGATTTATCCTTCAGTTTGTTAGGAGTATCCTGGAAGCACATCGTGGTCCTGAGATTCCACCAAACCACCATTGACTGCTTTAACAGCCCTCTTTGCCATTTTCTTCACTGTTAAAACTATTAAAACACAACCCAGACCGGGGGCCAGTAGCTCTCCACCCTCCAGCCAGGTTGCGTCTCTGTGATGAAACAGGTCTGATGCAAACTATCAAACCAAGAATTCATAACACTTATAGACTTTATAGACACAGAGCAACATTAGCATTCACCTGGTGTCATGTTTCTGTTCACCTGACTCTCCTTTTAGCTCCACCAACTCCTGAGGGAAATATGTGGCTCTTTAGCCGCTGAATGCTCCACTAAGTTCACCAGCTAGTCGCTAACTTTATCTGTCGATACTTTGGTGCTGAGAGGGTTATGTGCAGCCGGTTTATTAGAGCTATTTTACTGAAAACAGCTGCGTGTCCTTTGAGCCAAGGTTAATGGGAGTGGTGAGAGTGAACCAAAAGAGTACAGCTGTGCAGAAATCCAAAATCAAAACCAAGAAAAGACCAAACAGTAGAGTTGAGGGAAGATGCAATCAGGTGATAATCATTTGTCTAAATGATCGTATCTTTCCTATTGTTAATGTACAATTAGTGCAGATTTAATGAGTTTCAGAGGCATGAACAGGTGAAAATTAACAGTTATTTGACAAGAAAAAAATGAAAAAACCCAGAAAAAAGCATAACATTTTTTCTAACAGAAATGTATACTCTTTTTTCTTATCACTTAAATTATATCCTGACCCCTCATATTTATCTTGGGACCCCCTGAGGGGTCTCGATCTCCATGTTGAGAACCACTATCTTTGGTGAATATTAGCATTATCACCGACTGCTGTGTCATTTATCCAGGCTCATATTTTATTCATCCAGGTCAATGACAAGGCAGGAAAGGAGCTGTTTAATGGAATTATGTTCGGTCTATATTTCCTCCGCGGGGACCCGTTCAGCTGAGGGCATAGCCCTTCCTCACAGCAGTTAAACTTTTTCTTCACACACAGACTACTGACACTTCCTCTTCCTGTGCATGACAACAATTCAATTGATTTATATGAAACGATCTGTTAAGATCAGCAACCAGGGCAAATCAAATTTTTGTGGCTTCCTGTTGCACCAGTTAGAAAAAGGAACATTTCATAGAACATTGTGACATCTGCTCGCGGGCAGCGTGTGATATTATGCACTCCAGTCGTCAACACAATACAGGAACTGGGCCCCCTATCGCCTCATCAGCATGCCTTCCTATGTCTCAAAGAAACTGTTGTTTCTACAGACTGAAGCAGCTTATCCAAGTTCACCAGGTGGAAACCATAGCAACAGACTTGACAGGCGCCCTCCTTCCACCTATCACTTCCTGGGGAAGCTCTCACCTCATTGGTTCCTTCCTGAATGATCTGGTTTTCCCATATTATTACTGCAGAGACATCACACTGGTCTTTGTCCAGGAACAGTAACAGATTTGATGTATTAATGGAATATAGGGCGTAGAGGAAAATTAATATTTTGCTGTATTTTACTTCCCTTCTCTGCTGATACAGCCTCGAGACTGATTGGTTGTTGTTTTTTTCCTTAGCTCTTAAGTCTAACATAAGCAGTGTGTGGTCCAGAGTAAATGTTGTGTACTCTTACTGTAGTATCAACTAATGTAGTGTTTCTGAAATTGTGTGTCTGTGTGACTGTGTGTACACATCCTTTTTCTGGGATGTGATCTGCACTCCTGAACCTCACTGTTTATACCAGACTCCATTAGAGACCATATGTCCGTGTCTAGTTAACATGTATACAAAAGCATACACACAAAGGGGGGGGGGGGGGGGCAGGAGGCGTCAAGATTTAATGACTTAGAGTTTCTTCTCTGTCACAGGCTTTTTATCATTATAAATGAACTATGTATGTAGATTTCCCTCCACTAATATCCTCGGTTTCATTTAGTTTGTCTCCTTCATCTTCCCTCCCTCAGTCTGTCTGTGAAGTGAGGGGGTGGAATGAGGTGACAGAGGGCAGATGTTTCCTCCCCAGCTTTGAAGATGATTGTAAACGATGCAGGGAGGAATAGTGGAAAGGGTAAAGCCTGTTTCTCCATGGAGGCTGGGCGTTTTTACGAGGGAGGCCACAATCACAAGCAGCAGATACATTCTCCAGTCTGGCTGCAGCTTTGGAAATAGTAGCTCTGTTTCCAACCTTCTGCTACAGCCACAAACCCTAAATGTCAAGCTGACACCTCATTTAGCCGGAGCCACTTTAAGTTTTCTCCACAAAAGCACGACTATGATTGTGCAATTTTGCAACGTTTGTCTGATCAAACTGAACTTTGCATGTTCAAGAGGAGTTCAGTCCATATTTACACAGAGAACTGCAATGATCAACCAAAAACATTAGGTTTTCTAATCTTAGAGATGACATGAAGTCACTGGGAAAACAATAGCTTGACTGTTTACCGCATCTGTCCCAGCAGTTGTTCAGGGTGTGAGGACTCAAACTGTTCTTCTCTGGCCCGAAGGCAACGTGTGTGTGCCATTAAAGCTACACATTGCCACCATGTGGTTAAAGAAGTGATTTTGTAACTTACCAGTTGTATAATCCGTCACGTGTAAAGGCACTCACAGGCCAAAATAACAACACATTTAAAACACTAATGAGTGTGGAGGCAGGCTGATCCTATAGTGTGGTATAACACACTTTAAAGCTGAATATCTTCATGTGAAAAA
The DNA here is from genome assembly GCA_037975065.1 of Chaetodon trifasciatus. Classification (NCBI taxonomy): domain Eukaryota; kingdom Metazoa; phylum Chordata; class Actinopteri; order Chaetodontiformes; family Chaetodontidae; genus Chaetodon; species Chaetodon trifasciatus. Next base: position 5,399,951 of record JBBMOE010000032.1, read on the forward strand.
CAGCCAACAATCTGCACATAAAACAATGGCACTCAATTTGGAAAGATACATTCAATCACTAATATAAAGATCTAAGTGTATTCCATGTTTCTCAGAACTGACAGAGGGGATGCTGGTAGCCTCATAGTTGAAAGATACCCTGTGTCCATTTACAGGTCTTGGAGAGGACTTTTTTGTCAATTTGTTTTTTATGGTTTTGATATTTAATGGCATAATAAAGGCTTTCAATTCTGAAAACACAACAGTGTGGACTTAGCAGATGACAAGATGGGAGGAGCGCAGGGCGCAGACACATGCCAGCATTAGAAACTCCCACACACATACTGTAGCAAAGAAAAGTACAAAATTAACCCCATAGGTACAATAAAAGATGAAGTTTGAACAACATTGATATCTTTCCTTTAATACATCAAAATATATGAATCTATTAAATATAATTTTGTCTGATTCTTCAGTATTAACCATTTGATGGTGTTGGTGGCTGCAAGCCAGGCTTACAGATGTTGTAATGGTTGATCAATCAGGCACAGAGTGGACACAGTGGATTAAGCTGTAAGAATAAGAAAAAATTAGAAAGATCAGAGAGTAAAGGAAAAATGAGAAAGTCGGATGACTTATTTTAATTTTGACACAGACTCACCTTTTATGATTACTTTGGCCAGTGAATCACTGGAGCCGATGTGGTTAGTGGCCACACATTTGTATGTCCCGCTGTCGCTCAGTTTAACGTGGGCTATGAGCAGCTGCCCATCCTTGGTGGTCTCTGCTCCGGCTGGCAGGCTCGCTCTGCCCACCCGGCTCCACTCAAACTGAATGGGATGAGAGCCGTGGGCGAGGCACTGCACGCGCAGGGCATCTCCGGGCTGGAGTCTCACCTGGTCAGGCAGACATGTGGTGTATGGAGGACCTGCATGAAGGAGAGCGCCATCAGTGTCACCATGAGCAGGGACAAAGAACGTGGATGATGGATATCTGCGTTTATCATCTGCCTGCTCAACTCACTCTCCACCTCCATCTGCGTGTACCCCTCACTGTAGCCATGGATGTTGGTTGCGTTACAGATGTATTGTCCTGAGTCTTGGCGCCCCACGCTGGTCAGAGTCAAAACTCCACCAACCACTGTGTGTTTCCACGGCAACGGTGCCCGGAGCTTGGACCAGGTGATGACAGGCGGAGGGGAGCCTGGAGGGGAGAAGAGGAAGAGAGGATGAAGCTGACGAAGTGCGAGCAGAGCTGAGACCCGCTTACACACACATGCATGCAGACAGCTTACCACTGGCCTGACACTCAAAGACGACAGTTTGTCCCTCCACCACTGTCATTTCTGAGGCGCTCACTGAAGCCACTGGTGCCCCCAGCCCCCCCTCAACAACGATGTCAACTTTGACCTCTGTCACCCCCTCATTGTTTTCAGCCTGGCAGATATAAACTCCTGAGTCCTCTGGATGTATTGCAGGCCACTGAGAAAAGAGATGACAGTTATCATGTCCTATCTGAGCATGTGGAAAATAAACGGCAGTGTTACTCATGCCTGTGTTTCACCTGTATGGTGTTGGCATCATTTGTCTCCTTGGTAACCAGCTGAAGGGTGGAGCCTTGGCGCTTCCAGGTCAGCGTGGGGCGTGGCCTGCCTGTGGCGCGACACTCCACTGACACGGGGTCCCCCATCCTGACCCGCAGGGGCCCTGCTGGTGTCAGCCGCACTTTAGGGGCAACTGACAGAGAAGACACACCGACACATTGAACAAAAGTCATCACAGAGGAGCAACACCATCTTTCATTTGTAGTCATGTTTCTTTCCACCTGATGAACAACTCCAGTATCTGCTCTCTTTTAGCTTTTTTTTTGGTCTCCACCAACGCCTGAAGCAAATCTGTCTCTTTAGCTCACCAGCTAGTCTCTAACTCTGTCTTTCTGCTGTTTGGTGCTGAGCAAGTCGTTTTTTTAGCACTCTCTGAAAACATCCGTCTGCTGCGGCTGATAATGACACTACAAGGGAATTGAGAGTGAACCAAAATAGTGAAGTTGCGGACCATAAGGCTAAACACTGAGCTGAAACTCACTATGAAGCTCTGCAGCTAAAGTTAAGGGGAGCTGCACTGTCTGTAGAGTCATCACTACGGGCCTCTCACACTGTCACACTGATGTATCTTAAGATAAAAATATGGATTATAACCAGTGTAAGTCACAAACTGCACATAGTGAAGGTAGGAACAATATAAATTCAACACAAACCAGCTGCTCTGAACTAATACTTAAACGCACACAGACAGACAGACGCACAGTGTGGCTGCTGCTGGATAAAAGGCTGTAAAAAGTCCACAGCTGGTGGAACTTATTTTGGGCCAACACAAAAACTTCTGGTACAATTCTTTCTCTTTGATAAACAGGAGATAGAATATCATGTCAGGGGCCCACAGTTTCTGACTGAATTGTGAAGACCAGCTCACACTTGACGTTGAGCACAGCTGTGGCAGAGCCGCGGCCTGCAGAGTTGCCCGCCGTGCAGCGGTACTGGCCCTGGTTTCCAGGTCGGGCATTAGCAACCGTCAGCACAGAGCCACCAGGACCAACTTTAACATTGTCTACAAGAGAAAAGCAGACTTCAGTGAAACTTCACACGCGGTTATGTTGCATGAACGATGCTTATGCCTCCACGTTGCTCCTCCTGACCTTGTAATGCTTGGTTATTGGCTCTCTGCCACTCCATGGATCTGACTGGCTCTGCTCCACTGCCCAGTTGGCACCTAAAGCTGACTGACTCCCCTTGACGCACAGTAGCAGTCCGGGGCTCCACTGACACGACAGGAGCCTGAGCAGCCACTGCACAGAGAGAGAGAACTGGTGACACCACACACATACACACACACACACATACAAGGACACACATGTCCAGTGCAACTCTGTGAACCTTTAGACAGGACTGGGTACAATGCAGTGTAAACGAACACCAACCCCAAAGCAAACAACCAGAGCAAATACACAGACTGAACACAAGTGCTTTTTGATGACAAAGCAAAAAAAAGGACTGAAATAAAATAAAATTCTCTCAAAGACGTGTGAAAGACGGGAAAATCAAAATGATTTCACTTTGGAGAAAAACATTTAAATTACTACATCAGAGCGGTGGTTTACCCAAATTACACAAAAGTAAAAATGCTTCCGGTTTGATTTGGCCACATTTTGAGATTTCTACCTTGTTTCTACCAGAAAAACTGTCAAAATGGCAGACACACATTAAATCAGATGCTACTGTGTTCAAAATAAATGAGGTTCATTACCTGAACATAACAGAGAGCACAGGATCAGAAGCCCAGGTGAGGAATCCATGATGAGCAGAGCAGTCCCACTCTCGTCTGTGCACAATCTCTCCTTCGCTGTTTGTCTCTCTCGTTTTCATACAATCACTTTCAACCTTTGACCCTTAACTTACCATTTACCCCCTCCCCTATTCAAACGCTGTCCAGCGGTGCTTGTCACATGCAAAGCCTTTCACTGCTCTATCGTTACTTAGCTTCTCTTTTTCAACTAAGTATTGTTTGACTTCAATTTCAGCTGATGTGCTGTTTACTGAGAGTACTGAGCTCACTGATAACCCAAGGACAGAAGCTGGAGGACAAACAGCGTAGTGGTGACTTCGCAATAATCTCAATAATGTTAATCAAGGAGTGTGTCAGACTACAGTACACGAGGCTGCTGGTTTGATCGTCGTCTTCAGAGGATTATTCGATTTTAAAGAAAATGATCTCGGAGTGAAACAATATTTTAAAACATCATATAAAATAAAATAAAATATGGAGAGAGCTTGATGAAAACACGAAAGAGGCATCCAAAGTTACAGATGAGAGCACGAGCACTGTTATTTCTCACTTTAGTTTGGATCAATGTTGGCATATGACTCTGTATGAACCATGAAACAGTCCTCATTATTTTCATGGAGGATGTAACAGTACATTGAAACTGACTTTAATGTTTGCAGAATAACAAAATGCCATGAAAAAAAGTTGCACAAGTAATGAAATCTGTGAATACAACATTGGTCTGGAGAGTGGGACATTACAAGTTGACATAGAACAGTTATTATGATCTGTTAAAGGGTGCGTTGTAATTTGAACTCACTGAATAATAAAATTTAAGATATTGCTTTTTTACATCGACCAGTTCAGGAGAAATTTATCAGACAAACAAGCTAATACACTGTTTGGCCCTCACTACATTATTAGTTGCTGCCAAACAACTATCAATTTCAGCAGCTTCTCCATTACATAACTGACTGACAGCGGCAGAGATAAAGCCTGTTCTCTGTTATCAGGCCTCAGGATGTGTTGACATTCAGTATTAAGGATTAACTAAAAACAGAAAGAAGTGAAAACAAGACTTTGTGGAGGAAACATTCCTCTGTGAGACCGTTTTGGCAGGAAAAAAACTGGTTCAGAATATCCATAAGCCAATTGGATGCAGTGGCACTGCTCAACACTAGAGGGCGCACATGAGTAAAGCCCACATGGTCCCATCCAATACAGTGAGATCTGAAGCTGAACCAAACTATGAGAGCTGATCAAACCGTGCTGACATGGACACAGAAGTTGATCTCCTGAGTTAAAGCCTCTTTGGTTTGTTTGCTACAAAAGAATTTAACAAATATTATTTTTGTAATCATATAAAGAGCAACAAACCCAAACCCAGCTGTTCTCTGAAGCAAGACCACATGATACAAACATTTAAGAAGTGACAATTTGTTTATTCATTTTTGGTCATTTCTGCCTATGAGCAGCTGTTATAGTATTTCGATGCATTTCCTCAGTGACAATGGTTTTCTTAAAAAACAAGAGAGAAGAAATAATAAAATCTACATGCTTTCTTTTTGTCCTTTTTTGTCTTTTTTTCTAATTCTTTGAAATAAAATGATGAATCCACATCTGCCTCAAGGCCACGTACCGGCCCTAAACCTTCACAGGCGACACAGAACAATGAAAAACGGGTCCTCTCGCCTTCTGCTTTGGAGAAATGAATCAACGTGTGTGTTCAGAGGGAAATCAAATAAATTCAGGGAAACATGGGGCACACACATGAATAAATCACATTGATAAATAAAACGACAGCACCTATAAAAAAGTACTATACCTCTTATTAATCGATGTTATTATAATTTTTCTCTCTCTCTTTTCTTTTTCCCTGAATATTTGATGTTGAGGGTGGAGGTGAGGGAGGTGGGAGGTGCTTATAAATGTCAATGTATGTATGACTGTGTTCTTTTGATGCCAAAAAATGCAAAATATAATATTAAAAAAAGCTTCTTTTCATCATTTATTTACCTTTTCAAACAGAAATAGAAGAAAAATGTGGTGAGTAATTGTAAAAAGAAACTAAAAATAGAGGCGTCAGCACATTCATGAAGAGGAGGGGTTAGAAAAAACTTGCAGGAGGGATGTGGGGAAAGGATCGGCGTCACAGAGCAAAACAAACGGAAAAAGTTTCAGCATTCTGGAGCCACTGAAGAGTCTGTTTGCAGGAGGTCAGCCTACAGTCTGGGTTGTATTAGACCGAGGACCGAGGAGGATGGGGGGTGGGGAGGGAGGGTGGAGCATCAGCTGGAGTAGTGCTTGCTGCCTGGCGCTCTGGGTGGGGGGAGGTGGGAGGAGGGATCGCCGCTGTCCTGCCGGCCATCATCAACCTACAGAAACACAGGTTCAGAGTGGGACAGATGCTTTTCTACTCGTTCCACCTCCGCATCATCAGAAAAGTCATTTCAGGTTCTTTTGAACAAAACTCAAAAGCTTTGGCACATTCATGCAAATGAGCGTCTTCAACGGCCGGCTCGCTCCTGCATTATCAATTATTCATGATCAAAATGTATTACACCAGTTCTCTCCTGAATCGTCTCCTCCGGAAAATCTGGGCATTAGTCCAGAATCTGTGAAGCACATTTTCTAAAATGTGTCCTGAATTGCTCTCAGGTGAATCTTGAATTTCACTGATGAATGAGTGACGACCGACCAATCATCAACCAGTTCACTAAAATAGCTCACAGGTGCATCTTGTGAACCTTCAAATAAAGCAAAGCATAAATTAGAGCACAAACAGTGATGGTGTTGCTGTGAATCCCGTCTCCCATATAAACGCACCAAAGCAACTGAGAAGAACTGTAAATAATTACCCTCAGACTCACTGCTGGAGTTCATTTATCAGTTTGTGGAGGCCAGAACATCATTTTCATTCTGTTACATCCACTTTCCCAGCATTCATGTTTGCTTAAATAATCAGATTATTTGTGAAATTATTCCGAATTGTCACTTAACTAAGAAAAATCTCTCTTAAAATTGGGAAAAAAAAGCAATTTATTTATTCATGATAGCACACTGGCAAGCTGTTTCCTGCGAACACACTGATTAGAAACAGAGAAACATGGCCATCCTGTTGAATGTATTGTCTTTGTGGCTGTGGTTTGGTCTGCATTTTGGAAATTCTTCAGTCTATTATTGAACACTTTGGTCTTCAGCGCTGCAGCTCCACACTTTATGCTGACAAAGTCTGAACAGCAGCTGCCTGTGAAACATGCTTGAGAAGCTTTGCGATGATTTTCTCATTTTTCTCCACAACAACGGCTAAAAACGCACCAACCAGCAACACGGCTGACACCATTTTCCCCTTCAGCAGAATGGGGTTCGGCCGCTCGTGTACATGAAATACATCACTACAACCTACAAGACGTGTCACACCTGTTAACATAGGGAAAGGCTGTTACCATGACTACTTGGCTGGAGAGCGTGTAACTATAGCAACAGTGTGTAACCATGGCTACTCACATGGAGAGTCCTGGCAGGTGCTCATTACCTCCCGTCAGGAGTGTAACACGGGGCTGGGTATCCTCCTGTTGGCACACAGGGATTTTTGGTTCACACACTTCGACTACATAAAGATTGTTGACGATGTGGAGTCAGAGCAGTTGAAGCAGCTGTCAGGTGAATAGAAATCACTGGAACCTCTATTCAGTTAAATGTCTACTGCTTTTATCAAAGTATATCATCAGTCCTAATGAAGAATCACTGATTGAGCACTTCAACTACAGACAGATTGTCTTCACTGCGTTTCAAAGGTGAGACGACCCACTGGAGCAGAATTACAGAAGAAGTTTGTCCTATTGTTGAACATGTTTTGCAGTCCAGCACAAGGACAGCGAGTCACTGTACAAAACAACCAAAGCTGCTACTAAAGCTGAAACAGCTGCAAACTACGAGGGGCTAAAAACACACCACTGACTTGAACATGAAATCAGCTGATAGTGGGCTTTATCTCAACACTGGAGCGCCATCTGAAATACAACCATCTCCAATCTGTCTCTGTGTGTGTGTGTGTGTGTGTGTGTGTGTGTGTGTGTGTGTGTGTGTGTGTGTGTACCTGAGTTTGGTGTGGCTGGGGAATTGGCTTGGCTTGCCTGTGAAGACATACTGACAGCTGACATCTGAGTATAGTGGTTAGCTTCTTCCTGGAGCTTTGCCATGTTCTTCTTATACCGAATCCTCTTGTTTCCAAACCAGTTGGCCACCTGAGAGAGTCAGAGAGGTAAACACAAGCCTCCATGACTCTAAACCATGTCCACGTATCTTTTTCAGTTTATGTTCAAAAGTCTGGTTTGCACCAGCACCTCACCTGAGACACAGTGATGGAGCACTTCTTGGCCAGCTCCTCCTTAGCCTCCTCACTGGGGTACGGGTTCGCCAGATGGGTGTAAAAATAGTTGTTTAAGATCTCTGCCGCCTGTTTGCTGAAGTTTCTTCGTTTCCGCCTGACAGAGAAGATCAACCGTCAGAAAACAAACAGCGAATACTTTTCTTCACACTGTTAAGAGGAGGCAGGGAAACAAACCCACCTGGCATCCAGGAACCTGGAGCGCAGGATCATGACGGCTTCACATGTGCTCTGCTTTAACTGCATCTGGATGGTGTTGAACTTGCCGTGGATGATTCCAACCATTCGCTCGATCTCTTTGGGCGAGACGGGCCGCGTGCGGGACTGCTCCCTCAGCAGGTTCATCACATGGTCGGTGAACTCACTGCAGGCCTGTGTGGGAGGAGGGGCGAGAGGATCAGCACCTCTTTGGTAAAATCGCTGCACAGCCTGTTTTTTTATGCTCAAACTATCACACCTGTTCGTATTTCTCCAGCTCAGTGTGGTACATCTGTCGGATCTGAGCGAGCTTCTCTCTGTATTCGGCATGTTGTAAGCTCGAGTCGTCAGGTGACCCCCCTGCTGCCGCCGCCGCCGCTGCAGAGGTCCCGCCCCTCTCCAGACCTGCGACCCCCTCCGCTAACAGCATGTTGTCCAGTCGCATGATCTGAGGGTTCGGGGCGTCGTCTTCTTGGATGCCTTGGATACTCAGGGCTGTGAGCATGGACGGGAACAGGCACGGACACATCGGACATGTTAGCAGGACACACGTTTAAAGCCAGATCTTCTAGTTTAAACAGACTTTTATTTACTGCAACACCCCGCTGACTCACTCACTTACTGCTGTACTCATGGGAATTCATGGGAAGCAGAAGAATAACTTGGTGTATCCTGCTTATGTGACACCGCAGTGTCCATTCACAATTCCTGGCTCAGCCACGTATAAGTAGAAAAACAGGAAGCACACTGCAGGCGCTGAGCGACTCCATCACATCAGCAGACACACAACTGGCTGGCAAACATTCGCGCTACCTCCAGACGTCCTTGTGATCAGTAGCCTGTTTCATTTTGTTAAGATTAAACTTATTAATAGATATTTTACAGAATTAGCAGCTCATTCTCAGGTTTTATCTCACTGATTTTTAGTTATTTGATTGAGAAAATGCAGCACTGCCATCCAAAGCACAACATATGAAGATTTCCCTAACACAGCCCAGCAGCAACACCATTAGAACAACTGTCCATCAGACCAAATACAAAGCGTGCACACACAGCATAGCTGGACTTCAGAGACGAGACATACTGGAGGACATGAGAAGACGCAGTTAGAGCTCTGTTTGTGTGGCTGTGGTTGTTGGCAGCAGTGAGGAGATCAAGCCTGAAGTGTTGTCAGAACACTGAGGCAACCGGACTGAGAGACAGAGAGAGACACAGAGACACAGAGACAGTGACAAAAACGCTGCCGTGGTAGAGACGCCAGCTCTCCTTCGCATCTCCAAGCCCAAAGAAATACAGGCACGCATACACAAGCAGCCCCTGCACACGCAGCTGTTAATTAATGCCAGCTCTTAAGGAGCGACTAAAGACCCGGTGAAAAATGAATGCTCATCTGAGAGCTCGTTAAACTGCACAGTTATGCAAATTAGTTGGCAATTACAAGGTAGTTCCCGTGATCGTCTCACATTCATAATCCTGCAACGACGGCAGTGACAGCCTCCGCATCTGGCTGACAGCATCCAGACAGACAGACAGACACACACACACACACACACACACACACACACACACACACACACACACACTGTATAAGCACTCTGTGATCATCTCTAATTTTGACAGTCTATCAGACACACTAGCGATTTCCCAAACCATGTTACAGTAGAATGAAGTTCACTGCATTTGGGTTATCCAATATTTGTAATATGCTTCATACATGTAACATGGATCATCATCCAACAGCTAACAAAGTCATACAGGCTTGTATACACTGACACACACACGCCCCATACACTCAAAGCAGATGGCAGGTGCACCTATGAGAGTGTCCTCCATGGCTACAGATCACAGAGTGAAAGGAAAATGCTTCCTTATCTCACCAATTAATTTGTCTTTTTCTCATCACTTCTGTGGTAAGTCATCTTGTTTCATGCCAACATTCCCTTAATGAAAACATCTGTGTGGAAAATCAGATGGAAAAATGTCGGGAAAATTAAAAAAGGACATAAAGCAACAGCTGATTACATGTGAGAGACAACAAGGTCAAAAGGGGGCATTTCACTTACTGTAACAGTGAAAGAGTTTATTAGCTATACTTGCATTCATAATTTATTATACCTCCTTTTGTCAACCCCATTAATATCAGGGTAGAGGGCAGAATACATATTGGAGACACTCCTCAGTGTAATGCAGTAAAATTTAACAGCACCAATCTCCAGCCTGCAAAATGAACGTTTAATGTGTGTTTTGAACGCACCTCGCTAAAAGGGCATCCACAAAAACTGAACATCTCAACCTTCATGAAGGGAGGATTTATTGTACCAGAGAGGACGGTGATGAGACGAAAGGAAGACATCTACATCAGAAGGGGGCCACGATCCACAACTGTTAATTCATTCATAATTAGCCCAGAGTTTGGAGCAGCTTTCCTGATTGCCCGGTGACTGGCGTGTACAAAGACTAACACACACACACACACACACACACACACACACACACACACACACACACACACACACACACACAGTGCACAAGATGAATGAGCTGTAGTCTGTGACGCCTCGTCCAACACAGCGTTCTGACAGAGTAAATCCAGGTTTGCAAGGCCATGGGTGGCAAACTGTCCCCCAATGAGAAGCTGACTGTAGTGAGGGCTGACAAGATTCAGGGGTCTGGAGATTATCAACCGCCTGCCAATCCATGAAACACACCCACACTGCCTCTCCCTCCACCTCATCCATCAATCTGTCCCTCCCACGCTTTCTTTCTTCCCTCTATCTCTCTTTTCTTTTCCCATCTGCATGCTTGCAGCTGTGTGTCCCCTCGCCTCTCGTGTCATTTGTTCCATTTTTCTCACCATGCCTCCGTCCTGTTCCCGCACAGTAACACACTCGAAAAGTCCCAGAAAATAGGGCTGGAAAAAACAGATGGCAGAGGAGGCAGGAGGGAGGGAAAAGAGGGGTAGATATGGGATGCATGAAGAAGAATATATCCTCAGAAAACCGAAGTTTAGGGCTGTCGTTGTTAAGTGAGGAGATATTTTTATGGTTCTAACATGGGACAGAGACGTAGAGAAGGACAGTAGACAGGCAGCTTGAGCTCGGTCGAGGGAGGAAGAGGTGATATATGTTCTAAACTTCCACAACAGTGTAGATCCAGAGACGCCTGAAAGCCTAGAAAACCATAATGAAATCAGTCAAATCAGAGCAAAGGAGCAACAACAAACCAGTGGAAACGACACCGTCTTCACCTGCAAATCCTGTATGAATCAGGATCAGGAGCCAGGTCACTGCTAAAGGGTTAATAAGGAGCATCACCACTCACACAAGCCTGGAGTCCCAAAAACATGTCTTCCTGTCTGGGTAAAGTAGAAACCTACAGCCTATTTTTAAAAATGAAACTATAAATTTGCGGCCCGTGTTTAAAGATTTACATCTTCTGTAGGGACTAATGGGCTCTGGGTGCCACAGGCGGGGTAGAGAGAGGACTGAGAGATGGACTAACACGAGGTTTCATGGGACTTGTTCACCAGCCGCATCCTTCAATCATCCTGACGAATAAGAAGAGGGGGATTTATGGCTGAGACGGGGAGCAGTCAGTGTAGTCAGTGTGTCTCTCTCTCTCTCTGTCTCTGTCATCATCAGGCTGACTGTCAAAAAATAAATACATGTTGTTTTCCTCTTAAAATCTCTTAGCCTTATATTCTCAGCTTGACCTGAAATGATGAAACAGCGAGTTAAACCTGTGGAAGCACTGAACGAGGAGAAACGATTTTTGTTAACTCACCTGTCCTTTCCTTGATGTCACACAGGACACTGAAGAGGGCGGGCTTCATTCTGTGGCAGTTTAAAGCATGTTTCCTGTGATGGAAAATGAAAGACAGAGACAGAAATTGTGAATTACAAACCACTCTCTGGCAGACTTGACGCTCTATTAGGTACAAGCACTGAAATCCATCAACAATAGATCACGCAGACACCGAACAAGTCAGTGCGGAACAGGTCGAGTTCAGATGATCAACCGGAGCTGCTGAGGCCTTTGACTGAAAACAGGCCCGAGCACATAGCTGTCTAATTCATCTGAACTCACTCACCTTAGTGAAGAAAGAGAGGAGAATGAACGCACAAGCATGCAGAAACACTCTGAACAAGTCTGCGTCCACGTGCAACAGAGGTGGGACCAGATAATCAGCATTACACCAAAAGGTCGTACAGTTTACCGCCGTAGAAACAGAGAGTCTGACGACAGGATCACGACGGTTTCTGAGGGACCACAGAGGTGTTTCATTCTCTTCCTGCAGACACGTCATCTGAAATGTTCTGTTTTATGGAAGTACAACTTTTTGCCACGTTTATGTTGCTTTTACAAAATGCTGCCACTCCTTGCAGCTTAGTTCATGCTTTATCTCAGCTTGCTATAACAAGAAGGGAGAAAACGAGGCAACGCATCACAGTAACAACAAGGAATAATAGATGAATACATGTAAACTACGCTCATCTGTCCCTGCATTTTACTTTTTAGGGGTGTACTTTCATTTTTACACAGATACTGTGATGCACTGTAGGTTTTATACTGTTCTGCCTGTGTTGAGAAAACTAGCATTAAAAAAAACGATACTGAGATCTCTTATGATAAAACAGCTAAGAAACAACCTGCACACAGTCCTGGTGCAAAGTCACTGAGCACATATCAACACATTTGTTACGGTGCTAACAGTAGCAGCTGAGGGTCGGTTGATTTTCCTCCCTGTTGTTTCACCTGTGCAGGCTTGGGTTGAAAATCTGATTGTAGATCAGAGATCGTATCATTTTAAACAAGTGGTATCAAACTGTACTGAAGTGATCAACCACTGTGACAGCACTGTGTAAGTTACAAGAGTTAGACAACATCAGTAAGGACACTGTTCCTCATCAGTGAGTGTCACTACACTGAAAACACGTGCAAAATCACACGTAACGTCATGAAAGTGATGATCAAACCAGTCAAATGGATTCAACCACTGAACTTTACTTGAGATCAAAGTCTACCAATAGATAACCAAGATAACATGATAAGACACTGAATTAATATTAAATTATAAGGCAGCCCTGTGACTTATCGTGTACTTTAAAGCCTGAGTGTGTCAACGATAAAGTTCAACACAACAGAGCCTGAACCTGAACATCGTCACAAGTCCCACCTTTAAAGATCTACAATGACTCTATGTGTTTCTATGATGGGGGGGGGGGGGTCCTCAATGAAACTCCCAAACGGCTGTTAAACGCTCATAAGATCACCTTCTGCCCCTGACAGCTCAGCTCTGTGCTCAGGCCTGCGAGGTGAAAGGTGCTCGAGCACAGCTGGAGACGGGGCTCAAACACTCCAGCAGCATGGGTGATAAGGGGGGTGTCATTACAGCGTGTGTGTGTCTGTGTAAGACCATGCAAGCATGAGGGGGTGCTGTGATGATGATGATGGTTTTCTTATCAGGTCATGTGCCCCTGTTAGTTATTACCTGGCCTGGGCCTCATCCAGACTCTCATCTGTGATGGCCATGATCTGCTGGAGGATGTCGCCAGTGTTCTGCTGCGGCTGGCCGAGGCTGTGATGCTTCCTCGTGATGTCAGGGTCGCCCACATCCTCGTGAGATAGTCCAGGTGGTCCAGTGAGACCCAACATCATGCGGGCCTGGTCCTCCATGAACCCAACGTGTCTCTTCTTGAGAGGGCTGAGGTGGGAGGAGGAAGAGGTGGGCTACAAAAAGGGGAGCTTCTTCTCCCAACTGTCAGCACTTAAAACAGGAGACGCTGAAAAGTTTTTGAGAAAAAAAACAAAAACCCGTGCAGGTTTCAAAGCTGAGAGCAGTGTTTCCTCAGCAGGAGCGGCCTGCCTGGCTTGGTCTGAAGAGCAAAGAAAAAGAGAAGTGCAGCAGCTTTACTGTTTACTGACGTGAAGCAAGCGCAGCTAAAACGAGGCTAAACAAACTGGTGTTCTTTGGTTTGAGAGGGTTCAGAAAAATTAGCCCATAGTACGATACTGTTGTTTTTTAGAGTAGCCCAACGCGCATGCGCGCATCCCTCCTTCCCCTGTAGAGACAAAACCAGGAGGCTCCGAGGGGGAGAAAAGCTTCGAAACAAAGGTGTCTGTTCCCGTCTTTGTGGTCATATGTGCAAGCAGTGCGGATGGACCAACTACTCCCAGAAACGGCTTCTTACAGAGCTGCTTTTGAAAAAAGCAAAAAAACAACCTTTTGACGAGCCACGGTGTTAATAACTTAATGGTCTGAACGGTGCTGCAGCTGCATCAAGAGACCCGGGGCTCCCGCTGAGTGTCGCCGCCTGCTTCCCCTTATTCCCGAGTCATTCGGTCATTAAAAGTATGAACCGACGGGGTCACCTAAAACACGGTGTAGGAGAGGTATTCCCGAGGAACTTCATCTATGTGGTTCCGTCCAAGCCTCACACTGCCAGGTGTGCACCATGAGTTCTTGCTGTTTTCTTTCCAGGCTCGGCTTCGCGCCTGTCTGCTGCCCAACAGTCCTCCGAGAAAAACACCACGGGCCAACGCTGTCAAGTTACACAGGACGAGAGAACGCGACTTCCGTTCAAGCCTTTCACAGTAAAACGCCTTAACACGGACAGCGGGAATGAAGGCGACTGTTTATATTCATCCAAAGATTGTTTTGACTGCATGCAAAAGGCCAAAACATACAAATGATCTAATCAGTCACACTAATGCTCATGTCATGCTATGTGTTGGAACCAGTGGTGGAAAATAACAGTGTATTAACTCAAGGAATGTATTTTAAATACAAATTCAAGGTACTTGTACTCGACCTGAGTATTTCCACTATATGTAACTTTATATTTCTTACCCCACTGCATTTCTCTGAGCTACAAGTTACTTTTCAGATTACAATTTTTAATTCGATTTATAATTAGCACAACCTTATACATCTACAGCAGCAAAATGTAACATAGACATCCATTCATCCAAAAACATCATATATAACAGTACACTGATCTGGAGTGTTTTTCTGATCCTCGACGGTGTCCAGAGGGCAGTCCAGGACAGAGCCAGCTCTCCTGACCAGCTTGTTTAGTCTTTTTCTGTCCCTCCCAGCAGACCACTACGTAGAAAACTGCAGATGTACCACCACAGAGTCGTAAAATGTTTTTAACGGTGTCCTACATACTCCAAAGAACCTCAGTCTTCTTAGCAGGTGGAGACGACTTTGGCCAACTCCAGCTCCTTCCAGCCTCCCCCTGAGCAGTGGTGGTTGGATTGTGTTGAAAGCACTAGAGAAGCCAAAAACATGACCCTCACTGTGCTCCCAGTGTTCTCCAGGTGAGAAAGAGAAGATCGAAGAAGCAGGGAGATGAAAGTGTCCTCCACACTGATACCTGGTCGATATGCAGTCTGTGGGGGGTCCAGATCGCTGCTCACCACGGACGTGGCTCCTCTCCATCGTCTTCATCAGGTGAGAAGTTAAGATACGCGGTCTTTGAGACTGGGACCAGGTTTTCCACAGGGCTGGAACTCTGTCCACACTGAAGCTCATGTTGAAGATGTGCAGGAGGTCCCTGCACAGCTGATCTGCACAGCCTGGAGCTGATGCCATCCAAGTTTTTTCTTTCTTAGATAAGGTTTTCAATGCAGGACTTCTACTTGCGGTATTTTCACAGTGTGGTATTACTACTTGTACTTAATGAGTAAATGATGGGAATACTTCTTCCACTACCGCTTGGAACACAGTCAGAGGACAGATAAGATAAGATAAGACTTTATTGATCCCACACTGGGGAAATTAAGTTGTTACAGCCAGCAAGTATTAAAAACAGCACAAACAGTGGCACAGAAGAGTCAAGATAAGATAGTACCAGCTTTAGGGTATATTGTGAAAATACAGAGATAAACAGTGTTTTTGTTGCTTCATAACACCCTCCTTTTGAAGGGGCTGATAACATTGTTGTGTATCATCATTTTTCCAATTACATTAAGTGCCATTCTGCCTCTGGATTTCCAGCCTTTTTTGTACTTGTCATCACTTACAATGGCTGAATTTCTATATTAGCATTGTAACATCCATTGATCCACTGTACCTGTCTGCTATAAAGTTTGCTTTCACTCTTAATATTGTTGCTTTCTGTGCAGTCTTTCTACAATTCTACAAGCAACTACATTGCAAGACCATTGACTGTGCAGAGTCCTGATTATAGTTTCAGCTGCCAGTCAGCAGGACAAACTGTCTTTCTCTCTGCTTTTAATATCGATGATATGTGAACTTCTTTTTTAGGAATACTATGAGATAATCAGAGTTTTATATATTAGTTTTCCAAACTGAGTGGGATAACCCTAATTCCAAAAAGTTCAGACACTATGTTAAACATAAATAAAAACAGAATACAAGCATTTACAGATGAACTGTGTTTACAGTGGTTTTAAGGACATTACAATAGAGGCGTGAATGATATATTGTAACCCCAAAGTCAATAACAGGAGTCTCATTTTGCAATTTTTTCTCTTTTGGAAAATTGAAACTGAAACTGAATTGAACCAATTTATACATGGTGTGCCAAAGAATGCTATTTGTACTATTTAGGGGGCCAATAATGCCAACTCAGTCCATTACAGCAGCTAAACAGAGCTGTGTAGATTAGAAATTAGAAAGAACACCACTTATCTGGGGCTGAATATCCTTAATTTTGTGTGTGTGTGTGTGTGTGTGTGTGTGTGTGTGTGTGTGTGTGTGTGTGTGTGTGTGTGTGTGTGTGTGTGGTGGAAATGTGGAAATCCAGTGTTTTTTCTCCTCAATCCGGTGTGATTGAGACTTCATGCTGCTGTGTTTGTTGGTACATGAGCTCAGTGCTTGTGTGTCTACTGCTGCCACTCCAGACAGGAGGCTGACTGGATGGAAAAGATGAATGAATCCCCCTCCCAGTACAGTGGAAGCTACCACAGGGTCTGAACTTGCGCTCTCAGTCTATCAATCTCATATTTACTACCATTCACACGCAGGCAGCTGCACGCTCCCCCGACAGGCAGACACACAGATGTTCAGCCATTCACACACACACACACACACACACACACACACACACACACACACAGAAGCACATGCTGGCAATTTGCCTCTTTTCCCTTTTGCTTTAGATTCAGCAGATTGCAGATGGCTCATTCTCATTAATTGGCCAATCAGCCAGTAAAGCAAAATGCTCTGAATAAGCACTGATTTCCATTTCCACTGACATGGACCAGTCCACCAGTCCCTACAACCACCCCTTGCGGTCTGCTTTGCATGTTGCCATGCCAACAGGGACCTTAGCACCTCTGGATGCTCCAATCAAGTGTCTTTTTCTCAGCTTCCACACGCAACACTAACCCGTGAGTGTGTGTTGTCTGTAGCTAACAAAGGACCTTATAATGACATACTGAACGGAAGTGTGCAGCTGCCTCCATGCTCCACGAGGGGAAATAACAAAGGTTAAGAGGGGCTTCGTTTTAGCTGCTTTCACATTCTTTGTGCTCACTGACTCATCAAACATCCCAGGGATGTTCACCTTGCGAGGAGAAAGAAGATATAACGCGACAATCAATTGTCTTCGGGGTCTGACACTCGACATTTTCTTATCGTCAACAGCCATGAAAAAAAAATGTGGTGGTCCTCATTGCTTTCTGTGTTGCCTCTCTGTGCTCCACGCCCACTGGTTCCTGCTAAAGATCAAAATTTAAAAAAAAAAAAAAAGAAAGGGCCAAAGTATTTGATTTAATTTCTTTAAAATGCTAAGTCATTTCCTAAAACAGCTGAGCACAACAAAAATCAGAAATAGTGCATTTGTTGGGAACTATTTTCAACATTTGCTTTGGTGGATAATTATGGCAGCAGAATACTCCACATTGCTGATGTTTATGGTAATGAAGGAACATCAGGCAGTTCAATTTTGTGGCTCACTGATGTGCTTTTAATTGAACAACAGTGGAGGGCCATGGCACAGAGACATAAACCACATCAGGATCTCGCTCCTTGTTAGCGAGATCAGTTCATTGTTTGGTTTCGGTCTTTTTTCGTGGGATTTGTTTTTAGTCAGAAACATATATAATATCAAAGCCCTTTAAAGCAGAAGTGTGTGTGTGTGTGTGTTGCTCTCATTGCCAGTCTTACCCACATCTCCTCCTTGCCCTTTTAAAACCCCAGTTCCCAATAATTCATCCCTCCCTTATCTCCCTCTTTTCTCCATTTGCTCCCCCTCTTCTCCCCATCATACCCTTTCTCATTATCCCCCTGTCACTCTCTCCTTTCCTCCACCTCAGTCTGCCCTGTTCACCCTCATTTTCATGTAAATTAGAATCGATTCTTTTCTCAGCACCCCTCTGTCCATGCCAGTGTAGTAGACTGCATGCTTGTGAGCGAGGTAAAACAGGCTAAATGTCTCTTTCTTTCTTTGAGTACACGATATACACAAAACTAACATTTAAATCAACAATATTAAAGATCAGCTCGTGTACACAGTTAGCACCGAAGGGGCCTTTTTGATCGAAGCTGTAAAACTGGTAGACTGTCCTTTTGACAGTTGTAATGCTGCCACCTTGTGGTCAGATTCGAGTTAGCATTTAATTCTGACGTGTGGCCCCGTGGCTTGATGGGAGTTGGAGTCAGAATGGATTCAGTACTTCCTGCTTTGACAAGGAAGACCAAGAGACTTCGGCTGTTAACGAAAAAGTTGTTCGCCTGCCAAACAGTTTCGCGTCGAAGAGACAGAAGTGAACACACAGACAGAGTAAGTATGTTTTATCAGTTTTTTATCAGTCGACTCATGAAAGAAAGGGATTTAAGCTAATTATGAAGAAGAGGCAGCGAAGTTTTGTCAGTGGACAGTTGCTAACTTTGTATTGTAAGCTCGGCTTGTCATAAGTTACGTTAGCTACATGGAAAATGACTCCAAATCAGTGTTTGTTCGTAACTTCCCGGGGTTTTCTTATGTATAACTCTGTTACAATACACATGAGTTTGTTAGGAAAGATAGAAGTGATGTGAAAGTTTCTGGTAAAGCAGCTAAAGTGTAAAACTCAAGTCTGTTCATACAATAACAATAGGTATCATGTATGTAAGTATAGCAAGTGATTAAATAAATCAAAATATATCCTAACTTCACCTTTAATTTGGAGGTATCTCGCATTTGCAAATGTTCATTTAACATCATTCAGGGTTATTGAATTTGGCGTTATCCTGAGTTTTATCTTATCAGTGTGTGAGCATTTCAGTATGGAGTCAAGCCAAACAGCGACGCTCATCATGAGACATGAAGCTTTTGGCAAAGGCCAAGAGTAGCTGCTGCTTTATTTAACAGGAGTGAGACACTAAAGAGCTGCAGGCAACTGTAACAGGTTTTCCTTCGGGTAAGTTATGTAATAATAGACCGCGAGAGGACATAATTTTGTCTGTCATCTGAGATTGTGTCTTGTAATTTCATATCTCAGGTGGTATAAGGCCTCTAAGCAGAAATGCTGTGTATTCATGGATGTATGACTTCTTTTTCACATCAATTGAGTATAGTACCTTAATTTGACAGAATTTGACATTGATTTGACAGAAACATGTCTTATGATATATATCGATGTTGTGCTATAAAATCCTATGTACCTTGATGAGGAGGAGTTTATCAATCCATATTAACCACCCCCACTTTGTGCCAGGATGAGGGTGCTTGGTAAAAACAACTTTTAAAACATCTGGAAATGCAGAAATCCACAGGATGAAGTGACACTGCTGTAGTCAGGAGGGAATTTTTGCACTCAATAGTTTCTTTCTATCCTTTAACATATAGAGAAAAAAAGATTAGACTGTATAGGGTTTTTCTGTTCTGGACAATGTAACGTGGTGGTAACAAGAATCCTTGGATTGAATTGGAGCCTGTTTACCATTTGTGACTCCTCACTTTTCGTCACATGGACACAACAAGCTGGATCTCACAGAGAAGGCACATTCATGCTCTGTGCTGTCTCTGCTAACACGAGTATAATTCATATGAAGACCTCCTCAGGCACGAGAAGACTGACAAGATTGGATGTGTTTGCCTCCCCCATTAAAACTCACACATTTACATCGTTGTCCTCCGACCCTGTCCCCTCCTAGTTACTGTACTTTTTTTCTTTTTTTCTTCCTCAGATGTCTTTGATGCAGCATGGTGGCGTCCGGCCAATTACAGCAGTGGCGTGGACCTCCAACACCAGCACCTGCCCCAAAGATTTCACCCTGGTAGGAAGAGAGATGAAAGATTTGTCCATATATGTACACTGTTGCCACAGGAGTAACAATGTTAAATAGCTTAGAAACCCACCAAATAAATTGGAAGTTAAATAGATAAATAAATAAACAGTTTGAATCAGTGTTAGGGCTGTGTGAGAATGACCAAGGGGGAAGTCTTCAGTCAGACATGTAGGAGGACCAAGTGGGTAAAGGGTAGTAGGCTTATTTTGGTCTATTAGCTACTTGAAATAAAAATGTCCTCTGATGGAGCTCAGCATTCATCCATAAGGGCTGCGTTATCACATACAATTCCTCTGTATAAACCTGGAATCTGTGTGTAACAGCTGACCTGTGTCGATGTGTGTCTGAACATAAAAGGTTAACTTATCAGATCCTGACATCCCAGAGGTTCCAGATACATTCAGTGACACCTGAATGTTATTACTGCAAGATTCAGACATTCGTCTAACACGATTCACACCTGCCTGAGTCACATTAATAGCTGTATTTTATGGCCATTTCAGCTGCAAAACACTCGGGCTGAAGCAGTGATGGCCTACAGGATGGACCCAAGTCTGTAAGGTTGTCATTACAATAATGACAACCTTGCAGACACCCTCCCCACTCTGTAGTGTGATGCGCTGTGGAAGCATAACCAGTCTGTGCTTAAAGAGTAAACTGCTAACCAGAGGGGCTACAAAAGTGGTGGGGCGATGATTGGAGCAGCTGGACTTGTAGTCAGTCAAGTGTTGTTGGAAATGTTAAGTTGAGCTTCAGAAACTGAGTGGTTGTTTAAAAATAATGTAAACACTCTTTTCTAAAGATCAAGACCAAAAAAGGATGCAGCCACTGAATTTATGTATGTGTGTGACTTCAGTGATATAAAGGCCCCGCAAACATTGAGATGTTCAATGACCGTCAGCTGGATGTCCTTCCTCGACATCCTAGCAACATTAAAACATGGTGTGACCATGAATGGGCCTATTCAGCTGTTTTGCCAAAGTTTATATACACGGTGCACATACAGTTTGGATAAAGACTTTGGCTCTTACAAACACCACAGGCTTAAAAGGAATAGACAGTCGCAGGAATATTATTTACATGTAGATATACATACATGCCGAAAACATGTTTTTTCATATTTTAAAAAATGGCCGTTGGGTGGACCATCATTGGACGTGGAAACAACAAGGAAGTCATTGTTGTCTGTATGTTACCATCTGACCAATGTTTGCCGGGGAAAAGCATCATGACCAGCTATTTAATGATGATTACAGTCATAATTGTACTCAGGCACGGCGTTAGGGGTGGGCCTGACGGGCCTGGGCCCACCCAATTGTACAACTGGCTCACCCTAAATGACTTGGAGAATTTTCTTAACATTTATTTTTAATGATTAAAATCAGCATTTTAATAAAACCCTTAAAACAAAAACGTTTCCATTCGGGAAAAAAAAAAAAAATACAACACTTATTTGGCTGTTATCACGTGAGGTCTAGTCCATTCACAGTGGGCAACTGTGACCCACCCAAAATTGAAATCCTGGCGTCGTGCCTGATTGTACTCATTGGATCTGAATTTAAACTCAATGTTTGACCCAGCTGACACTTTGCTTTTGTCGTCATTGTTTTTGTTGAGCACTGCCTGCTTCAGATAAATAGCGACATACTCAGGAACTGTACAGGACAAGCACAGTCTGGTTCAGTTGGCCAGGATGAACTGGACCACAGAAGATGGGAGCAGTGCCTCGCTAACGACGGCGCTGATCTCCTGAAGGAGAATCGTTAGTGGAGCGTCAGCCTCGAGTCAAAAGCCCAACTTTTAAGCCACGACTAACAATCTCAACATGTCTTATTACTTTTACTGTAATCAGACATGTTTGCGATGTCAGATGTGGTATAATACCTACACGTTACCATGTTCTTCTGCAGATCAGCATCACAGAAGATGGAGCAGCAGCAAACTTTACACGCAGCTTTGCGATGAAGTCTGGATATTACCTCTGCTACAGCAAGGTAACAAACAGAGACACAATAAACACAGAGAATATGTGTGTTTCCCCCCAGGCCTTTGTTCTCTGAACTCGTCCCTCCCGTCGTCCATAAACAGACTCTCTCTCTCTCTGTCTCTCTCTACAGGACTTGGCAGGTGGTATGGTGTTGTCAGACATTCGCCTTATTTCAGACAAGGAATCCATTCCTCACGGTTATTGCTTTATAGCAGAGCACCTCGAACCAAGTGAGTACACACACACACATTTTTGTCTTTCTAACCTACTACACTCCAATTAAATGCCTAACCCAAACCTCAACTGAACTCTAACCTTAACCTGAAAGACAAGTCTTTTCCTTCAAACCGTCGTGGGGACCTGCCAAAATGTCCTCATAATGCAGAGATTTAGTTAGCAGGCTGATGGATGTTATCTTTTTCTGCGTTTGTGTGTCCAGAGGCCACTGTTTCAAAGAAGAAGCGTGTGTGTGTGCGTGTCGTCCCAGTGGGCAGTGTGGACTCAGCTGTGTTGGATATTAAGCTGACAGCCAAAAGCAAAATGATGTTGCAGCACTACACATATGTGGGGTTGGTAGCGTTTACATTTTCAATCATTTGACTCACACCTCTTTCATCAAGGCATCCTGTCACGTAGTGGTCTGTCTAAGAAGGGAGTTATTTTTCTCTGCGTTCAGTGCTTTCATAGGGAAACATTGAATTTGTCTTTTCTTCAGAGACATCCATGGCTATGTGTTGTGGTGCAGAAAGGGCTACTTTTCTAGTCCCGTGCCTCAAGCTAAGCCCCGCAGTGTCAGCCTGGACCTCCACAGACTCTCACTGGAGCAGCCGTCTGGTCCTCTACCCCTCAGACCCAGGTACAGTACTTTCACACTGTACTAAATGTCTAATATAGATGAGTCCTACAGTGCATTTTAATGGTCACATGTAATGATTTATGTGGGGACTTGTCATGGCTCTTGTCGTAAAGCATCAATGTGTGTTTCTCTTTACAAAAGTTATGTCAAAATTTGAGACAATGCAGTTTTATAATAGTGTCCTGGAGATGTTAATGCGTTAATATTTGCGTGTCTCTGCAGCAACCCTCCTGCTGTGCTGCCACATAGTAAACTGAGTCAGAGACGCTGCAGCCTCCACACGAAGGACAACTCGGACAAACCTGCTGACAGCAGTTTCCAGGGAATCACAGGTACTCTAAGTCCATCCGCATATGCAGGAAACTTATTACTCATTCTGACTGTGGGCAGCCCACTCATGTATTACCTTCCTCCACCCTCTGCAGCTCTGGATGGAGTTCCCTTTAGCCTTCACCCAAAGTTTGATATACAGGTAAGAGCGGAGTCCATTGTGAAATTCAGCTGTTTTTTTGTCTCAGTGTATTTCCTGTCTTGTCCTTCTTCAACCCATTCGTCTAATATAAACACGTATTCACATTTCTTTTTCTCTCTCTTTCTTAGACTCCTCAGCTGAACCCTCAGCTAAGCAACATTCGCATAAAGTCTCTGCAAGACATTGAAAACGAGGTAGGGTCACATTTGAATTTCAGCCCTGTGATTCGTATATCAACATAACATTTGCATAACATTTTCCCAACAAAGAATATACTTATTTGTTTTTGTTTTTCCAGTATAACTATCCTTTTGCTGTGGAGGAATCTGCTGCCAAGAGGACCAGACCATCAGTGCCAGCAGGAGGCGCTCCATCAGCTCAGTGATCTTCGGCAAAGCAACAACATCAGCATCTTAGCGTGACGTCTCACCTCACAGTACAGATGAAGGATGATCATGCCTGCATGTACGCTGTTGGCTTTCAATATTAGTCTTCAGGTGGAGTTATAATGAGTTATCTTAACAGGGTCACTTACAAGGTCATCTGTGGCCCCCTACCCTTCTAGCATGAGACTGACAATCACACTTCAGAGCCGTTTAGATGGTTTGGCTGTTTGGTTGTCGTGCCACACTTGCATTCCTTTTTATTTGTCTGTACTCCACTAGCATCTTTAAGCATTCCAAGTTTTTATTTGCAGAACAAACTGAATGGAATCATACTTGAAATTACATTATCTTAACTTGCAATTAGACTGTTCGCTTTTTGTAGAAACACAGCCTTTAAAGACATTATGGAGTTAATGATGTACTGAAGCCAAGAGTCTATAAGGTATCATCTGCAGCTTTAAGTCCACTCTCAAAATGTAGACTAATTGCGTGCTAAAAAATGCTTTATTATATCATGAAGATGTGCTGCTTGCTTTGTTATATGTTTCCTGATGTCCTTCAGTGCTACACACCTTTAATGGTTTCCATCATTAATCGTTTCTTAAGCGGAGCTGTAATGTTGTGACACTGGTGGATGAATTTTGCTGCAGATGTTCAACTGAACTCACTTGATACACTAACATATCTAAACGTCGGATATAGGGTCTTTCTTGTATGAAGAGTTGCCTACTATCAGGTTTGTATATTCCAAAAAATACCATTAGCTCCTAATTTAAGGTGAATGGAGGAATGTTGTATATTTTACTCTGTGTGTTAGTCAAACAAGATGCGTGGGGAAAAGGAAAATCTTTTTTTTTATTACTGCCAGGCACTAGGGCCAAATATTTATCTTTTCATTGTACAATATATAAAGTTGCATTGTTTTTATTGTCTGTATAGCAAACTTTTATTGCATGGAAAAAATAAAAACCTAAGAAGCATTACTTCAGGTGTGTTGATTTTATACACAGTGCACATGTTTTTTGCACATTTGAGAAACTAAGAGAAGCAAATCAGTTTGAAATACAGCTTGAGGATGTAAATTGTGTACAAAACAGTGACATGCAGGGGGTAAGGAGAAGAGGAGAGGACTGTGTTTGTAGCTTTAGAGTTATTTTCATGTCGGCGGCCTAACCTGAGCAGTTCAGATGGAAGCACATATGGACATGAAAACATGTCTTGACCTATTTATTTAGATGAAGTTGATTGAGCATGTACACAGTTCCTGAGCAATGCCTTGCAGCAGTTACTGTATGCACATTACCACATTTTAGTTGACCGAGAACAAGCACAACATCACATGCAGGATCACTTTCATTCACTCTGCCTGCTTCAATCTTCCAAAGCCATTTTTGGATCAAATCAGTCGTCTTTATGTGACGAGTCCAACTGTTTCTGAGCTGTAAACCGCAGCCTCTGTGGAAGTGTATTAATGGCAACACTACTGAGTGAGCACCAAACAAAGCTTTAGTGAATCCAAAAGTCAAGATAAGAGATTATGGCTCAGGATTCATTTCAAGGTCTCATCTGACAGACTTTAGTCTACACTCACTTGAAGTTTGCATACAAGAGGTACAAAAGCTGAGAGATTGCAGCTCTCACTGGCTGTCTGTTCCTGCACACTCATACATCTTGTCTTGCAGATTTAACACTCAAATTTGCTTCAAAATTTAAATGAATTTGGTCATACCAGTAGAGTAATCATGCATAAAAACATGTTTGAACAACCATTTCCTGGATTTTTTTTGTCAATGCAGGGTTAATAGTTAAAAATAATACTCTAAATCGTGGATTCATTCCTCTGATCTTTTCCATTATAGCCTAAGTGGTCCTAAAAGGTTATTATGCATCTTTGTACGACAGCTTCACTCCCACAGTTCTCCATGTTTATAGCTCTTAAGCATTCTGACAGTAATATTTTCCATGTAAATGCAGCATCCTGCTTTCCCTCTAATGGTAGATGGAACCCAACCATAATGTGCATTACTGCCACCTGCTGTACTGTGTTGGACTGTTTATGCTGCATATGTTATGTATATGTTGGCAGTTACATCACTGTCTCCCTGCACAGTCAACTGTTTTACTACTACTGTCATGAAAGCACACAATGGGCATGACAGTTCAATACTGCACACAATGCTGTATATCTAAGTAAACATGGTTTTCATTATGGTATCTTTTAATGATAAATATATCACAAGTCACCAAACTCCAAAGTGATGCCTTAAAATCACTTGTTTTGACCAACACTCAGGAATTTAATTTCTACTGACATTAAGCAAACTGATATTGGACAAAAGCAGGAAACCAGTGATTTGACAAATGCTGTATCCAGGAAAGTGAGTGATAGTTTTGCATGATCAATAGCTCATGGTTTATGGTAGAACTGAACAATTAATGGAAATATTATTGAAATCATAACATGGCCAAGAGCAATATCCCAATCACAGGAGCTGCTGTGTTTTTGAAAAAGGTAAAATTGGTCACAACATATAATTTTAAATGAGGCATTGTGGAGCTACAGAGAAGGCCCGGCCTACAAATCAATGCAAAAATAACATTCCCACAAAACTTGGACTCATATGGCATTTGCAATATCAGTTAAAATAATCACAATATTATCTTTCTTTCTTTCTTTCTTTCTTTCTTTCTTTCTTTCTTTATTTATTTATTTATTTAGCATATTGTTCGATAGTCTGGTCATTAACTATGATATTAATCAACTAAATATTTCAGCATTGAAAGATGTTTTGTTTTGTTTTCTCTTGTCTGACATATTTTCAGGTTCATATTCTGGTCAAAAAGAAACCTAGGAGTTACTCATTAACTAATGGTTAACTAACAATCATCTCCTCATTCATTCCTTTTTTATTCCCTGGAGCCTACACAAAATTTGATGTCCCTTATTGTAGAGTGTGACCTTTTTTTAACTATTTCTTACAGTTGAAATGATAAACTTGAACTTGAACTCTAAATAAAAAAATAAGAAAGGGTGACAAGAAGTCCTTTTAAATGTTAAACTGGTGAATAATAACCAGGAGTCTGCAGTGGGTCCCTAACAATGGGCCCTCAAGATTAGGTAATCAAGCAGCTGTTGCCTTTAGGCCGCTCTCATTGCAGTGTTTTTCGTGATTTAGTGATGCATACTCTATTCACAAACACATTTGCCGTTAAATCAGTAGTTGTAGTTTGTTCCTCCTCGCTGGTAGTTGTGCTATTACACAGTCATAGCTCACAGTCAGTGCGGATTTCATCTGCAGCACTGCTGTTCCACAGCGACTCTCTGCAGGTCTGTTTGTTCTGCTCACCGGAAAACGGGCTCTGATTCCAACCAGCTGTTTCCCGCCTCACGCAAATCAGCTGCACACACACACGCACGCACGCACACACACACACGTAGTAGGCGGAGGCAGTAGACACACACACACACACACACGTAGTAGGCGGAGGCAAGAAGCCACATACACACACACACACACACACACATTGGAGGGAACCCCATCAGCTGTGGGAAGCAGCACAACCTGAACTTACTTTTATTTTTCTAATTCTGTTCTTCACATTATCCGATTTTTGAAGGTGTATTTTAGATATGCGCCATTGAGGAGTACAACAAGAGCTCTGTGCTGAAAACATACACCATTATAATTTAACAAGGACAGCGGTGGAGGAAGAAAAAAAAACAGAAAACACGGACTACAGAAGGTGGCTTTGAAAGCATGGAATATTTCATGATGCCGACAGAGAAGATACCGTCCTTACAGCAGTTCAAAAAGACGGAGAAGGATGTTATTGGAGGTCTCTGCAGGTGTGTAGCTAGCTCTTTTTTTGTTGATACGAAACTGCACGCACAAATCAGCCCTCATGTGGCTCTACTGTGTGTCTGTGTGTGTGTGCGGTGCGGTCTGACTTCAGTTAGCATGCTAAGTGTTAGCCTCGCTGCGATGTCTTGGCAGCAGGAGCATGGTCGTGGAAATCACAGCGTGCTGACCAGTTGCTGCTGTTAGCGATGACTACATTTAACATGTTATTACATTCACCAGCCAAATTACATGTAATAACCTACAAGACGCGTTTGCAGCCATTCAGCGCAGAAATATGTAAATCAGAGACATGAAATCGATACATTTGCGTCCAGTTGAACATCAACCACGTGGTGGTTAACGTGCTCCCCGCCGCTTCGCTGCTGTTTCCTAACTCACATGTTTATAACGACATAGTTTGTTACACCCCTCCCTGCTTTCACCGAAAGACTTGTGTGTGTCGTCTATTTGGAGATGTGTTAATTACGGGAGTGTAAAATTGGGGTTCAGCTCAGCTACATGCGTAGTTAAAATAATGCTCCGCGCAGCAGCCATGACTGTGTCGTGTGCTAAAGTTAGCTTAGCTTGGCTAACTAGTTAGCTCTCCGCGCACTCGTTCTTAAACCGTCTTGTGTGTGTGCTGACTCGTTTTTAGTCACGCGCACTGGCGTGTTTAACCGACACAAATCGTCTCATAAGTGTAACGGCAGACACGGATCCGCGTCTGTTAATAGCATACCAACAAGTAAGCGTTAGCTTTGTGCTAATGGTACAAAGCATTGTTCTCCATGAAGCCAGGGGGCCTGCAGCTGCTGTTGCTGCTGCTGGCGGTGTCACATTTCACTGCTGCTACCGTCCACACCGTCCGACGCGCCCTCCGGCGGCCATGTTGGAGGTCCGCAGCTCCTGGCAACGACTGCTGACAACAGCTGATTTCATTTCTAAACCTAAAAAAACACGATATGTCTCAGCTGTGTAGGATAGATGGGTTGTTTTTCTCTGCTGTCTCTGGTCGAAGATCGGATAGATTTAAGCAGTTGTAAACATGAGTGATGAGGATGTTGGACATTTTTTTTAATTGCTTCGCCACATTTGTGTCACATGGTTTGTGCAACAGACGACGAAGGCAGATAATTCCTTCATTATATCTATTAAGCTCTTTTAAAATTTCATAGTAAGTGAGCATGTGAGGAACGAAATGACCATATTAAGCCTTTAATGCTGGTTATGCTGACAATACATTCACTAATGGGGCTTTACGCAGTATATTGAGGGATAATTTACAGAACTGCTTTCAAACTAAGATAACATGGAGGCACAAACTTGAATAATTTGATGACTGCTAGCCTTTTTTAAGGCAGTGTGCATACATTTTGAGATAGTGATGATGTTTTTAAAGTTCTTTTCAACGTGTTTATTTAAATCTAGCTCTGGACATTAGAGTGTGGCCACACACCCACACAATCATCTTTTATATAGAGAAACTATTTACAGCCATGTGAGCGGTGTCCTCTGTCTGACCCCTTTTCATTTTCATAAATATCCCCGATCAGGTTCTCCAAGTTTGTTGTCTTCTTGGCATCGTGCTCATATTTTCATTTTTTTTAATGGCTCACCTATTTGTCTCCCTGAGTAAATATGACAGCGAAGGTTTTGCCACCGTAGCATTCAGTCTGATGGGGTGGAGGTGTTTGAGGGGGCGCTGGGTTCAGCCAAACTAAAAGACCCCGGGGCATCCTGACAGAGGAATGCAGAGAGGTCAGGACTAGTCTGGTAACGTTTCAGGTTAAAGGTTTAATGAGGCAGCGAGAAAAGAGATCCGCTCAATGCACAGTGTATTGTTGCTGTTTGTTTATGTATGTGGCTAACAATATCAGATTGTTACCTTGTTATTGGACCTAAAGGACAGAACATTGACCGTTTCTGTTGTTTGACCTGTCTCCCTCAGCTTGGCCAACATCCCCCTCAGTCCAGAGACAGCCCAGGACCAGGAGAGGCGAATCCGCCGGGAGATTGCCAACAGCAACGAACGCCGGCGCATGCAGAGCATCAACGCAGGCTTCCAGTCCTTAAAAACACTCCTGCCCCACACAGACGGAGAGAAGCTCAGCAAGGTGCAGAAAACACAACACTGCTGACACGTAGAAGAGATCTCCCATGTGTCTGCGTTGATCATGATGATGCTTTACATGCTCTGGCTCAGTTATTGAATTGTGCAGGAGAAAAGTGAACTTATGACACCTTGGTGTAGATTTGAGTTTCCTTTCTGCCTCAGCAGCAGTTATTTGTCCACACGCTGTCCTCACTTTTTTCTTCTTTTCTAACTTTTTGTTGGTTTGCCCCTGCTAGGCAGCCATCTTGCAGCAGACAGCAGACTATATCTTCGCCTTGGAGCAGGAAAAGACACAGCTGCTGGCACAGAACAACCAGCTCAAACGCTTCATCCAGGTAATAGCCCGTCCCATTGTTCTTCATCATGATTGTGTCTATCCCATTTTACATAGCTCCCAACCATTAACAACTGGCATCCGTTATATCAAGCTGTCGTGTTCCCCATCCTTCAGGCTGACAGGTTTATCCATTGTCTTAGTTGTTATTATAACCTATGATAACCTATTATAGCCCAACTTAAATTTCATATTTGCACAGCTTGTACAGTACAGTCCTTTCTCAGTCTGTATGCAGCCACGTGTGTTTACCAGTCTGGTCTGTTTACTGTGCTGTTGGTTCACCTTGTGTTTTATTTTCTTGCCGCACGTGGTCATCTGTTTAACCCAGCACAAGCTGCATGCACTGTTTCTAAATAGCGTGGAAGCTCCTCAGGTTGTGTACAAACCGGCTGGTTGGGTTTTTCGAGCACCCCCCACCCACTTGCTAAGATTAAATATGTAAATATTCACCTTATCTGTTTTGCGTTAACCGTACATGGCCTTCATGTCATTCCAGGAGTTTAGCGGCTCATCACCGAAGAGGAGGCGAGCAGAGGAGAAGGATGAAGGGATCGGGTCTCCAGACACGCTGGAAGAGGAGAAAGTGGAGGAGCTGAGGAGGGAGATGTTAGAGCTGCGACAACAACTGGACAAGGAGCGTTTGGCTCGTATGCAGATGGAGGAGCAGGTGAGATTCATGTCCTCTTCCCCGTTCTGGACTAAGAGTCCATTTTGGATGTTCATTTCCAAAGACAATGTGGACAAGAGCAGTCATTTCACATCTCCAGCTGTGAAATGGTCTCATTAAGACGTCACAGTCGACATAACTACCAAAATACCCAGAACAATGGTTCAGCTTTACCAGCCATTTTCATATCTGTCACCTTAAGCTGGCAGCTGGTGGTGTTGACAGATTCACCAATACAACAGCCAACTCCTGCTCAGCTCCGCCTAGATCTACCTGAATAGCAGGCTAAGACGAAGGGGATTGGACAGGTGGTGAAGACAAACAGAAACTTTCACCGGTAGTGAAATGGGAAAGTAAACAGAAGGGGAGACGCAGGGTCAAGATATTTCCAAAGTTTTGTTGAAAGACTTTTCAAAGGAGACAATGACACATTATGACACGTACACATTGACTTTCTTTTCTGTGAGTCCCGTAGAAATGATTCTTTTAATACTTGTGATGTTAATTGTGTTTGAAATGTTGTGTTTGGGCAATAATTCAGAAGCCTTGGACATGTTTTGAGTTCCTGAAATGGTTCCTGGTGTAACACATGTGCTCGGGGTGTTTGTGTGCAGGTGCGATCTCTGGACACCCAGCTGCACCCAGAGCGTCTGAAGGTGATCACCCAGCAGGTGGAGGAGGAGCAGGCCATCCTCCAGAGCCAGACGCTGTTACGGCTGCAGCAGATCCACGCCGCTGACAGACAAACACACAGTCCGCAGGTGAGACACACTCTGCAGTTTGCTCAAACAGCTTCTGAAGAAGTTACCAGCCTCAACAGCAACAGTTACACGTCAGCACGCACAGTCTCAGATAGTTTTTTTCTGTCCTCCAGGTCCTCGCTCCCCCGACTCCACCCGCCCCAACCCACCACCCCACGGTCATCGTCCCAGCCCCAACACTAACCCAGCACCCCCACCATCACGTCACGGTGGTGACCATGAGCCCGTCTGTCCACACCAGCAGCGTGTCCACGTCCAGACAGAACCTGGACACTATTGTGCAGGTAGGGGTTTGTTTTACTCTGTATGGAGGGTCCGTGCTGCAGAGTTTTGTCCAAATTCAGCAAAGTTTGAATTGAATTTTAACTTGTGTTTTCAAGGTTAGGGTACCTTGAAAGTGCTTGAATTTTGCCGCATGCATGAATTCATTTCACAATTAAAACATTAGTTTTCACATAAAAACCATCTGATTGGACTGAATACTCGCTGCAGCTGCTTCAGTGCTTCTTTCATCCTCTGCCCTCAGGCCATCCAGCACATCGAACGCACTCAGGAGAAGAGAGCGAGCGCTGAGGAGGAGCAGAGGCGAGCGGTCATCGTCAGCCCCGCCCACGTGGCCATGGACACCGCCTGCTCGGACACAGACACCGACACAGAGGGAGAGGACTGCTCAATGAACTGATCCACCACCTGAACTCACTCACTCACACACACACACACACACTCACACACAGAACACACATACAAACACTTAAAATACCTACTCACTGTAAGATTCCCTCCAGGAGCTTGACTACTTTTAAAAAAAAAAACAGAGAAATCTTTCTTTGGCACTATCCAAACTCTTAAATCCAGTGGTTAAGCTCTGTGTCAGTCTTGTACTGTAAAATCTCTGAAGATTAAAAACATAGGACGGTCAGCGTGCAGAGGAGGCCCTGTGGGGGTTTTTAGAGGCTGTTCTTTCAACGTCAGAGCCGGATCTGTGGCTACTTGTAAACGTGAGGGTCTCCTCGTGTGAAAAGCTCTCAGCATCAGTCCGTCCTTCATGTGTGTTTATGTGTGCTACATACGGTCGCAGCGTCACAGCTAGCTGTCGTCACTGGCACGCTGACAGTATTATTTGTGCCACAAATAGATGGAGTCAGTCCAATGGAGAGTTGAATGTAACAACACAATAAGCGAGCAGCTCTTGAGGTCTGAAAAGGGACGTGGAGTCACAGCTGTTTCTTCCGCTGTCTTAATTTGTTTTTTTTCTTTACACGTCCTGGTCGCCGCCGTGAACGTGGCCACGAAACCCAACTTAAACTACAACAGAAGGCATTTCTTAAATTAAAAGTTTGGGGGAAATTCAAACTAATTACAAAGCTAATTGGAGGATAGATGTTAAATACAATTATGTCTGATTTACTTGAAGAAAAATAAACGTTGTGTCTTTGATATCGACATAAGCCCTTAAAAAATAAGCTGATGAACAATTTGTATTGATCGTCGTTTGGTTTTAATGTTTTTTTTTTGTTTGATTTTCTGTCAGGGTTACTGAATGTTGAAGGTGAAGATTTTGTTATATCAAAATTAACAACTTTAAATTGGAGGTTTGTCAGGTTTTCACAGGGAACCGGAGGCCTTGAACTGAATTTTCAAGTCCAGTTGAACCTTTCAGTCAACCAAATCAGACCCTCTCATTTGTTATCTACCGGTGTCAGTGGTTAAGTTAAAACAGGCTTTAAAAATGTAACCACATGCTGATTCATTGGTGGAACACAAACAGATTTTCATTTTCAGTCCCAGACAATTTACGGAATCAAACGTAGTCGCAGCGTATGAATCGATGGAAAGTTTGGCCGAGTGAAAATCTGAAACACATTTCTATGATTCATGCGCTCCGTTTGCAGGAAGGCTTCCGGTTTTCCTCCAAAGACTTCCAGCCCATCTTCTGGTCTTGGTTTGTTGATTTCAGTGACTATGCACTAGAGTGTTTTAGGTATTTATGCAATTCCATCTTCAGTACGTTTGTCGGCGTCTCTCACACACGAGGTGAAGTTATCTATGCACCGTTGATGGGTGTGTGCATTACACCTACAGTATATGTATGAAACAAAGAATGTAGTCTCTACTTGTAAGGTGCTCTATATCAACCTGGTGCTCTGCTGACCAGCAGTGAGCTGAGGCCCCAAGCCCTTCATGTAACTTCACACTTTGTCGCAATTATTCCATGTCTGAATTTTATGTGAAATGATTCGCATCATTTCCACATCTTGGAATTGCTGAGAGAGCAAAGAGGAGCTGCGTCTGATTACAAATGACAGCAGCGTTGTGCGTTGACTCGTGATGTTTGCTCACATAAATAGAAAGAAAACCCCTCCGAAACACAAGCATGTCGCATCTTACTGAAGTCCAACCCAAAAGGCATCATTTTGGAAAAGAAACTCCAGCAAGAGGAGCGGCAGCTTTATTTGGAAGCTAAGCATGTAGTCAGAGATCTGCGTCCGCTTTCAGTGCATCACAAAAAGAGCAAAACTAACAGAGAGCACTGAACTGAATTGCAGATCTCTCCCCAGATCTCCATCTCTCTAAAGCGCACCAAGTCTGTCCACCTCATGTTTCATTGGTTATATTTCTCTCGGGAATTTGACTGGAAACCTCCCTCTCCGAGCCTCCCTCCTGTCACACTCGATTTGATATGCTGACTTGATGCTGTAAACATTCCTTTTATTTGGATTTGTATCTGTCTTTTGATCTCTTATATGTTCTGTTGCCAATCGAATGCATGTTACTAATTGCTGTTTTTTCTTGTCTAAAGCGGGCTTTTGTTTTCATCATTTTTGTGTCTTATTTTTCTTTTTTTTTTGTGGAATTCCTCTTTTTTTTTCATGAACACATGACTGAGCGGTTCAGTATTAACTGTCTTGTGTGAGACGTGTGGACACTCTTCACTGGCATCAATTTTATATCTGGTTAGACTAGTACTTTTCATGCCATACATGGTGGGGGAGGGTGGGGGGATTCTCATATTTTGTTTGTGAAACTTTGTTAAAGGGTTTGGTGTTTTGCTGACAAATGGTAAACCTCAGTCTGAATTTCTGAGGTTTGTTCTTGCTCATCTTAACACTTGTCCCTGCGTTTCTGTACATTGTGTTGCAGCACTGCTGTCTTTTGGTGGAATTTGAGATATTTGATATGAAGCACTTGCTGTTCTGTACTGCCTGAATCAGTGATGAGGAAAATATTTTTTTGCCATTTATTTTTTGTAAACTCTCATTACGTTCTGCTCTCCTGTCCTTTCATCTGTCTTTCTTGTCCTGTTTTCCATTTTTGGTGACAAGCGTTTTTTTTTATATTTTTGTGATAATTTTTTTTCCCCATCAGTCCAGGTCGATGAGAAGCTGTTATATTTTGTTTATAAAAACTTGGGTAAACAGGCCTTTGTAAAGATGGAAAAAAAAAAAAAAAGAAATAAAATTTGTACTTTTTTTATTACATCCTCTGCCTCCTGGTTTATTTAATTTATGGGCTGTGTGGCGCTTTTAGTCCACCAGGCGGCGACATTGAGCAACTCGTTTGGCAGCAGCAGAAGAGAAGTTGCTCTGCAGCCTGGATATCACATTTCTGATAAACACAAGTGGCACACAGGCCTCATTTTAACAGTTATTCTCTGAAATGTGCTTCTTACACTGAAAAAACATCTTAACATCTGAACATTGGTCAGAAAAGTCATGAAAGCACTACTGGAGTTCCACAGATGAGTATGTTAAAATCTCTTAAAATTAGGGACGTCTATACAATTGGTGATAAAACTACAAGACTACAACATGGTCGGGCAGTTTCTTCCTGCTTCTCTACTCCTCAACATTCCTGATTGGTCCAGGCAGCTGCTCTGACACACAATGGCTGATATGGGTACAGTCACAGACCGCCACCTCCACTGGTGTGCCCTCTGACCTTCAGCCGGAGCAGTATATATAGCCAAAGGAGATGAGGGGAAGGCCCCTGGCAGCCAAAATGAAGTCTCTGCCGTCTGTGTGCTGCTTGCTGTCTCTGCTGGCCCTGTCTGCTGCAGGTAAGGTGGAGGGCAATGGAGTTTGGGTGAAATATTTCAGGGTTTCAGTGGCGTTAGATGTAATTCAGGGACTTATTTGAGCAGGTGCGGTGTGTGAAATGCTGTTTCAGTGCAGTCGGGTAGCTGCAGATGTATTTGGTCTGTGTCTTTGAGCATATGCAGTGTTGTGTGTCTGGCTGAGACTGTGGCCAAAGATTGAATAGGTCATTAATGAAGGAAAGGTTAAACATCTTTTACGCTCAGCTGTTTAAGTCAGTGACTATAAATATGCAGCTGAATGAGTTCCATTTATTACCTATGGATTGATTTTGCTTCCTGCCAGTCTGAGTTTCATATAACCTCCATTGCCTCTTTTCTAGCCTAATGTAGCCAGAGTTGGTTTGAAATATATTTCAAATTTTGACATCTTCACACACCACAGCATGCACCAACTCAGCTGACTGGGCAGGAAAAGTGTACCGTCTGTTGTCGTGGGTGCAGTGCCGACCCTTGTGGTTGTACAAGAGAGTCATGGCTGAGGTGTGACACCAGCTGATGGAAACTGTCCTGTCTGCTGCTTGTTCTGTCTGCCATGGAGAGCATCGCAGTGACGGCACTGACAGAGTGACTTGGACTCACTACAAAGAGTCATACTCACTGCAGCAGCCAAAGCAAAAAAAGCTGGCTGAAATTATTTGTTTTCCCTCTGGATCTATTTTGGGTTGACTGTCTTTTCACAACTATTTGCATGCATGTGTGTAACCTTACCAGTGAGATTTTTGGCACTTGATGACTCACAGGCTTACCTTTAATTCAGTGTCAATAGAATTAATGCATTTTTAGGCTGACACACTTAAATAGAGTTAAACTGTAGAGATTTGTACATCACAGTCGTTGCTCTGTTTGTTTCCAGGCTACTGTCATGTTTTGTTAAAGCGGAGGCAGAGAACATCCTTGTCTGTCCTTGCACTGGTTCATTTTGGCCTCTACAAGTTGCCGTAGTCAGGTGTCAGGCGTCATTCAGACAAAGTCACCAGATACTGTGGTCACCAGTGCCATGCACTGATACAAATCTCTTTAAGGCTCTCAGGAATGCACACACATCTCTATAACGTACATAGACACGCAAACTTACACATGCTTGAAATGACAAGACAACCATAAAGTCATACATGAGTACAATTAAGTCTACAGCTAAAGTCAGTGCAGCATTAAATGTCTCAAAAAAAGCCTCATCAGTTCAGCTTTGCTCTGTCTGCAGAGCTGCTAATCTGTCATTTCAGTCAGCAGGGTCTACGTCAAGGGGATGTCCCAGC
Source organism: Chaetodon trifasciatus (assembly GCA_037975065.1). Lineage (NCBI taxonomy): Eukaryota > Metazoa > Chordata > Actinopteri > Chaetodontiformes > Chaetodontidae > Chaetodon > Chaetodon trifasciatus. Next base: position 5,436,855 of record JBBMOE010000032.1, read on the forward strand.
TAAAACAGGCATGAGATAGCACAGCGGAGGGCATACAGGACCACAGTTCAGTAGCCAAGCAGCTGGACTGTTTGAGGTTACAAAAGAAGGCAATCAAACACTTAAAATTCGAGGTCAGTGGAAAAAAGCAGTAGAAGTAGTGACAGAGCTGAAGTGGGAACATCCTCCCCTCCACACATCCCATTTAGATGTGTGAGAGAAAGTACGAGTTCTGACAGAAATAGCAAACAATGACAAGATAAATAGCTGAGTGTTACATGTTTATTAGGAAGTGAGAACGTGTGTGTGTATGTGTTGCCTTGTCATTCTATATTTCAGGGATCCCAAAAACAGGAACCCACGCACAGAGCGGGGTCTGACAACTTTGTGGGGACCAAAATGCTGGACCCCACAACATAAATCATTACATTTTAGGATGAAGACTATGGTGAAGGTTAGGTTTAGGGTAAGTTCAGAATTAGGGTTTAAGGGTTAAGGGGTTAGTAATGTCCACTATGTAATGTTCAGACAAATGTTAAAAAAAAGGGATGTGTGTGTGTGTATGTCTGCAAAAACGCGTTGCTGCAGCTATGGCAATGATAAGTGGAGCTGTGCAGATAAATAAATCAAAAAGCACAACACTTACCTCGGGCTAAATAGCCTTAATGAATTCATATGGATGCTGATTTCTTTTTAATGAGCCAGAAATGCACCCCACTGCTAGCTGCATGTTTGTGTACCTGTGCACTTTTGTTTTAGACACTGATGCTTAAAAAGAAGAAGAACTCATCATTCATCTAAGCTATCATAGCCAACTTACACATTGAGCAGGGTGCATGTCATCAGTACGAGTGCTGACGCATTTATTGTTCCTGCTCTTTAAAGAGGCACTGCGTCACGCACAGCCGTTGCAGGGGATGTGAGCAATAGTGCCGCAGAGTTGCAGGCCGGCCTCATGACAATCACAGGGAGCAGAGGAGCGCCACGCTTCCTGAAAATAGGAGTGGAATTATCCCTCCTTCTTTGCACCCTCTGACTCATTGTGGGACTATTCCTGTCTCAAAGATGTACCATCCAGCACACAGGCACCTGTCCCATTCTATCCCCACGACACAGTGCTCTGGCCAGGCTTCACTGCAGCAACAAGCAGAGAGAGGAACCACCACAGAGGCACGTTACACTAAACTGTGATGGTGGTAGAAGCAGACAAAAAGATCTGTACTGTACACTAAGAACTTCAGATAAACAGTGTTGTTTTTCAGATGGGCACACTCATTCGGATGGCATACTTTGATACCCCCACAATGTAATGATCATAATAAATAATTCTACAACATACATTTCATATTAAGAAAACGTGTAGCACATTTTATATTGATGCTTTGGGCATCTTAAAGGTTGTGTGTAGGATTTATGTGGATCTATGGCAGAAATGGAATATCATATTCATAAGTATGTTTTCATCATTGTATTATCACCTGAAAATAAGAATTGTTGTGTTTTCGTTATCTTAGAATGAGCTCTTTGTATTTACAGACCACCATGTTTCTACAGTAGCTGAGAATCTGCAACCTCACCATTATATGCCACTAAATCCTTCACACCCTTTAAATTATAACGGTGGCATTGCAAATTAGTGAAGAAAATACCATCAACAATCCCATTTTAAAGCTGCATTAAGCAATATTTTTACATCACCAGTGGATTAAATGACCTTTTATACTGTGATAGAGCACATTCATAATGACAAACCCACAGAAAATGATCACCCAACTCTGCAGTTTCCCTCAGTACTACCATGTACTGTTTTACTGTTTTCTAGCTCATTGTTTTGGTTTCACAGCCTGGAACTTTACTGTTTTGGTTCACTCTCACCGCTCTCATCACTCTGCTTTCCAGTTGCAGCGGGCAGCAAACTGTATGCTATCTGTCCAGCACCAAACAGCAGGCAGAAAACAGCTGCTGAACACAGTGGAGCATTTAGCAGCCAAAGAGCCAGATACATTTCTCAGCAGTTAGTTGAAACCAAAGCAGAGCAAAAAAGAGGAGTCAATATTATTCATCAACATACATTCATCACCACTGATCAACACCCAACTTCTGTATTATTCACTCACAGACTGGGATGCTGAATGAAGACATTTTACTTTCATTCTTTGAGTTCTAGATATGTAGATTAAAAATCACAGGTATCTATCTATATTTACCAAATCCATATAATTTCTCTGCAATTATGCTTATTGAATCATTATCCTTATTGCTCACAGTAGCCTGGCGCTACAATGAATGTGCATCCAGGAGTATATAGCTGTTCCATCAGGGTTCCCAGGCACATCAGGGTTCCCAGGGATGTGACCATTCCATCTGATGTCATGAGTAACAGGATCATAGTTTGAGTAGTATGCAGGATCACGGAAATAAAAAAACATTAACATGTAAGCTAACAAGACTAAGAGTCTAGCAACTCTGTGATACAAGCGTCAGCATGCTAATATGCTAAAAATGACAACGCTAACGTGGTGATGTTTAGCAGGTTTACCATGTTCACCATCTTAGTTTAGCATCTTTGCATGCCAACACATGATAATTAGCATCTAACACAAAGCTAAGGCTGGGAATGTCATTCATTTAGCAGCTATTTGGTTATAAACCAAAGTATGTAAGTTAAATATTTGAGCTGAAGTTGAGGGATCATAAAAGTTATCAGGATTTGAACACCTGAGCAAAGTTTCATGGCAATCAACTTTCCTTCAACTCCGACTGTCACACCTTCCTCATCTTCCTAATGACGTTAACTTTAATTCAATCTGGTCATCACTGGCCACTGCCCCAGCAGAAAATAATCTCTCCACTTTATCTTCCCAACTATCCCGAGGCACTCAGTGTGGAGAAAAGCCAGGACACTAAATTCAGCTTGTATGATTGCCGGCTCCTTGTGGTTCCATTATTCATCATTCTTATGTCTTATGTTCTTTCAACACTTACTGGAGCATTGAGTTCATCCCAAATCATCACATCATGTGCACAAATATCTGCTTCCTACATAGACCAGGCGGGTAATGCATCACACAACCTTTAGCACATTTACCTTCTCTAATATAACATAAACAAACCAGTAAATGGTCAATAGGGATTGACCTTGTTATGTAATGTCACTTCACTTTGGCAACTAATGCATCTTCACTGATGCACTTGAGGATCTTGGCTGCTGCTGCTGCTCATGTTACAACACAGACGATGCTATAGTGCTGTGCCTTTGGCCAACATCCAAACCTCCCTCATGGCTCAATCACGACAGCATTACTGAGCTCCCTCCTCATGAATGCCAGACAGTCACGGCCAGGCCGAGTGACAGTGAAGGAGTACATGATTAATATTCCCTTAATACTGAAAATTATATCAAAGTAACACTTAAAAGAGCAAATCTGGCCTGATAAAGATCAGCAGACCTTTACAACCAAATTTTCTGTAGGTGATTTGTGTGCTGGATTTTATTCTTCATCTCTTCATTGATTGGACTTGTTTAGCCAGTTAGAATTCATTATCATTGTGATCAGCCATGGCCTGGCCAAGCACTTGGAATTCATTGGTTTCACTTGAAGGGTTTGACTGGGTTCATACATTGCAATAAGCTGCCATGAGCAGATCTTACCTTGGCCTTATCTTAGGCTCGAACAATTCTTGACAACTGCCACTTTTGGTAAAAGCCAAGAGCAAAGCTATTATCACAATGCAGAAAAAACATATGGAGCAAAATCTCTTCATCTACACAGTTTGCACACAATGTGGGTGCTTTGGGACTGACAGCTTGACGTTCTCTGGTCACTAACGCTGACAATCCCCTCAGGAGGTGATAAGCTAACACAGCTTCCAGATACAAGAGGTGACAAGCAGCATCACGAGCACAAAATTGTTTGATGTGTGATTCAGGGCCTTAGAATAGGGCAAAGAAGCCGTCATGGAGGATGGTGCAGGAAGAGGAGAGGACATGGAGTCCTGCTTGCATCATTTAGGATGATTAGATGAGCACTAAGCCTTCCATAGCCTAAAGTATACATGAAGCAGCTGATCTTGGTTTGGTGGACTTTCATATTCACATTTAAAACAGCAGTAGCCATACTACTGCTGGTGCAGTGGTGATGTGACACGGCATGCAACGTAAGCATGTTATCAGAACAGAAGCAATGGCCTTTATTGGCACAAGGTTTCAGACTTTAAAACTACATGTGCTCTGATACCAGCCTGGTGATTAGAAAGGGTTACTGTTGCTGGAGAGGCCATTTGAAATGTCACGGCAGGAACAGCACAGGTGTAGCTAATGACACTAATGAGGGCTCTGTTCTATTTATGTATAGCTCAGTATGCCATGCCAGTGAGGCAGCATGCACAATGCTAGGACGCTGGAACTGGAACACCTAAATGGAAAAGAGCCACTGTTTACTTTATGAACTTAGAAGCTTAGAAGCTTTTCCTTTCTACTGCAAGACAAATGCCTGCTACTTCTTTTGTCTTGCTGACTCACTTCTAATTTCATTGGCCCAATTAATTACTGCCCCAACACACCCATCCACAGGGGCTTTCACTCATGGTGCCTGACTGAACCTCAGGGCTGGACTTGACGGACTAATTAGTCAAAGTAACAGAACACCTGGGCGAGTTTCAGGACTGTGGACTTACTGAGAGGCTAAACTTCTGGTTAGATGTGATTATTCAGAACTATTCTCAGTATAATCATATAAAAATCAATGTATTTACGGAAAATTGAGTAAATATTAAGTAATTATGGGTGGCCATGCAAGTCAATAAATTGTGTTTCCTGTTAAGCCTTCTTCTGAGTGGTGTCAAGCATTATTCTGGGAAAGATGAAATCACTAACTGAAGAGGATGCAGCTAGTTTAGGTGTCACATTAACACAATAATTATATGTTTCAAATGATAACGTGAAAATGTGACAATATGAAACAGTTTGCTTGTAAAGATGACTCTACAGAGAAATGATCACCTCGACTTTACATGACTTTATTGTGACCTTCATTGTGACGTTGTTTAGCCATCTACTGCCAGCAACTTTTGGTTCACTCTCGTCCTCTCAAAATGTCGTTTTCAGCCGCAGCAGGCAGCTGTTTTCCATGAAAAATCTCTAAAAAAAACACTGTGCACTCTGCTCAGCACCAAACAGCTGATGAACACGGTTAGCATATAGCTGGTGAACATAGTGGAGCATTTAGCAGCTAAAGAGAGAGATGTTTCCCTCAGCAAGTGGTGGAGACCAAAAACAGAGCTAAAAGAGAGAGCGTACATTCATACATACATACTTACATACAAAAAAAGTTAATAGGTGATGATTTGTCATTGTTGTATACACCACTTGTTCCAGCCGCCCCCAAGTTGCCCAAAAGATCCAGTTTAACAGTGTAAGAATATCTAAAGCTGTTAGCTTCCTGCCTAGCATTAGCCTGCTTGCTCACGATGGGCATTGAGGCAGAAGTCTTATGAACGTGTAAATCCCGTGACAGCTGCCTACAGCTATTAGTCTTCATCCTACACGCTGATCCCATCTTGTAACATGAACTGTAGACATGCATTTAGCTGCCTCATATCACACAGTGTACCACTGTGCGTTCCTCAGTCTTAAAATCTCACAGACAGTTATAATTAAATAGAGGTTGTGGCCTTGCACTCTCTGTACACCGTGATTGTGAAGAGTGTCTAATGTGCATATGCATGTGGTGTAATAGAGAGGGGGTCCCCTGCTTTAGCTGTGAGGGTTTGAAGCCATAGTAACTGTAATGTCTCTATATGATCCAGAGGGACAGTGATGTCTGATTTGGACTGTGTGCATGAGCAGCTCATAAATGCCTTGAAATCATCTTTGGGTTTGCTTTTGAGGGAACTTTGTGTCTGTGAACATAATATAATCACCTTCCTCGAATTTAGGAAAATATCAATGCGCAGATATTAATAGATGGATAAGAGGTGTAGACATGAATGAGAGAATATGACAAATAAGAGAAGAGGACATCCCACAGGGTAAAAGCCACTGTGCCTCTTACACATTACACTGGCTGTCACTGGAGTCCTAAATCAAAGTTAATGCTTGTACTAGTGTAATTATTTTATGTATGTTGAATATCAGCAAAAAAAATATTGGTGCCAATTATTGTGTCAGACTAAAGTCAAATGTATCTGTATCAACCATCATTCTGGTCAAGCTTACATATTTACATTCAGTGTGTGTTTAGTTGTGAACAGACGTTTAGTTGTGTTTTCGTTATTTTGATGAGATTTTGATCTGAAATGGCTTTGAAATAGGGAGAGCATTCATTAACCAGGGTATTGGGGGGTTTTGGACAGTAAAAAAGCAGTAATATGACCTGATTTTATGCAGTAAGAATGCAAAAATGGCTCTTTTCTCCTGACATTTTCTTCATGGAAATTCCTATTAAGTTTTTAAAACCTTGAAACAGTGATAAATGTTTACAATGATAATGAATACATGCTTCTATTCCAAGTCATCCTGTCCACTCAGCTGTTTTCTTTTGGATCCTCTTCCCAACTGTCTACTGCACGTTGGCCTCAAATAGTCCATGCTCTACTGTCACCATTCAAGGAGCTGAAATCTGAGTCGTATTTTGGGGGTGGAGAACATCTGATCTGCTCTGTTCTTGCACTGTGACTGAGCACTAGTCAAACACTGACATAACAAACGAAGATGACTGGTCAGCACATGTCCTGCTAGTTTACACCGTGCAGCCTGATTGGTCAGAGCTGCATTTCAATGCGTTTGCTTTGTCTCATATTTTTCAGCCTTTTGGATGCCTACTGCGAGAACCTTTCAGTCACTATAAGTGTGGTCTCATACTTTACCAAATCACCTCTGTACTTTTGCTCTATCAGTCCCAGCAGGCCACAGTCTACCCACTTACTATTTAAGTTTTTGTCTTTATTAGCTTTGAGGCTCTTATGAGCTCAGAGTTGTTGGCACGTTCACCAAAATCCTCAAAGGTGCCACTGATCAGTTGTGTTAAACTCTCATATATGACATACAATAAAATGCATTGAGCATTTTTGTTGGACCAGAAGGGTTCACACACAGTTCTTAAGCTTCTCCTTGACTTCATTAGTTAATAGGTGTAATATATCAGGCCTGTATTGCTGTGCATGTGTTTTGCCAACAAATGAATGAGTGAATTCCTTTAAAAAGTTAACATTTCTTGTTCTAATCAGGGAGGAATTCTACATTTTTTACTTGAAGATCATTTTGGTTTTGTTGTAAAACAGTGCTGATCAAAGACTCTCATGCCTTCAAAATGTTTTTGTGAGAGATCAGCACAGAAAGTTATCTTGTCTAACCACATTTTTCCTCCATTTAGAGCTCCTGGCAGGGTCCTCCATCCATGATGAGGAGCCTCTGGTACATCTGCAGCTCCAGCAGCCAGAGGGAGACCTCTTCTCCTGCAGATGTGACACGACAGAAGAGCACACCAGCCAGAGTTCCTCCAATGACACCCCGGCCCCGGAGAGGGCCATGTGTCAGCCCTGCACCAAACCTGCATCAGCTTTAGAGACTGAAGAAGAGCCAGCTTCCACTTCAGAGCATGAGGAGGAAGAGGAGGAGGAAGCAGCCCCTGTGGAGGAGGACACTTCCACTGTTGAGGTAACAAGTGATGGAGAAGAAGCACAGGAAGAGGAAGCTTCCCAGGAAGAAGTAGAAGAAGAGGGAGTGACATCTGAGGAGGAGACTGAAGCAGAGCCTGTAGAGGAGGCTGAGTCAGAGGAGGATCAAAGTGTGGAGGACAAGGAAGTAGCTGAGGAGGCTGCATCATCTGAAGAGGAGGAGGAGGTAGCTGAAGTTGAGGAAGAGGAGGAGAAAACTGAGGAAACAGAGGAGGAAGCAGAGGAGTTATCTCATGAGGAAGAGGAAGTGACTGAACCTCAGGAAGAAGTTGAAGAAGAGGAAGAACCGGCTGCTGAAGCTGAAGAAACAGTTGAGGGAGCACAGGATGAAGATACACAGGAGGATCAGGAGGCAGCAGCTGAGGAGGAAAGTGTGGAAACTTTCATCCATGAGGCCGAAGAGGTGGAAGCTACTCCTGCTGAGGAGGAGGTTAGAGTGGCTGAATCTGAACCAGAAGTAGAACCAGTTGAGCTTCCTCAAACAGACTCTGAACCAGAGGATACACAACCAGAAGTGACAGCAGAACCTGAGGCTGAACCAGAGGCAATTTCAGAGCCTGAATCAGAACCAGAGGTGACCCCAGAACCAGAGTCTGAACCAGAACCAGAACCTGAGGTGACCGCAGAACCAGAGCCTGAATCAGAACCAGAGGTGACTGCAGAACCAGAGCCTGAACCAGAACCAGAGGTGACCGCAGAACCAGAGCCTGAATCAGAACCTGAGGTGACTGCAGAACCAGAGCCTGAACCAGAACCTGAGGTGACTGCAGAACCAGAGCCTGAACCAGAACCAGAGGTGACCACAGAACCAGAGCCTGAACCAGAACCTGAGGTGACCACAGAACCAGAGCCTGAAGTTGTTTTAGAGCTGGAGGTGATTCCAGAACCTGAGCCAGAACCAGAGGTCATCCCTGAGCCTGTTACAGAGGAGGTAACCCCAGAATTTGTAGTGAATGTGGCTGTGAAAGAGGAACCAGTGGAAACCACAGAGGAAGAGGTTCCTGTGGTGGAAGAGGCTCCTATTGATGTTGAGGAGGTGACAGTGGAGGAGGTGACTGCAGAGGCGCCTGCACAGTCTCAAACCAAAGGTACAAAAAGAGAACACTGTGTGGGTCAAACTTTTATGAAGCATTTCAGTTCATCTCCTGTCATCTCAGAAGTGAAGCTGCAGCAGAAGATAACACAGAGGCTGATGTCTCACCTTCATTCTGTCAAACAAGTAGTCTGTCCCCATCCAATCACTGCTTCTGTAATTAAGGAAGCATGCCATTTTCTGGGTTTTGACACCTGCTATAATAGATGATGACTGAGTCTTAAATAGGTTTCCCATCTCTTCCTCTGATCCCACTTCAGAGCTTCATTCATGACACTACAGAGTGAGAGTCATTGGAGGTTATCCACAGGGTATCCTCAGTCATTTTCTCTTAAAAAGTAAGTATGGAAGGATGGACACAGCAGAGCACAAAAATGAGAGAAAGAGAGAGGAAAAAATCAAAACAGGAAAACTTTAAAACAGCATAACTGTTGTTCAAGGATTTGTATTTTTCTCACTAATACTTTATTATTATTTATTGTTATAATTTCCCCTAGAGGAGATTAAGAAAGTTTCATCTTATCTCTTATTAGTTCTCTGCAAGTTGTAAATAATGACTTTATCAAATCATTCCTAAATGTTTTAAAGGGCCATTAATAAGGACAGGTTTTGGTGTTTATCCTCATCTATCATAACTTGCTTTGTCTTCTAAGTTCGTGCTTTAATTCACTTTGAAGATCCCTCTAATGAGCCATTTGTCCACTTAACTTGAGGAAATGAGCTGCGGGGCGAAATGAATTCATTAATAACTCATTCAGAGGAGGATAAACACCAGCCAAAGGGATTTTTCACAGCCCGTCAACACACAAGCTATTCTCACAAAAGGCTGATTGCTGACCTATAAAATGTTCAAACATCATTTTCTAACTTTGTATAAAGCTCCATAGAAAATGTGAGTCTTGTTTCACTCAAACTTTGTCAGGTCATGAAATGACAGCAAAGAGTCTCTATCTTCCTCTCTTCTTCTCTTTCTCTCTCAGAAATGCCGAACCCCCTGAATATGACACTGTGTGTAGTTGAAGGGGAATTAGCAACAACCTCTGGTACAGAAATAAACAAACCAAAATAGCAGAGGAAAGGAATAGACAGATGGATGGACAACGGCATGATATAACAGTTGGGCCTGTACTCAGCTCAGATGGTCTGGTCACTCACAGCTAAGGAAATCATTCACTTGAGCTTTTCGTAATTGCCTTTGACAGCTTTAGTGGAGATGAGGACGTGGTTCATTTCACAGATTTCGCTGCTAAATTATTTTCCAGGCCTTCTTTGCCAGACTGATCATTACTATTTTCCAGTAGTAGAAGAAATACTCAGATCCTCTACTTAAGTAAAAATACTGATACCACACACTGAAAATAGTCCTGTATTCAAAACCTTACATTAGCCCAAAGCATATAAGTATTTTCACTAAAATGTACTTAAGTATTAGAAGTAAATACAGTCATTGTGCAGTAACATGATTCCTGTCAGTGTTTTACTATCATGTGATGTTTTTGGGTTAATATTACTGCTGCATTCATGCTGCATTTTGCTGCAGTAAATGTTTAAGGTTGAGCTCATTTTAACTATTTCATATTCTGTTGGGTAGTTTAATCAGCAGCGACGCATCATATTCTGTAAGATCATCGTGTGTCTGGAGCATCGCTGTCCTGTGAGAACCATGTATTTCTAAAGAGTCAGCTTTCATGGGCTCAGAAAAACAGCCCTGTTTCATCTTTGTGATGATGCATTTTCCAGCTGATCTGAGAAGGTTTATAATAGTTTCATTTTGGAAGTGGGATAATTATCCATCACATTTAATCCTTCAATTTGTTAAAATATATTCGAATTCAAAATCACCTGATTTGGAGATACATGGTTTACACTGGACAGGAAGGGTTTGAAAACTTCACTAATCTGTGAAGTAACAAGTAACTAAAATTGTCAGAGAAATGCAGTGGAGTAAAAGGTTCAATATTAGCCTCTGAGCTGTAGTGGAGAGGTATTACAAAGCTTAAAATGGAAATACTCAAGTAAAGTACCTCCAATTAGTACTCAAGTACGTGCCTGAGTAAATGTACACGCTGAGACTTTCTTACCATCATAGGTACATCCATATCAGGGCTTTTGACCTTAAAAGTTGACTGACAGTTTGATCCTTCAATCAGATCGTGAGGAAGATGTGCCAGCAGGCCCAGCACTGAGGGACCGCTCCCACATAGAGGACACGCTACGACTGGCTTCTGCTGAACCCTCAGCAGAGTTCTCAGGTGAGGAGCAACAAGACCCCTCAGAGTTACTGACATAAGACAATATGTGGTTTGCAATTTATGTGTGTGTGTGTGTGTGTGTGTGTGTGTGTGTGTGTACAAAGTATATATATATATATATATATATACCCACATCCTTCTGATCAAAAATTGGATGTTCAATGATAACATTGTGCTTCCCACCGTTTCAAATGTCTTTCAGACCGTTGCTGCAGAAATGCCTGAAGTTCTGTATTGAGATGAAATTGCAGCAGAATGTTTATAGCTACTTTGTCAATGGAAAATTAAAACAGATGTGTTTGCATGTGAATGAAAGGAAGTTTGAGACAATTTTGGGGAGCTTTTCTGCTGAAACTATTCTGAAAATTGCTTCCTGATGTCTAGGTCCTGCGGCTGTTATGTGTGAGTGTGTGTACTGTATGCTTGCACGTATGCATGTGTGTATGTGTGCAAGCGTGCAGACATGCCTTGAAGTAGGTGATTAATCAGTGCAAAAGTATAACTCTGTCCTCAGCATGAAAGCACCTCTGTTCTCTTAAACCAGATTGGTTCATGTCAGAGCGCCCAAAGTGCTGCAGCGGAGCCAGTCTCTTAATCACCTCGGCTCGTTTCAATAAACTTTATGAGGGCGATTCATCATGTACTGCCAAAGCAATTGTTGTAATCAGTGATGGTAGCGAGAACATTAATAATACTCTTGCCCAAAACATCTTCTCACTGTTACATCCCAAATATTACTCTGTCTCTCTCTCTCCAGCTGCTATGAAGAAGCTGTTGAATATATACCACACGGCCATCAAGCCGATGGAGCAAGCCTTCAAGTACAACGAGCTCAGGCAGCACGAAGTCACAGGTAAATCAGCTTCCTGTTCCAGTTTACACATGGATACAACTGCATGTACAGAGGCGTTAACAGTAGCTTGTTTGTATAGGCAAATATCAGGCTTTAGAGGCCCACATCAGCAACAGTTTTGTGTCATTTCATGACTTTAACTGTGGTCCAGGTCAGACCTCGTAACATAAAACTGGAAATCAAAACAACAGTATGATAACTTCTATTTCGAATCCTTTGGTGACATTTTGCCGTGAGTGTTAGTCAGACACAACTCTGGTACCAAGCTGTATGAATGAAGGAAGCACTGTAAGATATGAAGGTATTATCAGCCTCATAATAGTAAAGATGTAAGCTCATATTTTATGTATCATTTTCATTTTCCAGCAATTAACATGTCACAAGCTCAGCATCTTTATGAGTTCACCACAGCGTACAGCGCAGGCAGTACATGGCTTAATAAACCGGAGTTGCACAGAAACAGCGAAGTACAAACAAAGTCATAATCAAGAAGAAATACAGCCAGGACTTGACATTATTCAAACCAGGCACTCCGAGAAGCACAATAAGGACTCTGTCTGCTGAAAATTAAAGGGAACGTTGTGTGGGCCAGACTCCCTACAACTTTGTTCCATCGCGCTAGAGGGCAGGGAGTATTATTTATATAATGTGCAAGGAGCTGGATGGAGACTTCAGACTGTGCCATGTGACTCTGGGACCCCTCGTGGTGCAGGATGGAAAGACATGTGCACAGTCAGGATGTCAGTGTGCATGGAGAGTACCAAAGTGTTCAGAAATGTACATTTTATTTCCATCTGTCCATTTGATTTAGTTATTCCCTGTGTAATAGTGGACCCCCCCCCCCCCC
>JBBMOE010000032.1:5449942-5472442 GCA_037975065.1 Chaetodon trifasciatus
CCCCCCCCCCCCTCACCCCTGAGGATCATGAATATTAGTATTGTGGTCAGTATTTGACTCACGTCTTCAAACAGCATAAACCTCAAAAGCATATTTTCTCTGCTGGTTCTTTCTCAAACCTTCTTTGTCTTTATCACAAACTGTGCAGATGGCGAGGTCACCTCTAAGCCCATGGTTTTGTTCCTGGGACCTTGGAGTGTCGGCAAGTCCTCCATGATCAACTACCTGCTGGGTCTTCACGGCACCTCACAGGGACTCTACACAGGTTCATACTGATAAATCCTGATTTGACATGGCTCGTCATGTAAATCCTAATTATATCGGTGGTTACTGACTATGTCACTTTTCATCAGTGGTGGAAAAGAATTTAGAACTTTTACTCAAGTAAAAGCAGCATTACCGCAGCATAGAAATACTGTTACAAGTAAAAGTCCTTACTTGATTAAGACCAGATGCACGAGTGCTCACTGAAAGTGTCCAACCTGGAGCTGGAGTTACAGCTACAGTCAACAGAAAGGAGGCCATGACAAAGGTAGAGATGTTGGGGGTTCAGGTCAGTCAGGCTGGGAATCACACCCCCCTTAACAATGAAAAAAAAAAAAAGTAGATATACCAAAACAAAGCCTAAAACAATAAACTTGTATGAAAAGAATATCTTAACCAAGCATCCCCATTACACTAGAATGGCTATCGAACATGACCAGTGACATAATCCTCCACCTACCACCATCACCCTTACCAGATCCAATCCCAAACATCCCTTCAGGTGATTACACTCCTGTGAAAACATCACTCTGAGTATTATGTTCTTCTCTGCCCACTGATCCCCGTTAACCCTACACACTGATTCTTTAAATTAACAATTGTGTTTGTGGCCTGAATTGGGGAAAAATGCTGCTCCCTTCAAACATCCACCAAAAACAAACTCCACTAAAGTAGCGTGGAGTGAACATGTGGGTCAGCTTTTAAAGCCAAAGGACCCAGGTGAGCTTCATCAGCCACACATAGACATTGTGTTAAATCAGTCCCTCTTCCTCTGTCCATCAGGTGCTGAGCCCACCACCTCAGAGTACACAGTCATAACTCACGGGGAGAAGTTTCGGACCATAGAGGGCATCGTCATGGCAGCAGACAGCTCTCGATCCTTCTCACCCCTGGAGAAGTTCGGCCAAGGCTTCCTGGAGCGGCTGGTGGGCATCGAGATGCCCCACAAGCTTCTAGAGAGGGTCACCTTAGTCGACACACCCGGTATCATCGAAAACCGCAAGCAGCAGGAGAGAGGTGAACATTATAGCCAGTACTCATTATTTGTTGTTTGTATCATGGTCTTGGGCTTGAGGGACTTTTGCAAAAGTCACCTCATTTTTTCTGTACAACATACATGTGCTGATTCCTGAACCAGAAATCCTGTCAACATGAGTTTGACCTGTCTCTGTGAACAAAAAATACTCAGTCAAAGCTTCTCATACGTGAAATGTTGAAATAACTAAAGATTTATCTTATCATGTACCTCCTCCCTCCTCTCCCTCAGGTTACCCCTACAGTGAGGTGTGCCAGTGGTTCATTGACCGTGCTGATCTCATCTTCCTGGTGTTCGACCCCACCAAGCTGGACGTGGGTGGGGAGCTGGAGATGCTCTTCAGGCAGATGAAGGGCCGCGAGTCCCAGATTCGCCTCATCCTCAACAAGGCGGACAGTCTTACCACCCAGGACCTGATGAGGGTATACGGAGCCCTGTTCTGGAGCATGGCGCCCCTGATCAACGTCACAGAGCCACCACGCGTGTACGTCAGCTCCTTCTGGCCTCAGGACTATGCTGTGGACACCAGCAGAGAGCTGTTCATGAAGGAGGAGACCTCTCTACTGGAGGACCTCAACCAGGTGAGACTTTTTGACTCATTTTTTCATGACTCATGATTCCTTGACCATCTGCAGTACATGTGATATATGTTTGTGTAAGTAGTACTTGATGGCACTCAAGTCCCTCATAAGTGTTATTTTCAGTGCAATGGAAACACTCATTTTCTCTTTATCTTTTTCTGTTTCTCTTCTTCCCTGCAGGTGATTGAGAATCAGATAGAGAACAAGATTGCTTTCATCCGCCAGCATGGCATCCGTGTGCGCATCCACGCCCTGCTGGTGGACCGCTACCTCCAAACCTACTACGACAAGCTAGGCTGGTTTAGCGACCCTTATGAGGTGTTCCATGACATTGTCAATGATCCAGACAAGTACTACATCTTCAAATCCATTCTGGCCAAGACCAACATCAGCAAGTTTGACCTGCCCAACAGGGAGGCCTACCAGGACTTCTTCGGGGTGAACCCGGTTTCCAGCTTCAAGCAGCTCTCCTACCACTGCAGCTGGACCGGCGGCTGTCTGCTGGAGAAGATCGAGAGGGCTATCTCGCACGAGCTTCCAGCTCTGCTAAGCAGCGTCAGCAAGGCCGCAGACACGCCTGCATCAGCAAAGGCTGCACCGGCACCTCCACCTCCGCTGCCTGGCACCTGTGAGGGTCCTGAGTGTGAAGAGAAACCCAAGAATCGCTGGAGGAGGCAGTGAGATGGAGGAGAGGGGTGCAGGAGGAGGAACAGAGGAGGGAGGCAGATGGCAACAGCAGCAGCAGCCAGCGGGTTTCTTGAACTAATCCCCACGGCTGTGATTTTCAGGACTGGCTGTGGGGAGACTGAACGCAAGAGTAGAAAATGTGCAGAGATGTACGAAGCAGGCCTGCGTCAGAATACTTCCTAATGCTTGTTTTTACCTACACAGAGCTCCAAATGGATGGCTTTTATTCCATTGGGACAGTTCAGATCAGTTGTAGATGACAGAAAAGTAACCCAAATAAGTTTCATGTTCTTCTCTGGGGCTGTAGAGCAACTCTTCTGGCATTTAAGTAGGTCAAAACAAACAATGAAAAGTGAATGTTTTTGACTATGGTTCGGTAGAAAAGGAAAGGCAGAAAAACAGGTTTGTGGTCCCATCTGAAGCCATTGCTGTCTGCAAAATGTGATGAAGGCCTGCAGAGGAAACAAACTTCCAAAACAAAGGCGCCCATATAACCCTTCATGTTAATGAAATCCGAGAATGATTGTCTCCTTATTTCTCACTGTTTTCAAGTTTGTACATTATTTTTTGTTCAGAGAAAGATGCTGGAAGTGATTGTTCTCGTCCAGTGATTCACTAAAAATGCTGCCACTCTTTTCTTTTCCGTGTTGTTTGCAAAGTCTGAATATTCAAACTGCTGTGCTGTGTTTTTACGGTTCAACCAACTTTAGCTCATCATCATGTCATATTTTCAATGGTGGCACAAACAAATAGAAAGAAGGGTGCTCTCATAGTGTTTTATTTAGCAGTGATTCAACCATGTTTAGTCACTGTACTGTACTGCACTACTGTATACTGTACTGTCATTTTTTCTCTATATTGTATTATACTATGATCATTACAGAAACATGTTTTCTCAGTTCTGCACTGAGACTGAATTGACTCAATACAGTCATGGTGTCCTCAGAACTCAGTCACTTACTCGTAGTTTTCTGTTTGTGTAAACTTGTATTTAATGCCATCGAGGCCTTTTCAGCCCTCCGAACTGTTTTACGTCAGCACGGCTGCATACCACATGGGCATTTCCTTTAAAATGTAATCTTTTCTTTGTTCTATTAGGTCTGTTTGTAATTGTCATTCTTTTGAGTGATTTCTTTTGAGTAAACAAAAAAAAAAAAAAATCTGCAGGCTTGGTTTTTTTTGTAAGGCTACAAAGACATTACAAATGAAATCTCTCCCACTGAAACAATACATAAGTACTATCATTTAATTGTTTAGCTGCAAAATGCATGGAAATGTGGGCCAAACACAAGTCAAAAGCGCCGGCTCTCACCCTCACAACGCAGTCTCTCGCTCTGAACTGCACCTTCAGAATGAAATACTGCAGACTCATAACAGCATGAATTATCAATTAGAAACATAATTAAATGTGTAACACCTGACTGAGCAAAAAAAAAAAAAAAAAAAAAAAAACACATTAACAATAAAATAGAAGGGCTGGGGTGTTCTTGATAGCTATTGGTTTATTATCCCCTGCAGTGACTACAAACAGCCACCAGGAGGCGCCTCCATTCAATGTGTTAGACTGACTCTATAGCAGAGTGCATGGCAACAATCATGGCTTATTGCATATTGCGAAGCATACGAGTACCCTTCAACTTTTCTCTGATAAAAGGATTAAACCCTGTTAGAATCTCTGTACTATTAAATTCAGAGCAGAGCAAATTCTCTCTGTTGTCCAGGAAAACTGTACGTGTGTATGAGCGTGAACCCCAGCAGTATTTGACAGCAGTGGTCTGTCTGAAGTTAGTTTGGTATTGCTAACATAAACACTCCCACAGTGATCAGATACCCAGCAATGTGGCAGAGCCAATTCAGCTGTGACACAGACTCACTCAGGTCTGCTATAAAGCATCAGCTGAAGTACATGTACTGAGAAGTTTCACAATATTCAGTAAAACAAAAAGACACTTTTATGAGTGTAACGAATATTGTCCAAAGTCGTAGTTGCATGCAGCAGTTTGTAAAAAATAAGAAAACAAAGAGTGACTTTCTCTTTAAGGAAATGTAACATAACACAGCATCATAACAACAATTTGGCACATCACCATGACAGATAATGTTACTGTTGACCAGAATATCAGGTTTTCTTAGTCAAACAGAATCAGTGTAGAAGCTGCAATTCAGTCTGATTGTCCAGATGCACATTGTGAATATATTCTGGAGGAGCTACATTTAAGAAATTCTGCACAACCTTCATCTTTGTCACATGGAAACATCTTCTGTAGTGACATAAATGCTCATATATATTTACATGCTGTCTCTTTACATTCCTTCATTATCCCTTAGTGGGTCTAAATAATGGATGGATGGATTGATGTCGTTTTACCTTGTGGTTTAGAGTGGGACATCTGGTCGGGCACTGGAGGCCACAGTATGCTGGCAGTCTGTGGATTAGATAGTAAACAGGACAGTCTGTCATTTTTACCGAGCATGTCAGCTAATAGTTGCTAATTCATGCTCAAAATTCCAGCTGATGGGAATGTCTCTAGTTTTGCAGGTGATTGGTCAAAGTAACGGACACATATCACAATGGTGGTGCTTGAATAAAAGTCAGGGGATCACCAAAAATATTACAATTCACTCGAAACCAGAAATGTCAACCAAATGGTGGCGCTAGATAAAAAGTCAGGGGATCGCCAAAATCACTAGGATACATCATCTGGGAACCATGAATGCCTGTACCAAAGAGTAAGAGAGCTTCTCTCCTGCCCTGCAGCTGACCCTGAGCTTTAAAGGCCAGAAGTTAATTTGTCCTCAGTGGGACAATAAAATTCAGCCACTGCAGGACAACACAAACACACCACAGCATGAACACACGTGTGCGTACTTAACACGTGCTACACATATAAATATGTATTTGAGCTCACGTTCTGTGTATAATCTGTGTTTGTTGAGCTGGCAGGCAGTGCTCAGAGGTTTTTAGGCACAATGTTACCACAGACTTATCAGTGCAGCTTTATCAACTCAAACAAACAGGCCTCTCTTGTAAGCTGTCAAACATAAGCACGCACACACGCACACACGCACACACACACATGCTGTATACTGAATCAGCATTGTAACTCTGTGTTGCCTTGTTTATCTTCTTGTTATTCACCTGCTATAGCTGCAAATACACTGCGGCCCATAGAAACACCAGCATAATGTCCATTCATGTAACAGAATCACACACAGCCTTCGATATTTGATATTCGATATTTAACCCACATACTTTAGACATAAATAACAATACTGTTTCCTCTGCACGACAGCCCTCCGTAACTCTTATTGTGTAATAGGTCACTGTGCAGTAAACCATCCTCCTTTCTTCCTCATGGTATTTCCTTCTTCAATACACTTGGCCTTGCAGATTAAACCTTTGTCAAACTGATAAATTTCTTTTACGCCTCCTTATTTTCTACATTCTGTGCTCGGTTTGGATTGTGGAAATGTCCAAAATTATTCCACTATTCATGTTACTTCTTTGTAAAATAAATTCTGATACAACAACAAAATAAAATAATGAATGAAAGAATAAAGACTGGTCAAGGATATTCGTGTTTTGTCTCCCTCCAGTTTTTTTTTTTTTTCAATATGAAAGACTACATTTCCCAGAAAGCCTTTTGCACAAAGCATGATTGCTGCTTGACATTTGTTCCTGTTTGGAAGTGGTTATTCCACCTGTCTTTTATTGTGAGATAAAGAAGTAACCGATTTTCCGCCAGGTGTGACCCCACTGCAAATACAACTTCTATTGGCAACTAATAAAATTGAAAGTAGAGAGTAGAGTGATGGATTACTGTTCTCCCTGATATTTATTTAGCTTTTTTGACTAATTCAGTCAAATTTCAGATTCTTATTTCATATGAGTCTCAAAATGCTACTTATTAATAGTATGATGTGATGTCATTATGACCTAGTCGCCTGCTTTCATCCAAAATGTATGTTTAGAGGTAGTTATATCAAAGTAACGGATCCAAATTGCCTAAAAGTCTAGTTAGTTTACCTCCAATATATCGTGGTGCTTTATTCTTTCTTTGGATCCTCAATTGCTTCCACATATTGGTTGGTAGTCTTCTGAGCATCTACACAAAAACAACAGACAACAACCCAAAATACAAACATCAATAAGACAAAATAAGCAATATCAACCAAAAACAGAAATATGAAAATAGGTGAATTGACTGTGCACATGAAACAAGAAATAACAACAACAGAATGTAATGTTGTTTAACAGTAAATAGGAAAGACTTGAATTTATGAAATAATAGTTTGGAAATACCATTAATCTCAAATATGAGGAAGTAGGCTACTTGATAACTGAACTCTTGGGAGTAAAATAGCTTCAGGTCCAAGGACTGATTTTTTTATACAAAACAAACCATGCTGATAAAGACACTGTAACTGTCATAGAAGGACACCTCTATTTGTAGCCTTTGGTTGATTAAAAATGTTTCTGAGCACAATTGGGTGACTCACTAGCACAAGTTGGGTGTGAAAGAGGTGACAAGAATGCACGGCAGCGACGAAAATTAGACAGAAAGCTTTCTGTGGTGACGCTTTTACAACTAGAGACTGTCAAGGCAGATATTCACGTGTGACGTGAACGTCGCAGAGCTCCAGTCTCGACACCCACCCACCTACTGTCGAGTCAAGACAGAGACAAGCAGGGAGGTCCCGGAAGTCTACCAGCCTTCAAATTAAAGGCACTAAATTGTTTGTTGTTTTACTTTGTTACTAATTTGATAAATAGTGAACTTTTACAGTCTGGTTTGACGTTATTTTGTAAAAGAATTGTTGCTACGTATCGTGCCAGTAACTTTGCGTAATTACATACACGCTGACGTCTTGCTAACGTTAGCCTTTTAAGAAGCTAGCTAACGTTAAAATTCTCTGGGTGGACACCTGACTTTTACCATTTTACTTTTATTGTGGGGTTTAAATAACCTCATGCTTTTGCCCAGCTTTGGATGAAGCTTTTTTTACCAACAAAATACTCTTTATCAAAGCTTTTCTGTACCCGGTTGCTTTTTTTCGAGACCACCACAAGCCAATGTGAGCGAGTTTGTTTCATCACACGTAAACATTTAACTTTTTTTCTGGTCTTCTTGAAAAGCAACAGCGGAAACCGAGTATTGTTTTTTTTTTCCGTGTGTGTGTGTGTGTGTGTGTGTGTGTGTGTGTGTGTGTGTGTGTGTCTGTCTGTCTGTCTGTCTGTACTGTGGTTTGCTTGACAGGCTGGTCCCACCAACCCGCACCGCCGCAACAGCTGGGGGAGGATTTCCGACCCAGTCACAGCGAAGATGGTGGCAGCTACAGGAGTGGAGATATTACGTTCGCCAGGATAAGACGGAAAAGCGGCCGTTAAACTATCGCTGTAGGTCTGTTTTTATTTAGCCCCAACTCCAGCAGAGAGCCATATCGGGGGGAAAGGGAGGCAACCAGCGGCGGACGGAAGAGGACGCACCACAGCCAGAGCGCACAGTGTTGTGTTTGTTGGACACATGCATGCCAGCGAAAACTAGCGCTATCCAGAGCGAAGGAATCGGCTGAGATAAGGAGAGGGTCGTTTGTGGGGCCGGGTTTTGATGATCCCACCGAAGAGATATCCAAGGGTTTTCCTTTATTGCTCTGGGGATTTTCTACTTCTTTGCTCAGGGGGGGAATGCGAGGGGAGGAAATCCAGCCTCTGCTCCAAATAGCCAGAGACTCCTAACTGGGTCTTCTCTCCAAACGCAGGAAATACGGCCTGGGAAAAAAAGTTTGGGAGCTTTTGGGAACGAGAGGGGGGGCTGTCGCTGACGTTTTGCACGCGTTTTACGACGTGATTGTTTTAGTACTACGCTTTTTTGTATTAAGCGCTCTTGTTATTTCAGGATAAGTGGGAGAGAAGCATTTAAATGTTACACGCCGTTGGTGCTGTTACTGCAAGAGTTTTGATCATCACTATTTATAGACCAGCCTGTCCAGACCGAGGCTGTTCCTCGCTGTGTATTTTGCCAACTGCGCGCAACAAGTTGCAGACACTCCCAGCAGAGGCAAACCGACACTAATTTGGGCCAGCGGATGGTATATTCTGCCCTTCTTTTTTCGGATAACGCGTCTTTGAATAGCGCATACCCTTCCCCGACCCCCTCTTTGGAAGGCAGAGGGGGAATAAACGGTGGAGATCCGGAGTGGGAGTTCAGGAAAGGACGGGGCTGGATCCGTGGGAATAGGCCTGCCTGTCAGGCCTCTTATGATCTGGAGCCTGGACTGGACAGAGCTCCAAAGCAACTCAGTCTGGAATACTTTCAAGGGCCCCCTGGAGTAAAGATGGAAGGAGAATGTATGGGAATAAGAAATGCGAATCCTTAGCACGCTGAGCTATGCGTGAGAGGGGATGTAGAGGAAGGTAAAGCCACCTTATTTACACTCTGCCTACTTTGTTTTTTTTTTTTTTTCATTTAAAGGAGTAAAGAATTTTCCCACATTTCAGATAGGCACTAATTTTTATGTAAAAATACCGAATATTATGGAAACTACTTTATGTAAAACGCGAATTTCAAGAAAGGACTGATCAAATATTGTTTTTTAAAGTATTTTTCCTCGTAGTTTTGGTGCTTTGTGATGACGGGATTTGTCATGTCAACACGTTTTCATTCCAGCGCTACTACTTGTTCATAAGGACGTTTTGGGGGGTGTTTTTAAGAGAGGAAAGGAAGTGTAAACGGGCCATTTGTGGCGCATGTTGTGCAGATAAGAGGGACAGTGTAACTTTTGGAGGTGCTTGCTGTGCACAACGCCAACTGTTGACAGCTTCTCTCTGGATCCGCTCGTACGATGAAGCCCCCGACCCGAACACGGGGATTCTACGCAAACAGCGTTACTTCGGAATGAAGAAAAATCTGGGCATTTTTCCTGCCGCGGTCTGACTTTGTAATGTCAGCAGTATCGAAATATTGCGCACATCCAGAGGAGGTCATTTCCAGTCATGTAACGTCAGGACTGACTTGATGAAGGCGTAAAGAAAACGTTGCATCACTAAACCAGTCCTTTCCGAGAAGGATGTTCAATTCAGGAGGCAGAAAGAGTGATGACAGTGTTTTTACCGCAGCTGGAGAGAAAGACGGGCTCAGACCCAGAGCCTCTTTGGAGGAGGACAGTCTACATGTAATGTGAGTACTGACGCAAACCCGGGGTCGGATAATGAACTGCTCGAGAGGCTGGAACGGCGCGTCTTGTGTGAGTGAGTGTGCAGGCTGCTGTGTGCGTAGCAGAGACGTCTGTGCCGTGCTCACCATTCATGCAGTGTGATTACTCCAACAAACACCTTTGCTCTCTCTCTCCTGCCTGCCCGCCGCCTCCTCCCTCCTCTCCCTGCCACATGTGCACACACGGCGCCCACGCACCGCGTGTAATTGCCTGAGCGCCATCAGAGGATATTATCCATATTTAACACCTTTCCCGCGCCCCCTCCGTTCCCTCGTCACACCAGTCAATATGGCCACTCTGCAACATCACCGGCAGCTTGTCATGCACGGCACGGAAGTGAGCTGCGACTCCAGCGGGGATGGCGCCGTGACCGTGCGGATTACCAACAGCGCGCCACACGTGCATCAACATGAGCCACTGAGGGCTGCCAGCAGTGGTGCAGGAGGAGCTGGAGGCTATGGGGCTGTGAGTAAAACGAACCCTAACCTCCACAAATACAGTATCTCCTCCAGCTGCAGCTCAGCAGACTCCAGGCCAGCTGCCACCTCAACTTCAAGGGTGCATAGGAAGGCGCCGCCACTGTTTGAACGCTCTGCAGCTCAGTGTTGGGACCCCAAGTTTGACTCTCCCATCCTGGAAGAGGCATGCCAAGAGAGGTGCTTTCCACAGACACAGCGGCGCTTCCGTTATGTCTTGTTCTACCTGGCCGTGGCAGCTGTACTCTGGGGCGTGTACTTTGGGGTTAATAGTGACCGCTGCAACCCCATGACCTTCTTAGCCCCTACAGCCTCCTTTTTAGTTGTCCTAGTGCTCCTCTTTTTGTTCACCTTAACCCAACCTTACACATGGCTGTACAACCAAACTTCCTTGCTCCTGATTGCGGTCACCTTTGCCATCACCTTAGCCCCACAGACACAGACTGCTGGCTACACTGAGCTAGAAGGGGCTGGCAGTGGGAATGCCTCATATCTTTCACCAGACACAATAGCACCACCTCCAACCCCTTGCATCTCCCCTGTAGGCACCTTTTCCCTGTGCATGGAGGTTTTGTTGCTGTTATACAGTGTCCTCCACGTCCGTCTGTATGCCTCGGTGATGCTGGGGCTCCTGTATTCTATATTATTCGAGGCATTAGAATGGTTACCGTTGCTTCAAAGGAATTATGACACTACTGGGTGGGGCACAGGGTTAGTGGGTTCAGGTTCTGATTGGGAAGGAGACACCCTCCGCTGGCTGGGCCCAGCCAAAGCTCTGCTCCACTTGTGCGCCCACGTCATTGGCATCCACCTTTTCATCATGTCAGAGGTGCGTTCCCGCAGCACCTTCCTCAAAGTGGGCCAGGCTATCATGCATGGCAAAGACTTAGAGGTGGAGAAGGCCTTGAAGGAGCGTATGATCCACTCGGTCATGCCACGGCGAGTTGCAGATGAGCTGATGAAGCAAGGTGATGATGAGGGTGGTGGTGAGAGCTCTGGTAAGCGTTATTCCTCTGGTGCCTGCTCTGCATCAGCTGTCTCAGTGGGTGGCGGAGGAAGCTGCGGAGCTTCACAAGCCCAAAGTTGTACAAACATCAAGAATCACCCTCACAATAATCACAAACGCAAGAAGACCTCCATCCCCCGAGGACAGATAATCTTCCGCCCCTTCAATATGAAACGCATGGAGCCTGTCAGCATCCTTTTCGCGGACATTGTGGGTTTTACCAAAATGTCTGCCAATAAGTCAGCACCAGCCTTGGTTGGCCTTCTCAATGATCTGTTTGGACGTTTTGACCGACTCTGTGAACTAACATGTTGTGAGAAGATCAGCACTCTAGGAGATTGCTACTACTGTGTAGCTGGCTGCCCTGAGCCCAGGCCGGACCACGCCTACTGCTGTGTAGAGATGGGCTTGGGCATGATCCAGGCCATTGAGCAGTTCTGCCAGGAGACATGTGAGACCGTCAGCATGCGAGTCGGTGTCCACACTGGAACCGTCTTGTGTGGGATTTTGGGAATGAAACGCTTCAAGTTTGATGTATGGTCAAATGACGTCAATCTAGCTAACTTGATGGAACAGCTTGGTGTGGCGGGCAAGGTCCACCTGTCAGAAGCTACTGCACGTTTCCTGGATGACCATTACCAGAGGGAGGATGGGCGGGTGGCGGAGAGAGCCGGACAGAGTGTGGTGGAGAAACTGAAGGGTAAGTGGCTTTTCATGTCTGACTTCCTCATGACTTCTCCACCTTAACTGAAGGTCAGAGTACAGAAATTAAGTCAGAGCGACTCACTGATCTTGGCTGTTCTGGCTCTACTGATTAATGGTTCTTAATTTAAAATGTACATTTGCAATAAAAAAATCTAAAACAAAACATGTTTATCTTCAAGTCCATTGAGCTTGTGATAAAAAGATGGACAATGCAGCAAAGGCTGAAACATGATAACAAGAGGAGGAGGGCATTGCATTTGAATGAAGTCAGTCATGTAGAGGATAAAGGTTGAAAGCCTACATTGTCTGAACATGTGCACGTTAGCACATGGTCATGGGGGTTGAGTGGGGTCACCACTTGCCTAGACAGCTCTGAAAGATGTTATCTGACCAGTTAGTCCTGTTGAAATGGTCTACTGACAGAAGCAGGAGATCAGGCTACAAGATTAAGAGATTAGAGCACCAGGACGAGAGACATGTTTTGATTTATATCAGCTGGATATCATTCAACATTCAGTATCAGTTAAGTGATACCAAATGCTTCAGTCAGTACCTGTAGAATTGTATTCACTCAACCAATGTCATTAAAATGTCATTTGTGTACTGAAGAGCATTAATTCCATATATTTAATTTAATTTTGTTGCTCAAGGACCTATATTAAAATGTCTTTGATTACCATGATTGCCTTCTGCTGTCAGTGGCATTGTACAAATGTGTTTAAATGATAAATTTGTTATTTTGGAGCAGCACTCTGCAGATTTATTTTGGAGCTCCATATTTGCATGACAGAGGCTTGTGCCGCTGAGATTAGAACATTTAATCTCCAAATAAAACAAATGGATTTGAAATCCTTGCTACAGACAAATGTTGACAACTTGCATAGTGATGCTGTTAATGGATACTTCCAGCACAAGGATGACAGGATAGCATACATTTGGCATACACTGCAGATGAGATATGTGACTATGACTCACATAAGTAGAGGTGGGCAATATGACTTCAAATTTATATCACTCTATTTTTTGGGGGGGTGTCACAGTGACAGTATTATATCACAGTATTACAAAAATAAAAGACATACTCCACTCTACACATTATTCTACCTCGTTTTACGTTATTGACAATGTAAGGCAACACATCTTAAGAAAGAAAAAATGTTTCTAAGAAAAACAAATGTGTTTGTTGGCTCCAAACAGAAATGAAAATAAATGAGGTACAGGCCTACATCCACATGGAAGGAGTAACCTGCTTCACAGCGTAGGTTAATTAGTAAATGTAATGGATGTAATTCATTCTCAGAATTAGGCAACTAAACGTACAATTAGGCACCTCAACAGTACTTACTTTGCAGAAAACCCAAAGTATATTATAGAAATAGTAACAATCAGTGTACCACGGGGCATATCTATCAAGTATATTTGCATACAGCAACAACAGAAACACAAACTGATGCAGCATGTAGCAGAGGAGGCTTTCTTGTAACAAAACCAGCTGAGCTTGTGTTGCAGTATGATGTGTAGAGATAACGTTTGGTCTGGCTATGTCAGATGACACAGTGAAAAAACACATTTCCCACATTTAAGCTACTGCTCGGGTTATTTAATTGCTTTCAAATACTCACTCCAGTGTGTGGGTCTACAATAGATGCTTCTAGCCACATTAGCCGCGGAATGTGCAAACCCCAAATTCAAAGATAGTAGTTATTCAATGTAACTCCAGCTCTATGAATAACCCTCTACCTGCATGCCACAGTAAAGCACATTATTTTTAACATGCTAAAACTTTTATCAGGATAATGACGGTACTGTAAGATGCATGTTGTTGCAGAACATGACACTGAATTGGTTTAAATGCAGTGTTGAACCATGCAAAAATCAGTTTAGTCCAGATCAAAGTGACCTCTAAGCATTGTTTTTCCTACGGTATAACTAACAATCAGTACAAGGTTTGGTTCATATCTCTGACTGTTTGTGGCTTGTTATGGTCAGCCAGAATGTTTGATCTGAAGAATAAAGTTAATAGGCGGGGGGCTGATTGGCTTTTTTGTTTTTTTGGCAGCTATGTAGGGATGTATTTCATTGGATTAAACAGGTGTTCTTCGTATTGTGCCCACCATTATAGGATGGGACCTGACAGACACCAGACAGAGGTTAAAGCTGAGGAAAGAAGTTTGACTTGGCTGTCTGCAGCTTGTCCAACATCCACTGCTCATATTGAATCTACATACACAGTCACGCACACTAACACACACACACACACACACACACACACACACACACACACAGAGTTCTGTTTCCGTCACTTTTGGTGACATTACATTGACATTCATTTCTTGGACACTTGGAAACCCTAACCCTAACCACTACTTACCTATCCCTCTCCCTAATCTGAACCTAAACTTAACCGTACACCAGCACATCAAACTAAAATTTAACGATTTTCCATTTTGTCCGAATAAGGAAGACATTACTCCATAATGTGATTGTGTAAGCCAATTCATGTCCCCACAATGTGCACAACACACACAGACAGTCTGACTCAATATTGTGTGGAAAGCAGCATCAATGGAACTAATCTCTCCTGCAGGGAATTCCTCTTGGGCCGTCTAATCTTAGGTCTCTTGCAAACAGAGACTGTCTGTTCTATTGTCAGGCCTCATGTCAGAGTGTATTCACATTTGGCTCTAAATGGTGCCATCACTCTCTGTTCCAGACTGGCGAACAGTGACAGAGTGAGATGTTGACACGCAGCTTTTGTCGAAGGAGAGAAAAGGGGAGAACGGCATCTACTTTTCACTCTGAAACAGAGACCCACAGTTTCCTGCTCAGAGAACAAGATGACCTTAACAGTTTACTTCTTTAGGAGAGAGAAAGAGGGGTTGGACACAGTTTTTTTTTTTTTGAGAGAGAAATGGACATGAACTAGTTTTATTTTGAGAGACATCAACATGCCACTTCTCAGTGAGTTGGAATCGCGTAGTGATGTAACTATAGCTTTATGAGTTTTTGTAGGTGTTCACGAGATCTTAGTTTGCCAGAGATTTGTCACATCAGCAAAATGCAAATTTTATAAGATATTTTTCACTCTAAAGACAGAATCAGTTCTCTTTGTAATTTGTTAATCATCATTGAGAGTTACCAGTTTTCTCCATTTATAGTGTAGTTGCAGCCATTCTGAGGATGTTGGCTCCACTCATCCTCATCTCTGGACTCACTGTCACTTCTAACTGGTCTATCATTTTCTTTTACAGTACTTATAGACTTATACTGTCAAATGCAAATTGAGCCGTCCCTTTGCTCTATTGCTTTCCGCTCTCATCTATTTAATTCAAAATTCACAACAGGTAATACCCAGTCAGTCATTTGCTTTTAAAGAGGTCATAAAGTAGTTATTAATGCCCATTTCATTTAATAACAGACATTTGCAAAATATAAGTGTTTTAAATCACTGTGACTCTTTCTCTTGTCTGACACCTTCAGTATCTTTCTACATTTTTCATTCTTTACAGCTTCTTTCATGCTGAAGTATTATCACGAGTGATAAACTGAATAAGCTGCTGTGTTTCTTAAACTCTGCACCTCTCTCTGTCTGTCAGCACTTCTGTTTGTCTGTCCTCTGCTTCTCTTTCTCTGTCTCCTTTCCCCTTCCACATCTGTCCCTCTGCTTTTCCTCATCCTTGTTGTATTATCACATTCATTGCTTCAGTCTCTCACCTGTCACCCAGGCCTGTGCATGTGGTCTGTTGTGTAACACTGCTTTAGTACTGTCTGTCTGTCTTAAGTCAAGGCTTTGCTACAGGTCCCTCAGCAGGCCAAATGATAGCGTGTGCCTCACCATTCTCTCTCTGTTAGTTGCTAAATACCCATTACCTCGCTCTACTTTAAACAAGAACAACTTAGCAAACCAAGCTTTATTTCACCATGAATGCAGCCAGTTGGTAAGAAATGCACTTTGTCTGATTCATGGACATGCAACCTCCCATCATAACGCAATGCATGTGATGTAGATTTAGTCAAGATTTATCTGCCAATCATCACGCATTTGCTTTATGTGTCTTGGGAGATACTGGGATGAGTCATACCTCTTTTGACAAATTCATTAACTCTGCAGGTATGCAGTGAGGGATTTAAATACCAGGCAAAATAAAAAGCTTCACATTACTTCAAAGGAAGATGAGAAGTTTAGGCTAGTTAAAGGTTCAGCTGTGAAGTACGCTGCTGTAGTATATTTTATCAGCTTTTAATAGTGTGAGTCTATTTCATGAAATTAAAAGGTTGTAAAAAAGTAAAACAAAAATGGAAACATACGGTGGGACGTCTGGAAAACAACAAAACTGAACTCATTAGGCTGTACGCAAACAAGCATGGCACAGTTTGGTCATCATGTGCGCCTTCACACATTCACAACACATTTTTAGAACTAGTTACTACTGATTATATTGAATGTTGTAGCGTCTTTTAACATTTCTAATGTGATGCAGCCTTATTTTCACAGACTACTGGTTAGACACACTAAACGCTGAGAATAAGTGCACCGTGCTGTTTGCACACTTTGGATGCTGGAGGTTTTGAGTGTTGCTGAATGTGCTGCTCTCACTGTGGAAGCTTAGCTGCAGCCACAGTGAGCAGGTTGCTGCATTTGTCTCTAGAGTAATTTTTAAAAATTCTGTCAGTATGCTGGTTTAGAGATGTGCCCCACTGGGTCACCAGATTTGTCCCTTTAAAAAATAAGTCACTGAAGGGCTCTTAAAAGTCACCAAATACACATCGTCTTCGGTGATCATTGAGGCGCATTGAAACTGTTTCACGTGCATTTCAACAGTTAGTGTTTGCCTGTCGGACAGTCAGTAGCTCCCAGTCCCCCTGCTCGAATGCTCGTGTCTCCTCTGTCCTTTCCTATCCGGTCCTGCCACGTCTCTTTCTGTTTCTAACACACTAGGATTTCACTGCGGGTGGTGAGAACTGCAGTTTTCTGCCCTGGGTTTTTGTTTAGCTGGCCTTTATATCCTTCCTGTATCTGCTGCGTTAATGCCTTTTTAGGCTCCCCTTGTTGAGTGTTGTAGCATTAGGGGAAATTAGGTCATGGAGTTTTCAGGCGTGTGTGTGTCTGTGTGCGTATACTTTACACTTTCTAGATTTTTAGTCTACAGTGCAGAAAGCAGCGTGTCTAATATCTGCACACTCAAGGTTTGGACCTTGAACTGTTCCAACTGTATCATAAGATGGCAGTGGCACCTTGTCAGTTTCAGTCTGTGCGAGTCTTGAGGCACTGTCTGTGTGTGCAGTTAGGTGCTTGCTTGTATGTGTCTTTTCAAGCCCATCTTCCAGTGCAGTGTTTTGCAGTGCAAAGTCCATGCCTTCAGGCTGGTTGGTCTGTGCTAAATCAAACGTGTCACCTAAATATGCACCGGCAAATGGCAGCTCTATAACCATAACCAGGCTAGACCCAGTGGGTCATGGGCTTTGCTATTCTATACTCTATATTCAGCTTCATGCACTGTTTTATAGTAAAAGTAATGTTTTACCACCTCTGTCAACACATCTGTTGCTCTTCATTGAATAATTTTGCTGTGCAAAAAATGTTTCTTACAGTTACCATATGGTTTATCGTGGACAGTTGTTGTCTTGATTGGCAGTTCCTTCTCTGCAGATTGAGATCAGTGAAAATCCCCTCTTTCATCTTGTTTTCTCTCATGGAGTCAAGGAAATTCCACATCTAGATCGCCATAATACACCATCAGTAGTTCATTGACCTAAGGCCAATCTAATTCCATGGAAATACATTCATGAGTTTGTGTGAAATTCTGCTGAGACTGGGACTTACAAACTAAGAGTTGAAGACACACAGCAGCTTTTGTGATGGTTTTTCTGCCTCATTGATGTCATGTAATCTTTGCAATTTTTTATCAGCCTGTGTCAGGAAGGTTTGCTGTGTGCTTTTTCACCAGCACAGCCCCACTACATACTGTTCATAGCAGGCCTTTTTCACTGAAGGCTAGCACAACAAGGAAATTCAAAGCGCTTTACATAAGACATAATGGTATTAAGACGAGATATAAAAGAAACATAAGGCAGTATAAGCAGAAGTCATTTTGACTGAGGTGATTCTGGCTGAATTCCATTTCGCTGCTTCAGTTTCAGGGTCCTGGTGTTGTGTATGCTGGCTCACTATGTACTTACTGGGACACTTGAATAGCACTCTACCCACTTAAACTGGGTGAAAATTTGACCCAGTGTAGGGTCAGTATTGCACTGAGGCCATGCTGGGTTAACTTTGTGGGATGTTTTGACCCAGTGTTGTTTTTTTTTTTTTTTTATTACTGTTGGATAACTGCATCAAAACAACCTTAGCTGGGTGATTTTCTATCCATTGGCACTGTGCTGAATTAACCTTGTATTGTGTCATGTATTGACCACACACTGGGTCTTTTAAGCCAGTGTTTTTTTTAGTGTGTAGAGCCACGAGATTAGCTGATGAGTTCAAGTACCAGCCCTTTGCACAAGAGCACCTTGATGGTAGAGAAAGAGAAGAATATTTCATGTTTACTTACTGCAGCCAAAGTTTCGCAACAGTTTTCAGCAGATTCAGATATTATTTCAGAGCCTGGGAAGAAGAAGAGGTGCAGAGTTACAGCACAGACAGACAGACAGACAGACAGACAGACAGACAGACAGCCAGCAGTATGTTTGTTCTCTCTGCTGCATTATAATTGCCTCTCTCCCTCACGTCTATAAGTTTCGATGGGAGCTGCAGTGCTGTGTTGGCTGGTCAAACATAGCGTGTGCATGTTTTATAACAAAGATAAGACATCCAGGACATTAAACAAAATTGCTCATTAATGTCTTTGCGCCTTAGATACACACATGTAAATCTACAGAGATTTATCACTGACAGGTGAGCACAGTCGCTAGAATCTATGGCCTTTTAATGGGTTTTTTTCTGTCTTTGTTTCTCTTTCTCCCGCTGCTTGTGCAATGCTCTCCTCTGGCACTATAACACACACCACCGTTTCTTCATGTGCGTACAGTACATTTCTCACCCCATCTGTCTGAGTGTTTGTGTGAGAGCTATGCTATGTATAAAGTTGACATGAGCTGGTTGCACAGAGGCCTGTGACCCAACATAGCGTTGTTTCATCTCCACTACTCGCACCTCGGTGCTTTTCAACAGCGCTATCACTACAAGGTTCAAAGGCTTGACCAGGTGGTCTTGTAAGTGTGTCTGTGTGCCTCTGTCTGCTTCTGACTGTTGTTGTGTATGATAACAGAATGGAAAGAAAAATGATGTCCAGTGTTTCTTTTGACTCATATAGTCATTGCATAGGATGATTCAGTCTGCTGTATGCCATGGATTCACAATGCCCCTTGTCAACCACATGTGCGCGCGCGTGCGTGCACATGTGGTTGACACACACACACACACTGCACTGTACAGGAGTG
This sequence comes from Chaetodon trifasciatus, assembly GCA_037975065.1. Taxonomy (NCBI): domain Eukaryota; kingdom Metazoa; phylum Chordata; class Actinopteri; order Chaetodontiformes; family Chaetodontidae; genus Chaetodon; species Chaetodon trifasciatus. The sequence goes on from JBBMOE010000032.1 coordinate 5,469,353, forward strand.
AGCCTACAATTACTAACGTGCACTTCTGCACTATTATGTTAGGTACATCCTTATTCCATTATCATTAATGTGTGTGTTCCAGAGAGGGAAAGGACAGTGTGGATCTGACACTGAATCATAATTTAACAGTGACAGGCAGCAGCTAATGAAGCAGCAGAGTATAAGGAGAGGCCAGAAGCACTGATAGCAGGAGCTCTCCACAGATAGTCTTCTCTCTCTCTTAATCTTCTACATCTCTCACATTCTGTCCTAATAGACATATAATGACCCTTTCTGACATCCTCTGCATCACCTCTCTCCCTCTCTCTCTCTCTCTCTCTCTCAGTGGATCTGTAGGTGGTGGTCACTCACTCATTCTCTCTTGCACACGGTTGTCTAATCAAATTTATCTTATTCATCCACCCCACATATTTCAGCAGAAGTTTGTCATTCCTATTGCTCAAGAATGTGTTGAGTCAAATGTTTGTGTGTGTGTGTGTGTGTGTGTGTGTGTGTGTGTGTGTGTGTGTGTGTGTGTGTGTGTGTGTGTGTGTGTGTGTTTAGTGGTGATAAGCATGCCCAACCCTGTCTTAGCCTGACTGCATGTTCAGTGTGCACACATGCACGCAAACACATACACCTGATCTTTGACTCGTCTTTCTTGGCAGTTAGCTGTCCGTGTAATACACCTTTCTATTTTTGGTACAGGTCTGGGTTGATGTCTGTAATTAGATAAATCCCAAACAGATGAGTCACCTGCTCGTATTGTTTTTAATTTTTTGACAGGTCTGACCAGTCTTCCCAGTGTGTGTGTGTGCGTGTGTGTGTTTGAGATGGAGTCCGAAGACTGCACACGCTTATGTTTGTGTGTGTGAGACAAACTACGTTGTCTTTGCATGTGTGTGTGTGTGCAAATGTGTATTAACCCAGCAAATATTTCAGCGTGAAGTGGATATTGATAGAGCTCAAGTCATGTGCAAATACAATGAAAATTCAATGCTCTATCAGAGTGGGACGTTGAACTCTGCCTTGTCATGCGAGCTGCTGGCCGTCCATGGATAGTCCTGATAATTCCCGTCCTGTGTGGACTCAAGGCCTGTCTGACACACCTGTAATACTGTTGCTAATTGACCAGCTCATACAGAATATATCAGTGTTGAATAGTCGGGGGTTAAGAATCAAATGTGTGTGTCAAGGCTTATAGCATTCTATATACTTATATGTTGGTTTGCATCCATGGGGCCACGTGTTTCTGCAGCACATTTATACTGTGTATCCTGTTCATCTGCTGGTTATTCTGTGTTTTGTATGTAATATGACGACTGTTAAAAATTCCACTTTTGCCACAGCTGTTTGTGCCTGTGTGGCAACAGCAGCTGGTCATCTCTACTGTACTGCCGTGTGTGTGTGTGTGTGTGTGTGTGTGTGTGTGTGTGTATGTTTGTGGGGCGGGGGTGCCAACTACAGTACTCTGGAGTGGTTCTGTGTTAAACGGCTGTTCTGAATAATGGATACAGAGCGTGGCCTCAAGTCTGTTAAAAAATCCATGAGCTTCCTTTGCACTGGTTTATGGGACTGAAGTGATCATAAGAGAGGAAAAGAGAGTTTACAGTCTGTGTGGGGAAATAAGGATGAGATTTGGGTAGTCACATTCCTGATACGTCAAGGCCTAAGTGAATCAAGCGAGACACTGATAACTTCAGATGAATTGCTTTGCTTGAATCTTTGACCGGCTCATTATACTGCAGGTTGAGGTGTAAGTTTTGGTGCATATATCGTCCTTGGATAAAATTGCAGCTGCAACAGTCAACAGTGAAATTTTTCATAGTTTACAGTATATTTGTTTAATTGTTAAAATCCATTGTCCCTTTTAAGTCTGAAAGCATCCCACAAAATCACAGAACATGTAGTGTTTATGTGAAAAAGGGAAAACCACACTGTAAGTTCAGTAGACGGCAGGTCAACTGTGTGTGTGTCCATATAATATGTGTGTGTGTGTGTGTGTGTGTGTGTGTGTGTGCGCGTGCGTGTGTTTGGTGATAGCTGGGAGCTTCTTATGGTGGAGGTGGTAGTACCAGTTCAGTTTAACAAGGTGTGCCAGCTTGACCTGAACCTACCTGCTTTTGTCAATAATTTCCTCTGTTTCCCAGCATACCCTTTGGTCTCAAAGTAGCGACATGATTGTTTTTGTTCAGTATTTGTTGGTGAGTGAATGACGGCAGGGGAATGTTAAGGGTAAGGGTAAGGGTTAGTTTCTCCAATTTAGAAGAAGTGTGAGTTGTTCACAGAACTTCCATTACCGCTACTTTTAAGTGGAGAAATCTGTATTTTTTTCTTTTCTTTCTCCCCGAGTGAGTGTTAATTCTTGATGTAAAGTCATGAGAACAGAAATAATTCCCATTTTCAAGACCTGAAGCCCTTAATGTGTGGTGCTTTGTTTTTTTTAAACATTATTTACAATAAATATACCATTAAACAAGAAAATGGCAATATTAGCATGAAAATGCTCATATACATACAGATGCAGAGATGTCTGTCTGAAACTTTGAGTGGCGGTCCTTCAAAGACCTGTATCAGTGGAGTCATAAACAGCACTGTTCCCTGGTGGTCTGTGGTTAGAGAGAGAGTTGTGTGACATTAGAGGGAAGAACAGAAGAGAAAGGGAGAGAGAGAAGAAGAAGGCAGAAGAAGGAGCATATTTTCTGGTCATGACCCTTTCCCAAGGATTTCCCACAGCCTAGTTTAGGGCAGTGGGGGATGTGTGTGTATGTGTGTGCGTGGATTGTGTGTGTGTGTGTGTGTGTGTGTGTGTGTGTGTGTGTGTGTGTGTGTGTGTGTGTGTGTGTGTGTGTGTGTGTGTGTGATGAGGGGCATTGTGAATCCATGGCATACAGCAGAATGAATCACCACATGGAACGACTAAATGAGTCAAATGGGAACCATGCAGCTCAAGTGCATTTGTGCTGCACATTTAAAAATATAGTATCTGCGGAGAAGACCTTATAAGGATGATCAACATCTGTCACCCTGCTGCATTATAGTGTCGAACACAGTGAGCCTACCTGCGTGCTTAGAGTTAATATTTGGCCAAGTGTGTGCACATGCATGAAA
>JBBMOE010000032.1:5477442-5524172 GCA_037975065.1 Chaetodon trifasciatus
TGCTGTCTCCAGTCATCACCATTCTGACAAGGTTAGCACCTTTAGCTGTTTGAACAAAGAGGCCAGCAAGCCAGGTTACTGTGTGTTTGGACAGGCTGATAGCAGGCTGGCTCTGCGCCACCACTCTAATCCACTGTTTGTATATTTCCTTGTTGGCACGACACAGTGTGAACATGGCCAGCGCTCTGGGATGATGTACCAACATAGTTGGTGAAACTCCCTGTGTTGCATTACCACCTGCTTGTCAGTGTGTGTGCATCAACAAAGACTTAGTTGTGGTGATTGGCTGGTCAGTGCGCGTCTGCAACTAGCCACTATTTCCACAAGTGAAGATGATGAATGTTCATCTTTTAGAAGTTACAAGGTTCCAATTTTTTTGTGAGATTTCAAGTCAGATTGTGTCTGGTCAACATCCAAACAAACAGTGTTCATAATGATGTTAATGATGTAAAAATGATGTCTCTCCTGCAGTGCTGCAGTTCTTTTCCTGTCACATTTAAGCCAAACCAAGAAACTTCTGAAAGTCGTGAGTATGAAGTCTTGGTTTTGTGTTTGTGCTTTTCCTCAGGGCTGAAAACCTACCTGATCTCAGGAAGGAAGTTGGAGCATGATGTGCAGTGTGGCTGTTCTCAGGTGGGACTCTCAGGCCTGTCTTCCTGTCCTCAGCCCCACACACCAGACCTCATCCCTGGGGGAGCTCAGGCTGCTGAACCCCTGCTGCCCCACCAACCACCAGACAGGATCGGGGTAAGTTAGTAGAGACTAAAAGCTGAGGGTGGAACATAGAGATGTTTGCCTCTGCTGTTCATTCTGTCATGTTTCTGGTAAAGACTGTTGCATTATTTGACACTTTTTATAAGGCTAAAAACACATCTAGATAACTCAAAGTAGTGATTTTGTTATACCTCAAACTGCTTCTGTGTGATATGTTTTGATTTGTCAACCTCTTCCTCCACTGTCCTTTCCCCTCTCTCTAGCCTCCCTGTGCATCCCGTAGTGTGGTCTTATCTTCAGGGGCAGAACAGGGTGATGATGTAGCTGTGCTGAACGGCTGCCAGGAGGAGCACAAGACCACCGGTGCCAAGGTACAGCACACACACACACACACACACACACACACACACACACACACACACACACACATGCATGAACAGTGGCAGCAGCAGTGCATTTGTCACGCAGCCCTGCTTCTTCTCCTTATTCATCTTCTGTCTTCTTCACTTTCTCCTCACCATCCAGTTCATGTCAGCTCACAACCCCAGGGCAGCCAACGGTCTCCTGAGTCCCCCGCTGGAGGACCCGGTGCGAGCTAGCCAGAGCTCCCTGTGCGACATGCTCCAGGAGAAAGAAAAGAAGACTAGCACAAGCACGGGGACTGGCACCAGTCTAGGCATGGCTGGTGGCACAGCGGCAGCAGGCACAGGAATGGACCACTCCGCCCTGATCCAACTGCGTGCCAAAAACTTCAGAGAGAAGAGCGACGTCCACTTTGTTGATGTTATCAGGGAGGACAGGTGAGCAGAAACTTCAAACGTGCAATTTATGAACCAATAATATCACTCAAGAGTGATTATGTATGATTAGAGTGATTGACTGAATAGTTCTGAAGGGATCCATTTGGTCATTAATAACATCCTGTGTTTTTATAACTTTCTAAACCACTAAGCATCAATTTTATGAATGATATAATCCTTTCTACATAATTTTCACCTTTTGAGAGTGTGTATCCAACCACAGCGGATGCAGAGGCAGTAGAAATTAGAAATTAAAAGTACTTTCAAAACTACTGTATAACTTGTTTGCCCTGGTCTAAATCAGTGGACGAGCTGCTAAACTTCTTATGTTTTGCCTTTGGTTCGGTTTCTTTTCACATAGAAGTAAATCCAAATAATTCCTGCAACATGCTTTGTTGCTAATCCAGGTCAGGCTTCGATTCAATCTCTGTCTAGCTGCTACATCCCAGTATGCAAAATGCACCTGTTTACCACAAACACATAGGTCAGCACCTGAGAATGATTGCTGTGTTCAGATCTGGTCAAACAAATTGCACCAAGGGGGGAAAACAAACCAGAGTACGGTTCAAGTGGCCGGTTAAAAATGCCCTAAAAACAAGGTCATAAGAAGGAAAAGATCAAAAACGTCCTGATGTAGAGGATCCAGTCTGGAAATGTTAACGTCTACTCAAGGTAGTAAAGATTCTAATAAACACATTGGCATCAGTGAAATCATCAGTGAAAAAAAAAGTCTTATTCTGCCTTATGTTTGGTTTTGTTTCTCTGTGGTTCACAGTCTGATGAAGGACTACTTTTTCAAGCCTCCCATCAACAAGATCAGCCTCAATTTCCTAGAGAGACCTCTGGAAAAGGCCTATCGTAGCAGCTACAAGGAGGAGGTACACACACGCATGCACACACACACACATACACACATACACACACACGCACTCACTCCTATCTCCGTCTTATCATGCCTGTAAGAAGTTTGTATTGACTGTTTCCATTATCTTACCTGTCACTGTAATTATAAACCTCACCACTGCTGTACTCAGCACTGACTTTAAAATAGTTCTGGTGAAAGAGAGCATGAGTTAAATTGATATTTTCCTGTTCTTGTGAGAATATTTGTCAAGTGAATGGATGGGAAAAAAGCACAAACACGAACAGATATCATTCGTAAAAAAATATCCTATAAGACAAACATGGACGTCAGGCGAACATCTAAATTGAGATGGTGTGCTTTGTGTGTGTGCACGTGTTTGTGAGTACAGGGATTGTTGCAACGTTTTCCTTGTGTCCCGTGTTTCCCAAATTTTATCCCACCTTAGTGCAACACACTATCTCACACTCCCGGGACCAGTTCCAGTTGGCCTGCAGTGACCCCCACAGCCTTGCAGCCCCCTGCTGTTACATCAGTGTTATTGCAGAGCAAAAAAAAAAAAAAACAAACTCTGCACATATTCAACCTCTGAGTTCCTATCATGCAGTGATACTCAATGATTGTCAGTCTTAGTGTTTGGCGGTGACTTTCTGGCTAAGCTGTGAAGTGGACACTCCTGATATTGAGCCTAACTTATGTCACTTACCTATGTTACTTCAATATTCAATTTTTATTGAATATATTTTTGACTTTTTATTTATTATTGAAGTTCAGATGAAGATAGCTTGAACAGTGCGTGCAGTCTAAGGTGCAGGCATGATTTTTAGGGAAATTGAACCACCGCCTCTCCTCAGCCTCACATCCCTCTTCTCCTCCAGGTGAAGAACCAAGTTCAGGTGCAGACATTTGCGAGCTCCACCTTCAGCTCCTTCCTGGATGTTCTCCTCAGCTGCTTCGTCTTCCTGGCCCTGACACTAGCCTGCTTCCTTCCACCTCTGGTGAGCCCGAACACTGTGGGCCCTCCAGCTCCTGCTGCCCTCGCCCTGGCTCCCCTCGCTGGCCTGTTGGAGCTGGCCTCCCTGGTGCTGTCCATACGGTGAGGCAGATGACGTGCAGATGGACTGTGTGTTCTTGTGGGTGTATGTTTGTGTGCAGGCATGTTTTATATCAAACAGGGTTTGGGCAAAATATGTGTTTTTTCAGGCTGATTAAGATTTGTTGCATTGAACTTTTTAACCATTTTCGTGAAACAAACTGTTTTCTCCAGATTTTATTTTGTCCTGACAGGATGGAAAAGCCTCTGAAATGTAATTTAGGCTGTCGTTCTCAGCGCTGTGCCATCAGGCCCCAAGAATATTTAAGTGTTTCCAGTATTTCCAAATTGACTGCTGTAGAGCTTGGTTCATATAAAAGCTTGTATCTCTTGGGCCTCAGTAGCGCAGGATTGAAAACCACTGATAGACCACTGCGTAGCACTACAGCTCTCCACTGAAACCAAAACAAATTATTTCATGTGGTGGTTGGCTCCAACACCACGATGGATCAACTTCCCTTGTCAGATACGCCTTGGCTCAGAAACTGGCAAAATGACATTGTGGTACCAGGTAGAGTTCCAAACCCAGAAAACAAACAAATAAACAAACAAAAAAAAACTGTCTATCTTCCTATTTGGAGTTTCCAGTATTCAAGGTGCTAAAGATGTGTTTTATTTATTCTGTGGTGCGTTTTATGAGTGTGGTATGCATCTCAGTGGAAAGCACTTGAAAATCTATTAATTTTCACTTATTGCTCTGTGAAAATGGGCAATAAATCTTCATCTCCTGGCTGGGACTGGGACAGCATAGTTGTGTTTTTATAATGTGTCTTAATTAAGGACTGATGAGTGTCTGCTGCAGTTTTTCCCTGGTTGAGCAGGGAGAGGATTGAGGGTGGAGTGAGAGATTATGTTTTTTTCTTTTAACTGTTTTCTGTCCAGTTTTGATTTTATTTGCAAGTTTTGTTGATTGTAATCATGATCTCGTTCAGACAACTGAAAGAGTGAACTAATATTACTTTGGAACTCATCCTCTGTTGTCTTTTCCTGACACTTCATCCTCCTCTCCTCTCCTCTCCTCTCCTCTCCTCTCCTCTCCTCTCCTGCAGTATGGCCTTCTATCTGGAGGAGGTGATGAACTGTACCCGCTCTCTGCTCCTTGTGGTCTCTGGGTGGGTCCCCCGTCACGTGATTGGGGCTGTGTTAGTCTCCCTCCCTGCCATCTCTGTCTTGTCGCACCTCACCTGCAGTGTCCACTTGCCCCTCCAGGTAAGCATATCTGTTGGTGGGTGGTGGAATAAAAACTGGAAAAGACTGTGTGGGGGAATGAGGAAAAGGGAAGAGAGTCCATTTGGAGCGCAGTCACTGGACGGTCATTGTGATGGACCATGTGTGTCCAGTGGGTTCAACACACTTTTTAGAAATTCTGCTCTGCAGCTTGTTTGGTGGCTGGTTTGGTGTCTTGAGTAGTCAAACAATTGGTCAGATTAGTCAGTTAAGAGAACTAACAAATGCTATTTAACAATGTTGCGGCTACAGCTGCTACTACTAAGGCTGCCATCACCATTAGCACTAGCACTGCAACTGATTTAATCACTGCTCCTACTTGTGGTGCAACTACGCTGCCTCTGCTGTTATAGGGGCTACTGCTAATTGTGCTAGTGGTACTATATGTGAGTTCCAAGCTCAAACGGTTTGCCCTCACTGATACCTCTAAGCCAAAGCAAGCAGAGAGGAGTCGGGCGGTTTGAAACCTTGCCCATGGTGGTCTGAAGCCAGAGATCCTTGGAGACCAGCAGAGCCGTTAGCTGGCATTAGCCCTGATAGGAACTGTAGAAGGAAAACAGCTAGGAGGCTTCAGGAGGCTTCGCCTGTGGACCTTGGCACCAGAAATGTTGACATTTCTTCCTCTGCGAGTCCTTCATGTGACAAGATTGAGAGCAGCCATACTTTGCTGCGTTTTTGGGCTGTTTTGAGTCAAGGCGATATCCAGCTCTGTATAAGTTGAACTCTCTTCCAGCTTGGAGACAACGGCTGCTTGCAAGATGTCTGGTGTTTTTGAGATCTTGTTTTTCGAGCATTTTCAACACCCCATTACTCTATCCATTTCTCTCCCACCCTGCTCTGTCTTTCCCCTCCACTCTTTTCATCTCTTCGGGGCCTGCAGATCAAAGTGGGTTCTTAATTAGACTTGCCGTTTTCTGGACTCTAGTGCCTTTGAAGATATATAACTCAATAACAGTGCTGGTGGGGTTTGACCGGGAGGGAAGGAGGACATGTGTAGGGATGAGAGGGAAAAAGATGTTATCCTGTCAACATAATCAGTAACAACCTGTGAATGTCCCCATGTTACTACTGCTGTCTCCTTATGTGTTGAATAGATAATGTATATTTCTGAGAGCTCAAATCAAGATGCATTTCTCACCTTGAAAAATCTGTCCTAAAGTTTGATTTATTAAGATCATTTTTGCAATGCAGTATGTTTTGGTGTAGTTTATGTTGCGTTTGACTTTTACTAGTTAAATTACATGACAGTGGAAAAGTGATATTCCACTGGTCGAGAGTGAACTAATGGAGCTTTTTATCTTACCTGTATGGTTACAGGTGTTATCATCCTTAATGAAGATGATTGGTTAAAACCATATTGCACAATGACATTCAAATGAGAGTCTTCTCATTAACTGCTATTCGACTTTTACATGTGTTAGTTTTGACATGGTCACACAGTACCACCCTGCCTTCATGTCTTGTGCTGTGCAGTTTATAGTAGTTACTGTGCGTGTAAAAAAAAATACCAGTGTTAATATTTAAATCTTACCTAAGAAAGTCCTGTGACAACACAAATAAAACTATGTCTAAAACCGAAAAAAAATTAAACTGAAAATACAGAAAATGCACCTATAAATCTAAGGGCAAGTGTATTTTGTACACGCAATGGCTATCTAATGTCCTCTGGATGTTTGTTCCAGGTCTGTGGTGCACAGTAACTAAATACTGCGTCTTCAGACAGAACATTTACAGTGTTAATATGTTAATGCTTTCAAATGCAGCAGTATTACTTCACTCACATAACATGGTGTTTTGAGTCACTACAGCTGCATTTAATGGATACAACAAGGAAGTTGTGTTTCTTCTTAAATTTAGGTGAAAGAGCAGTGGTAGCCTGCACTGACTAATATACTGAACTGTGGAAAACCCTTCATTTATTGAGTTTACCTATCATGAACCTCTCCAGCTCAACACACAACTCCACTGCATTACATTTGTTTTGCTCACACAGTAAAGTCCTCAGTTGCTCTCATAAGTCACTAATGGCGAGCCTCTTTTCTCCAGGTGACCATGTTCTTGTGCTGTGCCACCATCCTAGCCATCATCCAGTACTGTAACTTTTGTCAGCTCAGTTTTTGGATGCGCTCAGTCCTGGCCACTGCTACCGGGGTCGCCCTGCTGCTGTTGCTGTACAGCCCCTTGCACAGGTACAGGTGAGCACTTCATATTCTGCACGCATACAAAAATACCAAATGCAAAAATAAGGTGCACTCTTAAGAATGAAGGAGTACATGTGCTTGTGTGTATATACACACACCCATGCATACAGCAGTTATACTATCCAGAGTATGCATTGAGTATGCATTTCATGTTTCATTTGATGAAAAGACCTGTAATCTGGTGTGACCTCTACTAAATTCATCAAGTAAAATATGCAACCACTGATCATCATGCAGTACAACAAAATCCTCAAGTATCTAAGAAATGACTGTAGGCTGGAGTATTCATTTATAAGCAGCATGTTGGAATCAGCTTACAGCTTTGTGTTCGGCATGCAGATTTTGCACATATAATTTACTATGTACAGTCATCATCCACCTCTGTCTTTATATATATATATATATATTAAATATGGATTTATCAATACATTCATGCATTCGTTCATTCGTTCTTCTCATACATTTCTAACTTACCCAGTTGGTTTGGTACTACATACCGCTGTCTACCTGTTCTTCAGCCAGTACAGAGGATTTAGTCTGACCTGTATTACATATGTTACCTCGTGTGTGTATTGTGTGTGCCTGTGCAATGCATGCATGTGACCCTTCTTTTCTCCTGACTGACACCACTCCCNTACTACGTACCACTGTCTACCTGTTCTTCAGCCAGTACAGAGGATTTAGTCTGACCTGTATTACATATGTTACCTCGTGTGTGTATTGTGTGTGCCTGTGCAATGCATGCATGTGACCCTTCTTTTCTCCTGACTGACACCACTCCCGTCGTCTTTCAGCTCCGGTAATAACAGCTTGCCAGTTCATGGGTGAGTGTCTCCGTGGAAACAGAGGGGTTTGATGAATGAGTGACATTTGAAGGGTCAACAGGAGCGATGGCTCTCTTTTATATTTTTCATAACTACATCTGTCTCTGGCTTTTACTCATTCTCATGCTTTCCTGCTCTTTATTCTCCTATCCCTCTCTTTCTCTGTCCCTCTCTCTCTCCCTCCATGCACCACCAGTAATGGCTGCTAAATGTCACTCGTGGTGGAAATGACTCATGCAGCCTGTGCTGGCTTGAATTTTGTATAAGAGCCACGAGTTAATGAACTACACCACTGAGGAGGAGAGGAGGCTGGAAAAGATTCTCCTGCTTTATCGGTTAGAATTTTGATTGGCAGCCACTTTTCAAGACACACGGGACACAACATCAGCTTGAATCATACTTACTTCTAACAGAGTTGTTTTATGAGCCAGTGTTTCAGTCAGAGGTCCTTCCAATATTTATCCGCTTTTATTAGTGTCTCAACGAGCAGGGAAGACGAGGTTTCTGCGATGGGTTTTTTAAGGACATACATTAAGTGTCCTTGCTTGTGAATGACTGAGCCTTTCCAGGACGCCCCTTTCATACCCAATCATGATACTACCGGTGAACCTGTTCACCTGTGGAGTGTGTTTAAATGATTTAAGACTGAATTTGTTGTCTGCATTCCAAGATTTCTTGTCTGGATGGAATAGGATGATTTTATCCCTCATCTGGAATGACGGATAAAATCATCATCCCTCATCAGGCCAGTGGAAAAACAAGTATTTCTGCCTCCTCTTGGGTGAATTTGAACACTGGTATAAAATGATTAGTCTAGAATTACACTCTAGCTCATTGATTTTGAAGGACTGACTCCAAAAAATCCTGTTATCAGACATAATTAAGGCTGCATGGGAAACATTTCACCATGATATGTTATCTACATGCAGCATGCACCACCAGGAGATGCACCGTAAAACACCAGAAGCTGTTTTTGTGTCAGTGTTTATTTTGTGGATTCTTCAGCCTCCCTTTCCTCTCTCCTCTTATTCCTGTCAATCATTTTTCCTGTTCTGCTGCTCTTTGTTTGGTATCCCCGTGTTCAGCTCGAGCCACTCTCACTCTTCTTCCACTCTCCACGTTTTCTCGCTCAGACTGAACATCTCCACATCCGGTGACAGTGGTTCAGCATTAGTCACTCCTGGCACTGACCCTCCTCCGCGGCCTCTTGACCTTCTGGTCCCAGAGGTTGTCCTGGCCTTCTTCCTACTTCTTCTCCTGGTCTGGTTCCTCAACCGTGAGTTCGAGGTCAGCTACCGCCTCCATTACCATGGCAACGTGGAGGCAGACAAACACCGGTCCAAGATCCAAACAATGCGAGACCAGGCTGAGTGGTTACTGGGCAACATCATCCCCATCCATGTTGCTGACCAGCTCAAGGTTTTTGTACTTGTTGAAACAAAAATATCTTACTTGTGAAGGTTATCAGAACAAAGCTTAGTTCTTTTGTAATTCAGCACCATTTTTAAGCTAATCCAAAAACACATTCATCTTAGTATTTTTTATTCTTGAGAGACAAAACATTAGAATCTTAATCAATGTATCATCATGAGTATATATATCAGTGTCCAGAATATTTGAACACATTTCTCTCTTAGTATGCTGGCTGTAGTTCGTTTCGTCATCTTTGGCTCACTTTCTCCTCAGGTGACCCAGAGCTACTCCAAGAACCACGACAGTGTGGGTGTGATCTTTGCCAGTATCGTAAACTTCAGCGAGTTTTATGAAGAGAGCTACGAGGGGGGCAAAGAGTGCTACCGTGTCCTCAACGAGCTAATTGGAGACTTTGATGAGCTCCTTCGCAAACATGAATTCAAAAGCGTGGAAAAAATCAAGACAATCGGCGCCACCTACATGGCAGCGTCCGGACTGAATGTCCGGCAGCTGGCAGAGAATGATGAGGACTCTCCTCATGCTCACCTGAGGGCACTTTTCAACTTTGCCCTTGAGATGATGGGTGTGCTGGATGACTTCAACAAGAACATGTTGGGTTTTGGTTTCAAACTCCGTATTGGATTTAACCATGGGCCGCTGACAGCGGGGGTGATCGGCACCACTAAGCTGCTCTATGACATCTGGGGAGATACGGTCAACATTGCCAGCCGCATGGACTCCACCGGTGTGGAGTGTCGGGTGCAGGTGAGCGAGGAGAGCCACGCTGTGCTCAGTGCCATGGGCTTAGAGTTTGACTACAGAGGTACAGTGAATGTTAAGGGCAAAGGTCAAATGAGGACCTTTCTCTACCCCAGAAGTGGAGAAACTATATATCAAGATCGAACGGAGCTTGACGCCAGCATCGGACCCTCGTCCATGGCATCAACAGCCAATAAGACTACAGGATCTGTTGCCCAGGCAGCAGCTCTTCCTCCCTCCTCTTCCTTTTCTCCTCCTCCTTCCTCCTCCTCTCTTTCCACACTCCCTCCTCAACCACAAAGCGCTGTAAGGCCTTCAAGAGCAGGGCCTGAGCCTGTCCAAGCTAAGTCCACAGAGGTGAGGGAGGAAGGATATAGGGACGCTCCACACCTCCCTGGACAGCCCCCTGCCACAGACCTTCACCCCCCTCCCCACTCTGAACTAGGCCCAGAGCCTAGCGCTGGACAACTGCCCTCCCAGGTGCAGCCTGCTCCTCTTGCACTTCAGGAAGAGGAGAATGAAGAGGAGGAGGCCAATGAGCTATCAAAACTCAATGAGGAGTTTTACGCTCGTCTCTGATCCCTCCTCTCCTTTCCACCTTTCGTCTGTCCCCCTGCTGCCTTCAGCTTCTGCCACTCCAGGACTGATTGCAGGTGTGGGCGGGATGTCCCTTCCTTTAGGCATGGGTGAAGTGTCTTTGGCACAGATGAAGAAGAGGGGGTTTGTCACTCCAACACAAACAGTGGCTTCAGTGGCTAGAGAAGCAGTTACTGACGTCTTTCATGGGAACGCTGCCTGAGTGCTGGGGAGGGTTAGACCTGTGTTGAGCACAGCAGTGTGTAGGGGAGAAGGCTGAAAGGGGCTCAGAGGGAAGGAAGTGTTGTTGGTGTTGTTCTTGATGTTTTTCCTATTTGTTTTTGTTATCAAGTGCCTTCAGGACTAGAACAGTGAACAAACAAATATGAATACTGAACAAAGTTTTAACAATCTTAGACTACGGAACATGCTGTGGTTTCTTACTCCATGCTTTTATTCTCAATGCAAGTATTTCTTTTTAAAATCGTTATTGTTGTGCCATATTATGTGTTTTAACTTGATCAAAGTCTTGACCTTACTTAAGGGAAAATAATTTTAGAAACTATATAAGTGCCAGTGCAGCATGATGGGCTGAGCAGGGAACTACGGGAAGAATGAGGGAATCACATGAAGCAGTGTTAATCTATGTATTCTGCTTTGACATGAGGGCTTAATACAGTATTCATTTGTGCTAGAGTCTCGGTAAAAGGGGACATGCTATGAAGCAGGCTGCATAGATTTTAGTTTGTGTAGCAGCGAAATGCACATTTTAAGCACAGGTCTTGCACAGTGTTTTCTCGACCACTTGTATTTGGTAGTGCTTAGCTTGAAATAGCTTTGAAGAGTGTTTAAGCAGACCTCTTGTCTGTCACAACAAGTACAATCAAAAGCACAAAATCAAATCAGATAAGGGAATATAATATATATGACATTTGGAAGAAAAGGTGATTTTAAAAAGTGAGATCATCACAAAAGCAGGAAGGCACTTTAAATATACCTCAAGTGATACTCCACCCAAAATGTGTCCTCTGGGTTTGAAAGTCTCCCTGTAGACCTGAAAGATGGGTGTCAAAAAGGTTGTAGTTTGATCCTCAGTCAAGCACAGGGAATGCGATCAGATTGAACTGATTCCACAGAAACATCTCAAACCAATCCTACAGAATAATCCGCGTCTCTGCTGTTCATCTGTATGCTCAGCGGGCTCCAGTCTAATTCCCATCAACGTTTAGCAAAACACTCTTCTTCTGGTTTTTCATTGGTCAAAACCACTTCACTGGAGCATACTCACGATGATCGATCTAGATTCTACATTTTTGTTGTCAACAAATCCTGTGAAATGACCAAAACCAACAGTGTGTTAGTCCATTATGCCTTTTTTCATTATAACAGACAGTATACTTATCATTGCAGTAGTAATGATAGCAAACAGAAGGGGAGTGAGATGGGGAATGGCATACAACAAAGGTCTCAGGCCAGACACAAAACAGGGGACGTTGTGGTTGGTGGTCACACCTTAGGTCAGCATGGTGGGCGCTGTAGCAAACGTGTCTCAGACAGGAAAAGGAGTGCATTTGTTTTGCTCTATTGTCAGTGAATGATTTGGTGTGCTAGTGAGGGTTTCCAGCTGCAACATGGCATATGTTGAATTGGCTCAAAATAAATCTAGTGTCCATGTTGGTTGTACTGATGGCACGTGTCAGCAAGTGCAATGATGAGGCTCATTGATGTTTTTATCTGCTTTTTGGCAACACTACTCTAAAGCACAGAGATGAATGATGATAGATAGATAGAAGATATGTTAGGCTTTGACTGCACAGACAGTACTTGTTAGTAGGATTGTTTCATTGTTACTTTTGGCCTTTTCATCACATTTTTCAACAATAGGAAAACGACACCAGACTTAACCTTTAAAGCCTACCGTGGAGCGAGACATTGAGTCTCTAAAGATTTGGAGTGGAGTGTCACTTGAAGTGGGACTGTGAGGGACAATCACTGTGTAGTTCTTGATAAATGATGGGATGGTCCACAATGCCGTTGGTGAAAGTGTCAAAGCACAGATCGGCTACAGTTTCTACAGTACTGCGTCTAAAACCTCAGACTCTGATTTTGTGACGTTTCCATCCGTTGCCTTCATTGCCAGGAGAAGAAAAAACAAAGCAAACATTGGTCAGTCCATCACAGTAGATTTATTCAGTAGTTAAGTACCGTCTGCCTTTAGCTGTGTGATTTTCTGTTGAAGGGGTGGGACTTTTAACTTTAATCTTGTCACAGCGTTTATTCGGAGGGAGCCCTCTACTGTATCCATATACTTAAATTGTGCCACTTTAATTGAGTGATCTATAGGTGCAGTGCAACCTAAACTAGCTGATTGTTTTGTGGTGCCTAAAAGTATGACTGTATTTTTTTAGTATTTTGGTTTTCAGAAAGTTTTTTTTTTATCATGCTGTTGTCATAATGAGCATAGATTGTGATTGTATGTTTGAGGAAATTATGCTTGTTGTGCAGGTTTTGCTGCAATTGTTTTTTTTTTTTTTGACAAATTCCATCTTTTTTCCTTTTTTTCCCCTCTTTTCCAGCTCTTTCATTCTGTCATTAACCAGTCGCCTGGGAAAGCGTAGTGGCGTTCCTATTGAACAGCTGGACACTGAGTCCTTCTGTCTTTCTCTTTGGTCTTTACTCACTTCATGCTTTTTCTTTACTCTTCAAAGCACTTGTTTAGCCCTTACACTTTGCCTGTGTGGGTGTGTGTGTGTGTGTGTCTGTGAGAGATATTTAGTCAATAACATGGAAAAAATCACTGTGATATGATGCAGAAGGAAATCAATCAACTACAAGGCCACTCTTTAACTGTTACATTGCTGTTGCTGCCTTATGTGTAGAGGACTTTCGTCCACAGAGCTGCCCACCCCCCAAATTTTAAAATATCTATAATGATCTCAAAAACAGTCACACGATTTAGAGTCAGATGAACCATCTCTTAATGTAGCCATCTCCACCTGTAGCATAGAAAGCATCTCCATTTACCTCTGCCATTATGGACTCCAAACATCAACAGCCAGTGCCTTTTGAATTAGGAACATGTTTAATGTGGTGCAAGCTGTGATTATTTGTATCAAATAGTGATGATATCTCTAGTAGCTTAGGGATCCTGAAAATCCAAAGAAGTTTCCCCAGAAGCTGTCACTCTAGATTTAGACACAAAAATAGCTACGTGCGATGTGCTTTGTTGGCTTAAAAGGCACATTTCTGCTGTTATACTCTTGCAATGCTTATTCTCAACATGCTCAAGTTTGCCAAACCTAATGAACCGTACCGCACTAAATAAAGAAAACAGATGAGAGTATCGGGTATCAATTTTGAAGGAAAGTTCTTGTTTTTTCCCTACATTTTCCAGATTACCCTTCTGCCTCACGTTGTTAGGTAATCCTTGGTGGTTTTCAAGCCGTGCTGCTGTATCCATATCATGCACAGCAGTGACAGAAACCAGCCACAGTAGATTTGAGGTGTGGGACTCCACAGGTTGATTGGCACACGGCCTCCCCAGTAGCATACATCTGTACACATGTATAAATAAAATATTAAAGTGAACACTGCCGGCTTTGTGATCTGTGATACTGTGGGGGGAGAGGTGTGTGATATTGTTTGCATGGGAACGAATGAGCATTTTTCTTCTCTATTGGACACTCTTAAGTTTTCACTCTGCATCAAACTTTTATTCTTTTTTTTTCATTTCAGAATCATTCTTTCTACAATTAATGTAAACATTAAGCACGTGTTGCTGACACGCAGGATTCATCGAATCACTGAGCTTGGCTCATTTAAGGTTACTTGGATTTTGTCCTCCTCTGATGGTGTATTGATGGATGATGTGTGTGTGGCAAGATTTGATTTTGTTTTTGGCAGAGGGAGAGAAGTGTCCCTAGGAGTCGAGTGCTCCAGTTATACAATGCAATCTAGAAAACCAAGTGCATTGAGGAGAAGTTTAAGGCCTTTCCTGTTGAAGAAGTGTGATTCTGCTCTGTGACAGAAAAGTACGGGAGAGGCATAAAGAAATGGCGTTTTATTCGCACTTGTTAAACTCATCACAGCACAATAGCATCGCCTAATCACTCATTTAAATGGTGACAGCTCCACATCTTTTCATTATAAATTGTCTAGTTAATTCAACCCGTATGTGTTTTTTATTACACTGGGACAAAAATTAGACAGAGTTGTTTGATTTAAATTCTTTGTGTATTCGTTTTATGTTCATGAATGAGATGTATTATGTATGTTTTGTGCACATTACCCATGTATCATTTATCAACACATGATCGTAATCTGTACACATTTGCACAAAGCACTCAGTGTTTGTACATATGCAGTTATTTTATGTCACATATGTTTTTTTTATATGTGTGCATGTGTCAGATTTTGCCAGAAAACAATGAAAAATTGACACGTATTATCAAATTGATTCAGTGTGTGTCTATTTGAGTAAGTGTGAGTATTATGATTTTATTACTCTTTTTTTTTCAGCGTGAGAGAAATAAATCTCCGAGCAGAAAACAGCTGAGTGCACTGTGACGTATAAAGTGAAGATGAGTTCAAGTCAGACAACAAATGCAAATTAGCCTTATAACCCGACTGAATTTCCATTTTGTTTTGTTTATAATTTGCTGAGTAATTCAGACATGTTGTTTGGGACCAGGCTATATGTATGATGCAGGTTGGCCAAGTTTTAGGAAGGCATCAGAGAGTTCCAACATTGTCAATAAGGAGAGGTCTTTTTGATCAGACAGCTGATGACTAAAATGCAATGTATACAGTGTGTATCCACAGTATATTTTCTAAGTATTCTCTACCAGAACCTATATAAATTATTTGTGCTTGATGTCTGTACTTATTCGCTCTCAGCAACAAAGCAAAAGCAGAGTAAGAGTAGACACTTGAAAACTGGCCATTAAGAGGGAAAAAGTCAAACAAAAGAGGGAAGAAAAGGGAAACTGACGAACTACATGGCCACCACCATGCGCTCATCTGCAGGGAGGACTAACATGCAGATCCTGTGAAATTTTAATTCTGATTAAAAGACACATAATATGACTCTGGGTTACAATATACCTGCCTAATATATATTGTTTCCCTTTTAAATTAAAAAGACAGGTAACCCCACCACCATCATGGCATTTTACTCATGCCATAACTGTAATAACTGTGATATCTATTTAGAATTTAAGTAATTAAATAACAATATCATGCAACACTGAGATATAATTAATGTACGTATAAGATTATTCTTTAAATATTTAACTGAACATTCAGGTTTTTAATAAGCATAATTTGGTATTATATTTCACACATATTTTCATAATAATGTTCTACTAAATATGACTTCTAACTAAATGAACCGACTTGTGAATTGCCAGCATGTCTCTGTGGCGGCGTGTGGCGCCCCCAGTGGTTAACATGAGCGGTGTTTTCACGTAGGGCGTGATTGCGCGGCCCCTCCCCCTCCACAGCCGATCTGGAAAAGAAAAAAAAACTTTTTTGTATCGAAGGAATCAACAGCCGCCATCTTGTCGTGGCTCGGAATTAGGATTTCGGTCCAACACTGGTTTTTACGTAGAAATCGAGCTTCCTTACTGCGATATGACAGCGTCCTTCCGCCGAAAACGACATCTTAACATCGCCTCGGAGACATTTTGTGCGAAAAAACGGGAATTGGATCGGTGGTCGTCGGGCAAAAAAGCTCCGTATATCTGATTTCCCCTTCAGAGTGCGGCGATTCAGCCCCTGTCGCCGTTCGGGAGCAGTATTGTTTACCGTGAGCAAGCGTAGAGCAGGTCGTGACTTTCGAAGTGGCTTTCAAAAATACAGCATTTTTATGCAATTGTGCATTTTTGTGGAGCTTCGCGCGATTGTTGCATGAAGAAATTTGACGTCACGCAAAATGGGTACTTCGAACATCTAGAAATTGCGACTGTTACCCCGGAATGCAGCAGTCTACCTGATTTTATAGGATTGTCATTCTGAAGTTCGATTTTTACATGGGGAATATTTTATTTGGGGTTATTTAACGATAATAATGTGGGTGTTGGGTGTTGGATTATCATGGGGTGAATGGCGGTGGCGAAGCGGGGCGCTATTGCATCTCTTTTGAAAGACACTGACTCTCACAGCAAGGAGTAGCTAACGCTAACAGTTAACTTAGCTGGTAGCAGGCAATTAGCTAGCTATTAGCCAGTTAGCTAACGTTAGCAGGCTGCCAGCTTGCTAATGTGCTAACCGGGAAGGTTCGGGTTGATAGAACAACTTCCTTGTCATAAGGTAATCATAATTATCAAATTAAGTAACCAGCCGGACAAGACAGCAGCCATGGCTGAAAACCTGCTGGACGTCGGACCTCCCAACTCAAAGCGGCCGAAGCTGAATTCACCTGCCCTGTCGGCGTCTGATGGACCAGGTAAAGGCCTCAACACTGTCTGTGCAAGTTAACACCAATATCGTAAATATTTTCACCAAGCATTCCTGTGTGATATCGTTTATGAAATTTACTGACCACCCATGCAGTTTAATGTCGTCAGGTGAGCCAGGTGTGCTGAGCGTTTTGTTGGTAACTTAGTAGTAACTGGTTATACTGCAGTGTTGTGGTTTGGGTCTGTCGTGAGCGTGTAGTGTGTAGACCGACCCTGCATACTCAGTT
Source organism: Chaetodon trifasciatus (assembly GCA_037975065.1). NCBI lineage: Eukaryota > Metazoa > Chordata > Actinopteri > Chaetodontiformes > Chaetodontidae > Chaetodon > Chaetodon trifasciatus. The sequence continues at coordinate 5,494,597 of JBBMOE010000032.1, forward strand.
GCCACTTTATTCGGCAAGTTGCACTTGCCTTGTGCTCATGCACTAACAGTCTTGGAGTACCTCCGTAAGATAAAACGCAGTACAGTTCAACAGCACTACAAATTATAGTCTACAAAATGAGTACACATTTACACGAAAACTGAACGTTGTTGAACGTTATAAATAAAGCGCAGAGCTGTTGCACTACGCTGCTGAAGTTGTAACTGGGTGCACCACACTGGCAGCTGATCATTTGCATCATTTGTTAGCAAATTACATTTCTTATATTTGCTTGATTCCGACAGCATATGACAGTAAACTGCTCAGTGTAGGAAGTCGACTGTGAGAGACCACTTTTCATCAGAGATTTGATGACCTTGATTGTCTTACATACTCAAATGATGTGAAGTCTGCTGAAGAAATAGCACCTATTCTAAAAATCAGATGCCACTTAAATTCGTGGCCGGCTGTGCTTCAGAAATCGATGTCTAATATAGCTAATTGAATTTCCAGGCTGGTCCCTCTAAACAATTTGGTTCATTTGAAAAGCGATTTCATTTTATTTATGGCATTCAGTATCCAGATCTGTTCAGAGAAATGATCAGGAGTGTCAACAAGAGGAAAAAAGGCTGATTGACAAACAGTGTTTGATACCGGTGCTCAATTCAGCTAGCAAGTGTAAAACATTGATTAGCAGTGACATAAACAGAGTCATATCCTCGGCCCCAGCACCCCTCAGCAGGCATATGAACCCACACTCCAGTCAGGATGTGATCGGACTGCCTTTGATTGCATGGTAATTTTTTGTTTTTTTGCTGAACTTCCTAATGATTGTTGTGTTGTGTATTGTTGTGCAAAGTTCTTATATGACATTTATCTCAGTAGACTCAGCACACATCGTCGTGAAATGAAATGTGTTGGAATGCATGACAGAAATCGGCTTGTATATTCCATCAGACTAATTGGGATTAGGAAATGCCTTTCTGTTTGGTATCTTGACTGCATTGGCTTTAGTTTGAAAAGATATGGGAGTTATGACTATCTGCCCTTGTCAAAAAATCAGATAGAACTGATTGTAAGATTGTAACATCCTTTTTTGGAACACCTCTTTCTGCATGAATACACTTTTAATATTTAAAGAATTACAACATATAACAATACACTGTCATACTATATTGGTTACCCTTTGCATGTTTTTTTTCTATTAAAATAAAAACAAAAAAATACAAGGATGTAGTTACTTCTGTTGTGAACACCATAAAGTTAGTGTCGTACTTACATACACTCTTGTCATGCTCTTGGAAGTGATTGGTTTGAGAAGAAAAGAAGTAGTTTTCCTCTACCCCCTTTTGAGCACTTAAAAAGTCTCTTCAGGCTAGTTATTTTCTTCATTCTGTATTTGGGTCCCCATCAGCTTCCCAAATGATTGGTGGTCTAGGACCACTCTCTGATATGTTAAAATGATAATCCGTGACACTGTATTTCTTCTCCACTTGACTTTCTGATCCATTTGTAATGTAAAGAAGTTATTTTGAATTTGTTTCCTCAACAGCAGCAAAACATGTAAAGTTAGTGTGCAGACTACTCTTGTAGGCCAAACTGGGTTTACTGTATACTGTTGGGACTAATTTACAGCAGCAGACATGTGTATAAGAAAGTTGCTGAGTAGAAACATGCTAGCTTACCAATATTAAGGCATACACAACCCATAACAGAACACTGTTACAGCCCTTGAATTAAGTCGTCTTTATGGTAAGGCCACTTTGGCCTTTATTGGGTCATTGCTGCCAAAATGTAGGGCACCAAGGCCAAAAACATCGTTGCAATAACAATAAGTGATAATTACATATTATGAAGACAAAATGGTAGTTTGTGTTGTAGTGTATTGAAATACACTACACTACTACACTGAGTTTATTAAAACTGTACCTGGATGTTTGACTTTTCCACAAAATGTCATTTGATTGTTTTCTTTAAAACGTGAACTAATTATATTAATCGTTAGTTATAGTTTAATGAAGAAACAAAGGCTAGAAATGGACTAAGGGTCATCAAGATTAATCCAAGCAAGTTTCAACACCCATGCAACTATCAACATTTCGGTGTGAGGTTATAGGAGCAGTCACAAAAATAACTAAAAAAAGAATTTTACATGTTCAACATTAAACCTTTCAAGGGAGACTACCAGTCTCTTCTCGTCACTAGATACACTGCAGACACACAGCAGCTGACAGAAAGGGCAGATATACAGAGAAATATTTCTGTTGTTTCTTGGAGAGTAATTGTTGACATTACTTAAAAAGTGAAGCTCAAAACAGGCAACCAGAATGCTGATCTTTCATGTTTCATAAGGAGTCATAAATAACACGCTCAAGCACATCATGTTTAGGAAAGAAGTTTAAAAACATGTACACAAGGGGCAGCTATACAGTGCATGCTGTCTTTAGAAACTGAGTACAACGACCTGGTAATTAGCCGATCAGCCATTGTGTTAGACATTGGGAAACAGTTTATTTACCGTTTAGCATATTAGTTTTGATTGAGGAAATTCGCAACTTTCTTGTAAGGGCAAAACGGCCAGTTCAGGACAGGGCATGCCAAACTGGCTGTGTGGTAGAAGGGGCATTACAGCCACACCCTGGGGCATTCATGGCAGTGGCTATACTGGTATAGTTCCTGCCCTGCTCTTAAACTCCCAGTCAATGCTTTTCATATTAAAATGGATTAAAATCATAAAGTCACAAAGACTTAATTTTTAACCTCTTGCAACTTGTTTTGGATTTACTGCTTGCACATTTACTGTATGGTTGAGTGTGAGCTGATCTCACCAGACCCTGCAGGCAGTTGTCTCCGTTTAAAAAAAAAAAGCTCTGGTAAACTCACTGTATGCACTTTGTTCATGGCTAAACAACAGACAAAGTTGTCAAGTGGTTGCTGAGGAAAGATACATCTTATCAAGTTAAGATTTTGTGCTAAAAGGCCACCATAAATCCAAATAAATGGTACGATTGCTGTGTGTCTGCTGGATGTGTATGTAGTCAATTATTTAACATAGCCATAAAAAAAATAATATGCCAGTGATATGTAATGGCTGTCTATTGGTCAAGTTGGTTTGACCCACCTAGTGGTAAAAAGAAATTGATTAGTGCAGCTTTGTCTGCACTTTTTTTGGCATACTGTTGTGAATGGCTAAAGTTACTGTTTGCAAATATAACAGGACCCTAACTAGTCAAACTGTCTCCTATTTGGGCCAATAAAAAGTGTGTTTTGGAATCATAAAGTTGTTGGGGTGTAGATTTGATGCACATTGTGCGTAATGACCAGAGTAAGATGTATGTTTTTTTTAATAGGTATTTATAGCTAGGCAAATGGTTTTATTGAGGGCACCATGTCTATGAAGTGGCACGTGTTCATCGCGTTTTATTTTGTCTGGTCTGCAAGAAAAATAACTTGGACAGTCGTTCAACAAAAACAGCTGTCACAACAACAGTGAATTACAACACCCATCACACATGGCAGACGCACCACATGTCTGCAGTGATCAATCATTAAACTTGCCCCGCCTATACTTTATAGTTTTCGCCAGTTACAATTGGGACCTAATGGATCCTGGGGGACAGCTCTGGGCAACGTTATCATCGGCCGTAAATTACTGTGGATAAAGAGTTGGCTTTCACTCTTTAGTGTCATGCCTGGAGCTTTGTGAGCGGTACCCTTCTGCCCTGACATTTGGCCTTCGCCATTTGTAGTCAAACCTGGTTTGAAATGCATGTCCCATTTTGGGATGTAGTGTAGCCCATGGGGAGTGTTTGCGTAATTATACTTGTGGTATGCTTGCAGCATCTGTGTACTAGTGATGCTTTTATGCAGTCAAGTTTTGTGTGCCTTTGGGGAGGTTCTGTTTTATTGTAGTGGCAGAGGGTAAACATGTGCCCCCATCTCTCTGTTCAGGCCATATGTCACTCTGCAGGCTCACTGGACTCCCCTTGCCCCAGTATCCACAAACAAATTCCATTGATAATGTGCATGGGTTTTATTTATTAAGATTTCTTGACTTTGCTGGACTTCTTAATGGTAAAGTTAAGGTATGCATGAGTAGGGTGTGTCTCTGTATACTCAGTGTTTATCTTTATGCTGTTCAAAGCCACAAGTGTGCTGAAACATAACTAGTGAATATTTGATACATACCTTACTGAGATTTTAGCTCCATGTGTCGGTCATGGCCATGTCAGTGAACCCACCCACCAGCCATGTCAGTGAACCCACCCACCAACACACAAATGCTCACTTGCTACTCTGCAAATGACATCTTTATTGTCTAGTAGGCAGACAGTAAGTTCATGATGTAGCTACTAATAGAGGCATTTTTGCATCTGCCTGTGGGCAACCAGAAAAAGCCTATGAAAAAGAAGGGGGAGCAGCGGAGCAGATAAGGGTAGCTTGATTGGGGGGTCACCTCCAACCTACTTCTTCATATTAAGTGTTTTAGCTGGGGCTAACTGGACATTTTTGAAATGCTGTTACTGTTACTGTCTATGCTTGTATTAAGCACACAGTATTGCTGTTTTTACTCATTCCACTTGCATCTGTGTTTGCGATAGAGAAAAGTGAGAGAGTGGCTGAAAAAATTTGCTTCTTGTTTGTGCAGACACACTCAAGGTGTGCTCATGTGAGTGAGGTGTTAAAACATTAATGTAACCACTGCACAGGGTTATCAGAACATTAAGATTAAAACTCACATTAGCTGACGCCTTGATAAAAACTGAGGGTCTGGCTCTCAGACTCTGCAGGACGGTATTTCTCCCAGATTGGAAAACTTGCACAAATGAGACCACGTAAAATCTGAACTCCCAGACTCTCAACCAGTCTAGAGCGCTTCATGCCACTTTCAAACTCACTTAAATCACCTTTCTTCCCTATTCTCATGCTTGGTTTGAACAAGGGCTGTGACAATAACCAATGCCTACAGCAGGGTTGATCTTGTTACTGTCAGCACTGTCAAATTAAGTGGTATAAAATATAACTTTTCCCCCCAACTTTTCAGTTGTTTGTCACTTCAGCTTTGTGCGTGAGATGTAGGATCAATCCATTAATTATTAAGTATTTTCAGGCTTGAGTACTTGTGATATTTACAGATAAGATTGAATCAAACACATATTCTGTAGGACAGCCTCCATGTGCAGCTTTAACACATCAGGTAAGTGGATCTGACAGAAGCTACTCTCATGTCCAGGGAACACTCCTTGTTTTGGATGCTTGACCAGAAACGGACGTAGCTTTTTCATTTTGTCCATCAGAATATGTGACTCACAGCCACTAAGTCTTAAAAAAAAACTTGGCTCTTGCTTTTGCCGATATGGTTACACTTCTGAGAGTTTGTTGAAGTTTGTTTCTGCTCATATGACTGAAAAAATGCTTATAATAGAAAACTCCTGGTTTTTATAAATTGTATCCACATTTTAAAAATTAACATGACATTCTGCATTCTACAGTTGATTCAGTTGTTATGATACAGAAACCATAGTGTCCTTAATTGATATTCAGGCATTGATTGTATAAGTAGATGATGGAGCTTCCCAGTCAGAGAAGAGAAGCCAATGCAGAGGTGCCGTAAACCTGCATTCCTTCTAATAGCCAGTCGGCTGCAAGTCTGATTGTATATAATCTTATGAGAAAATGTATGTACTCCTCACTTGATTTATTACCCCAGTAAACAGTTTCCTAATGAGTTTGTGGTCTGGCTAATTTAAAGTCAAGCATGATGTTAATTTTGTAAATTACGGCGTTAAGAATGAAATGGATGATAAAGCAGGGTATGCATCGGGTCCTTTGTCAGATCCAATCAGGATCGTTCAAACATGACTGCTCAGAAGTTTGGGCTCACCCAGAAAATTTTATGTTTTGCCAATGAGTTGCACAATGAATATAAAATATAGTCAAGACATTGACGTGATTATAAATAATGATTTTTACTTCACACTCTTTTTATTTATCCCGTGTCTCAGAAATGGTCTTTGTCATCCAAACACCTCAAACTTAGATTTGTTTGTCTGTAAGACTTTTTTCCCAGTCTTTCTCTGTCCTGTGTTTTTTGCCCCATCTTAAACTTTTCCTTTTATCAGCCAGTCTCAGATATGGCTTCTTTCCTGCTCTGTTTAAAAGGCCAGCATCCTGTAGTTGCTTCATCACTGTTGAAGCTTAGACTGGTGTTTTGCAGGTTCGATTTAATGAAGCTGCCCATTGTGGATCTGTGAGGCATCTGGTTCTCAAACTAGGTACACTGATGTCCTCAGTTTTGCACGGAGGCCCCTCACTTCACTTCTGTTCTGTTAGAGCCAGTTTGCGCTGTTTTGTGAAGGGAGTGGAGCATGGGATCTTCAGTTTTTTGGCAGTTTCTTGCATGGAATAACCTTCATTTCTCAGAACAAGAATAGAGTGAGGATATATAGAACAATGTTCTTTTTTCTGGACATTTTGAGACATGTAATTGAAGCCACAAATGCAGACTCTCCAGATACTCAACTAGCCTAAGGAAAGCCAATTTTATACATTTGAGTGTTGAAAAGCAGTATAATGTGTGGCAGAGGGTTTAAAAGGCAAGAGGGTGACAAAACAAAAATTGAAATGTGAGGGGAAAAAAGATTGAGTATCAGACAACATATACACCAATATGTGTATATGTACATGTGTATATACATAAACCTGGCTGAATTTGGCCTCTTGTTGTGGCAATGAGCAGCTGGTTTCCAATTTGAGATGTTTCTGTCAGTAAAAATGGTCCCAGAGTGATGATTCTGTGTTTTTAGAAAGCACCATTACCTTCAGTTTGACGATAGATACTACACACTGCCCTCAATTGTTGGACGCAAACATCTGTCTTCTGGTCTTCATAGTCAGTGCCTTGAATTTTACAGGCCAGGTTCATTTAGTCTTGACATAAACAGCGTGAAACTCATCAAAATGGTCTTTGTTAATCTTTCCACTTTTCCAAAAATCACCAACTCTGAAAATATTCTGGCCTCACACACTGTTTTCCCTACTGCCTCTCTGCTGTTGCTGGCCTCTTTGTGCTCCTGGGCTTGCTGAACAGTCACTGAACAGCGACTCTCACTCGGAGGCAGACCATTGAATTTGCTGCCCAAAGAAACAACTGGCGATAGGTGATATATTCGTCCAGTGGCTCAACCTTAGTATTGCTTGACTCACTGAAGCCTGAGTAGTAAAATAAAATGCTTGAACTTGAAGTTTGATAACGTACGATGCAAATAGCATAGACTAATTCTTTGTAAGACTGTGGTTTTTTTAAATTCAGTTAAATCCACTGTTATTCTTTCCAAATTGGATCCATAAAGCCATACCTGAATTGCCTTTCATCAGATCTTTCTCCATTCAACTTCAGATGTTATTACACACTCAGAAGACCCTTAGAGTATTGTTGAAAAAGCAGAGTATAGATTACCTTCCCAGCACTAAGTGGCTTTCATGCTCTCCCTGCTGTGGTGCTAAATGGCAAGTGAAAGACCAGGCAGACATGCTGCACCTGTCCCTCTAAGGCCATACGCTCAGCCCTACGGCGAGATGACAGACATCCCCAGTCTGGACTACTGCCTGCATTGCTTTTGCGGGTATTTATAGCCACCAACTTGCAGACGGGAGCCAAAGGGGATGCAACTGAAAAAAGTGTGAGAGCAGTGTGGCCATCAGTCAGTTAAGGAAAGGGGATAATTGGGTGAAAGAACATAAGAAAGAAGGAGTAATAGGAAACAAATGGTTGCCAGGAAAGTGAAAAAGAAATTTCTAAGAAGAAGTACTTTAAATCTGTCTCCCCTTCTCTTGCTCCCATGGCTGGGGCTCCCCTGACTGCATGTTGTGCTACCTAACCAAAACATTGCTTTGCATTTTTGGTCTCCAGCCAAAGAGCCTGGGGGTGAGGTTGCACTGAGTGTGTGTGTTTGTCCCCATTCAGAAATGAATGCAGGGCCAGGCCTGCGCGCATGTGGTTGAATTGAATGCTGCTGCTCAAAGAGCGTCCATGTGGCTGTTGGTTAGATAGGAGGGGCTGAGAGGAGCAGGGGTGGGAAAGATGGATGGTCCCTTCAGACTTAAACAAGCTTTCTCCACATGGAGCACCTGCTTGCCTGATGCCAGGGACAGACAGCGGGCTAGCATGGAAGGCTGTGTTTACTCAGGGAAGTGTGTAGGCCAAGTGTCCTCATTAAAGGCTGGATTCTGACTGAATCTCAATGAAGACATCCAGCAGGAGCAGCAGCAGACGGCAGATGGGAGGGTGACTGCCTCACTGTGTTTGCTCTGGTCTGTCTTTTTTCATCCTGTAGCATTAAGCCCAGTGTATTGTATGTTAATAATTGATATGCTTGATTTGATTTGGATGTGTCATGGGTAAGGTGGCATTCCTCAGCTCTCAGTAGCCTCAGCTTTGTAGCTTCAGTAAGTTGCTGTCTCTCCGAACCACGATGATACCAGCTAGTCACGTAATGTGGCCTCTACAATTTATTCATTTTGCCTTTTTTATTTCAAAATAAAAATGCGTTGTTTTACATGTTATCTTTGAGATGAACATATCTATTTCCCACTCACTTTTGAAGAACTGAGTTAGCTGCTGAGAATTAAGATGATCATTTCAGCACACTCAAGTCATGGCAGTTTGTTAAGCAACCTTTAGCAGGCATTCAGACTAAAACACCTCTGCATTAAAACTATGCAAGGGGCTGCCTTGTTGGTGCGTGGCTTCAGGTATCTGGCTGATATGAAATAAAATCCAGGAAGTCAAGTTTAAGTAATGTTCCATTAGTTTGAAGGCTTATGAGATGCGAGGACACGCACTCACAGACAGAATTTAGAACTCTGGAAATTTATCACGATGGGAGTTTTTCTTTCTTGGCACCTATCACAAAGTAAACCATAGAAACTCTCTGGTGTTTTGTGTCAAAATTTTGAGCCAGGTTCAACATTTTTGTCAGATGACCCCGAATTTTTATGTCTCTGTGCCAACATACGCAGTTGCCAGAGGCATTGTATTTTCAAGTTGTCCATCTGACCGTACATCAATTAGTTGGTCCCATTCGCTGCCCAGGGTCAGTTCTGACCTGTGGCCCTTTTCTGCGCTCTCTTCCCCCTTTCCTCTCTGTCACTTTCTTCTGTTGACAACGGGAAAAGCTAAAAAAAAGAAAAAAAGAAATGCTCAAGGTCACCAGGACCACTCATGGGACATGTTCTCAAGTTGTGAAGATCTTCTGTGCTGCTGGGTTGAAGATGTGTGTGAAGCATCCATGTTTGACAACTTGTTGCTCCTGTGCAGCACCATCCATATATGAAGCATTGTAGTCACAAGCTGCTTGGTTCTGCTGATACTGACCTTCAGGTGGTCTAGTTAAAAAACAAGCTGCAGGTGACAAGCGCTTTTATTAGAGAGTGAGTGGTCACAAATCTGTCTCCATTTAATGAAGGTAAGCCCTGGCAACACCTTTTATTGTTACCTCTTTATCATATTGAAAACCACTTATGCCTTACATTCCTCACAGGTTGTGGTCACAGTTACCTGCGGTGCACCCAGTGTTGTTCAGCTCCTAAAGTAACCCTGGCAATCAAGAGAAACTCACAGAATACACCACTCAGATAGTTTTATGGACCAGTGGAGGGCATTAAACCAGTGTACTCTCACACACCAAATGCAAACAGTGACATCCCAACTCGACATCCCACTAATTGGTCAGAGCAGTTGTCGACCAAGAAAACTACCTCTCTAACGCACACACCTTCCATCTTTTCTCGCTGTCATAGTCACTTCATCTCAAACAAATCATGGCTCCCTAGGCTCTCAGCATTATGCTCACACCTCTGGATGGTGTGACATGAATATTCCTTCACTGCCCAGCAGGACCCTGAGTGCTGCTGCATTCTCTGTCTTGTCACGCTGTGTTGGTCAGCCAGTAGCGATGTTCTTATTATCCCACTGCGTCTTCTTTGTTGTCTTGTGCTGCAGGGGCATGGCCATAATCCAGCACTAGTTAACATGTTGTCTTAGTATCATCCCATAATTGGGAATATTTGGGAACATTTAGACTGAGAAAGAGGGGAGGGAGCAAGGGGGTATTTGTTTGATTTTTGACACTTACTGCAATGTGTGGTGAATTGTTGGTTGAATTACCTGGGCTACATGGAGAAAATGAAAATGCTGAGCACTAAATACTTCTACTACTACTTAATCCAGGCTTATTTGATGGACCACAAAGGCTTGGGAGAGTGAATGTATTTTATTGACACACATTGTTGAAATAGAAACATTTTGAAAACAGCACTTGAACTATTAAGCTTCTCCAAAATCTTAACAAATTAATCTTGTTTTTCCTTCCTTCTCTGTTAGATCTGGGGTCACTATCTTGGGACGATTTGGAGAATGACCTTCCAGATGAGTTGATTCCCAATGGAGGAGATCTGAGCCTCATGGGTGGGATGTCTTCAAATGGTGGAGCAGCACCTGGAGCTGGTGCGCCAGGTGGCACCCCGGCGGGCCTTGGCAGTGGCGGTGGTGTTCCAGATGCAGCTGCCAAGCACAAGCAGCTTTCAGAGCTTCTTCGAGCAAGTAGCACCTCCAGTATCACAGGCCCAGGGCTGAACTCAGCTAGCCCTCAGCCAGGCGGTATGGTGCCTCAGCTGGGCACACCGCTGGGAAAGAGCCCCCTTGGCCAGGGCTCACCCAACAACCACCCATCTCCCCAGGCCCAAAAAGCTGGAACACCGACTGGAGTAGCAGGGCAGAACAACAACAATAATACAGCAACAATGGGCTTGAACACAACAGGCTTCAGCCAGGCCATGATTAACAATAGCCAGGGCCATGGTGGGCTTCTGGCCCAGGGAGGGCAGCCTCAACCTGGACAGGTGATGAATGGTGGTCTCGGACCTGAAGCTGGGAGAGGACGGGGAGCAGGGGTGGCAGGCATGCAGTACCAGGGACCGACAATGCAGGGAGCTGCACCAGGACCAGGAGGAGCAGGAAGTGCGTTGGCAGAGACACTCACCCAGGCAGGGCAGCAAATAGGAGCTCACCCCACCCTCAGTGCAGCCCAGCAAGCAGGCAACATGAACAAGGTTAGTCCGTTTTCCATCACCACTCTCTATAGTCTTGCATGTGCATTTGCATGTGCATTTTGAGAATTTATCAAGGCATACATGGAACGTTGCTGGCTCTGATTCATTATTTGAACAGAATGACTGATTTGTCATTCATAGATCATCTGACACACATGCATGTGATCAGTTCCGAAGGGTGCAGACTCCTGACAGCAATATTTGATAAGCTTGATGATGAGATTTCTGGGGTTGCTTCTCTTGGTCCCGTTCTTCCCTTGATGCTGGACTAATCCAGACTAATTTCAGGGTTTCCACTGCATTTTTTTTAGACCAGGGTGGGAAAGGCTGGAGAACATGCATACCATTCACAGTTTGTGCACACACTTTGTGCTGTGTCACGACTTACTTGTTGCATTCCAACTTGAGCGTCAGAAAAGGAAAAAAAGGCATAGAGACTGACCGAAAAAGGAAAGACAAGCATGATGAAAGAAAGGCAACATTAGAGGACAATGGAACACCATGCTCTGCTTTACTATGATTGATTGGTATGTAAACAAACACGTTAAATGGTTTTACGTTTTTTAACCATTATTGTTAACATAGACCTCTTGTATGTTATTGGCACATTGCTGCCTTTGGTGGACATCACCACCACAACTGTTGATATTCATCACTAACCTCTGCAGTGGGCAGAAGTATGTTTTGCATTGCTCCGGTATTTGTGGCATTCATCCATGTCTGAGCATGGGATACAAACAATACGATGACCCTCATGGTAAACAATTCTCCTCTATTCTTTCCAATTTGCTATGGCCAAAGGATGTGTGTCGTGGTCTTATAGTGAGTGCTAACTTAACTATTAATCTGGCAAGGGTGTGGACTGCTCTGTGCTTCCTTTGATAATTCATAATGTCACCACCTTGAACTTACAGACCTGCTGCTCTGCCTCACACAACAGCTATAATTAAATGGCAAACTGGCAAATTCAGACTCATGCCAAATTATCAATAATTAATCATGCAAGCAACCTCAGTTACCCTCATTAAGAGTGGGGCCAAGGTCTGTATAGAGTGGTTCATTTTTTAAATGCATTTGTGAGTATGGGATAATTGCTAGGCTCAGTTTTATGGACTTCTTAATTGGCTGGTTAATGAGAGTGAAGATGTTCCTCTGCTGACCATAACACCACTCATTCTTTGTCTGAAATGGCTTTATACATTCACTAAAGCCTTTGAGATCATTGATAAGAAGCCCCCCATGCTCCAAATTGCTCCTTTTTTTGAATGTGTGCTGTATGCTTCTGTATATATACACTCTGCTGGTTGCACTGTCTGTTGCTCCGTTGGTTCATTTGCACAGCCCCCCCAACTCGTTTTCAGTGCTCTGATTGTTCAGAAATGAAATGTACACTCCGCACTTGGCAGATCTACTCTCACTTTTGGCCAGGAGCTAATATTGACACTGCTGTCAACCGCTCATTGTTAAGGTTAGTCTTGGGACTCAAAAGTGTGTGTGTGTGTGTGTGTGCGCGCGTGCGTGCGTGCGCGTGTACGTGTGTGTGAGAGTTCTTAGTGTCAGTGGCTACTTATATGTAAGCTTGCCGCCAGTGTGGTTTCACAGGAAATCAGTAGGAAGCCCATCTATTTTACTGGCCGTGTCAAAGCCAAGACAGTGAAGCAGTACGTAACCACAACACACACAGACAGATGCTGTGAGAAGAGACTTCGACAGATGGTGACTGTGTGTGTTGAGATTCATTTATTCTCAAAAAGAGTACGCTCACATGCTTTAACCACAAGAAAGATTAAAAGCTGATTAAGAAGTATCTGCGAGGAGACTATAAGCATTTGCAAGAAAAGGTGTGTGCGCGTGTGTGCGCGCGCTCGTGTGTGTGTGTGTGTGTGTGTGTGTGTGTGGTGTGCGTGTGTGTGTGTGTGTGGGGTAATCGGTCTCCATTGATTATCATGTCAGCAACACCTATAAAGAAAAATACTAGACCCAGTCTTTGTGTGCGGCTTCCTCTATTGTTCTTTAATCGCTAGGTGTAAATCTCTTTCTGGGCAGTTGTGTTGGTTGAACTGCTGTCACTCCTTCCCGCCCCATGCTCCTTTGTTATTGTATACGCATGAACACTCCCCTTGCTTTCTCTGGCTTATTGGATGGATGCTTGCCCTGTCAGTCACGCAGGGAAAAGATGGGTATTGTAAACCACTTAATCAGTTAGAATGACAGAGGGGGAGTGCAATGAGGAAGAGTGAGGGAGGGCAGCTCAGCTGAATAGTCTGGCCTGGCAGCACAGTGATGAGATGATAGTTGGAAACTGTCCTGCTTGCCGATGTGTGGAGTGTGTCAGAGAGTGGGAGACTGAATGAGAAGAGCAAAGCGGAGGGGGTGTGTGTTGTATGTGTGCAACTGTGTGTGTCTGCCTGCTCAGCTGTGTTGAAAGGCTGCCAGTGTCTGGTCGTCTCAGCTGGGTCTTTTTTATCTGGTCTGTTGGAGCGGTGTCAACAGCCTGAGGGGATACAGCCTGGCCTGGCATGGTGAAGCCTGCTCTGGTCTCCCAGCAGCTCTGTGGGAGCAGCAGCAAGTTGATCAGTGTGTAAAGCATGGCACTAACAAGGGTTTTGTTCCCCCTGGTGCCTCGCGTCTTAATGTATGCTGTCATGGTTCTTGTTGAGGTTGGGCGATATGGGTAAACCCTTCCATTGCAATGTGAAATTTACTATTGCTAAATCAATAAATATTATGATAGCACCACCTCCTAAAACCAGATTAGGGCCGCCAAAAAATATTCTAAATTTGGATTTACATTTCAATTAAAGATAGAGAGATAGAGTCCTAATGTCTAATGAAAAAGAATTCCTGAGTTAAAGTTGAAAATTTTCTGGTTTTGTACGCCATGTAGATGCCTTATGTCTCTATTGCTTCTCTCCTGATTCAGTGAATTAAGAGTTTATTGTAACAAATTGAGTTGGTAATGATTGTTGGAACAGTGGAAAGATGAATCAAGAAGGTTTTGATGAGTTTTATTTTGTTTTTGACATGTTTGAATGAGGCGTATTTCATGATGATAAAATCACCGTTTCTGTGAATGTAGTCTGATGGCTAGAGAGTGATGTCTGGCTCACATGAATGGGTCCAACACGAGTTGAATGCAAATTACTTACGTTCATGTTGTATACGTGCCTAGATCCTTCACGAAGCTGCATTTTTATAAACCATGGGTCCCCTCGCTCATCCACATCCAGGAGCCCTGTCACGCACTCTTCCTCTCCTTGGAATGCGTCAGTATAGATCACAGCAATAACAACCGCATTTGTATTGAGGAAGTGGATCAGATGATTGATAGTGGAACTTTTTTGTGTGTTTTATATTTCTGTGGCGGACCACCATGGCAAAACATTACTAGCGGAAACTCTGCCCCGGTACTTCGCGTGACACACAATGATGATTTTAATAACCAAATGTAATAATAAACAGAGGGCATATTTGCAACTCACACTGTTGCTCTTACTTATAAAATTTAGTGGCATCCTGTCCAAAAATGCTTGCAAAATACAGTCTGGCCCTGCAGCAGTCCTGCTTATTGATTTACAGCATTGGCACCAATTTCTGAATACAACCTCAGGTAATATGACTGGTATCAGTGTCATATTAAGACACCTTGGAAAAGTTTCTTTGGTCTAAGGCTGGAGAAATCCATCCCGCCAATAGCTGGGGTCATGCTGAGCTGTCATGATGCAAGAGCGTGGACTGGTTTAGACTGAACCAGGCGTAGTCATCCTGGCACAGTTATGATGGGGCTTGCCTTGGCAGAGGGGGTCATGTAGTGACAAATTGGAATTGAAATGAATGCAGAACCATTGGCATTGGTGCTGTTTTGACAAATGTAGTTGAATGATAAACCACCAAGTGTCTCAAGCCATCATAACATCCACTAAACTGGACTTGTTTGCTGTTGAGGAACAGCTGACTCCTTAGTTTATGTAAACAGTTGAGAATGACACCATGTCATTTTTGTGCTCGGCGACCACTGCTCTACCTGGTTAAATCTTTGCAAAGTTGCCTGAAGCATCAATTTTTCCAAACTAGGGATGTTAATGGTTAACAGTTAATCCATTAGCCACCCAGAATATTTTTGACCAGTTTATGCACGTACAGTGATGGTATTATATTACAGTATAAGAAAAATACAAGGGATACTTCTCTCAAAACATGATTCTACCCATAGCTCCATGAGTGGTATTGCTGTACTGAGGGCCTGTGCTGACATAGGTAGGCTCAAGTTAGACTTGGGTAGATTTGCAGGACAAATTGTCACTCAGAATTCAATGACTCAAACCACTGTAGAGAAGTAATTAAAATCCTGATGCCCTTGAGATGAATTCCTCTCTGTCCTCACCATCTGCCATATATACATCACGTAAATTCAGGCTTACATGTATTTCCCTGAAGCAAAAGCGGAATCAGCATTGGTACATGTCACCGTCATAAGGACATGCTTTGCATCCATGTATGGTGGTAGCGGCATCAGTTACTGATGCTTTGTGCTTTTATTTCAGACTGTAGCGGAAAGCTCGGTTGCCTTTGAGCTTCAGAAATGCTTGGAAAAAATTAACTTGTGTGGATGCAACCTCACTACTTGACCAGTGAAAGCTAAGCTACTGAAAAGCTAGCACGCAACAGAGGAGACTCTCCTCTAAAAACAAAACCAGCTGAGCTTGTGTTGCAGTATAAAGTGCGGTGATAACGTTGGGTCTGGCTGTGTGGGACTACACAAAAAGCAACATGAAAAAACAGTTTCCCACATCCAGCCTAATACTCTGGTTATTTAATTGCCATCAAATGAGGCTTGACATTGACACGGTTTCTCTTGACTGTTCCTCAACACGTAGTACTCCAACATGTGGGTCTACAGTAGATACTACAAGCCTGATAGGCTAACCAGCAAAGTAAACAGTAAACCAACGTAGAAATGTCAAAACTTGCAGTTTTCTTTCTTCTTATTTTTCTGTAAACGTTTTTTATTTCTGACCTTCTTCACATATGTAGAAGTAGTCAAAACCACAATAAACAACAAGAAAGAGAGGTCATGGGATGATCAGTAAATCAAGCCAAATTCCCCTAGTCATGAAGAAAGCAAGGGCACTGTTGTACATGGAATAATTATGAAAGGTCATGTAGAGTAGGTCATCTGCCTAGAAAGTGAAAGTGTTTGACAACCTTGGTAGAGGCCATCAGTGGGGCAGTTTCTCTGAGGCCAATATTTTGTGATGGCCTTTTCCTTGCTTTGATTGAGACCCGTATTCTGCTAATCAGTATGGTAGAAGGCGAGAGATTCAGAGGGCTAGTTTGGTTCCTGGAGCTCGAGTACTTTATGCTATCGAGAATTACTGTGACTTGATGAAAAACACTTTGAGGAGTGCAAGGATAAGTCAAAAGTCAATCTATCCAAAGCAGACAAGCTAGCTCTGACCACTGACAGCTGACTGACAGCTCCCACAGTCACAACTACCTGTCACTTCACCAGTGCGGACTGAGAACAGACTTTCTGTTTCTGTTATTGTTTTCTTACCATGTAAATCTGTTGAAGTCTGACATGTTCAAGTCCCCCCAGTCATAATGTGAGATGAAAATAATTCCCCAGTCAGATGTGAAAACTTTCCATCTGTACATGCTGGTTTCCCCGCTGCTTCTCGGATGCTCTCACTCCTTTCCGGATTCGGTGAGTTTAGAGTTTATTTTGAACAAACCAGACATGGTGATTGTTGTAGATGTGAAAAGACAAACCAAGATGGTTTTGATGAGTTGTATTTTATGTCTGTTGAGTTTGAATGAGGTGTATATTCTAACAATTAAATCGCTGCTTCTGTTAATCGAGTCTGGCTTTATCGAGAGCGATATAACGGCTGTTTCTGGTTAAACAAAAAGGATCGTACTCCTTTACAAAAAGGCCCATCTCTGTAAGGATCCTTTACATAATGTTGTTGGACACTTAGTAGAACAATCTGACCCTATAGCAAGAACAGGTGCAGACAGTGGATCTACACTGATGGTGCACGAAACAGGGATTACATTGCAGCCCGTTTGGGAGTTAGTTACCACTTAATGGATGTCTGCAATGTTTTCAGCAAAATTTACTGAAACTGACATCCCTACTCTGAACTGATAGAAGAGATTTTTGCATGTAGTGTGGCCACATCATTTTTAGACAGATGTTAGCTGCTGGTTAGGCAGTAGTTGAATGTAAATGACAAAACAACTGGTAGGACATTAAGAAACACATCACATTAATATTTTAAAGTGATGAACTCTCTGACCAAACTCTCAATCAGGCCCTATAGGACTTAGGTCTTTAAAGTAGACTATACTCTCATTCTTTGAAACTGGTGCTGCTAAGTTATTATATTAACTTTTCTGTCATCTGTCTGTCTTTCCAGATGGGCCTGGGCAGCAATGGGGGTCCATTTGGGGCCCAGCCCTATGGTCAGGGTGCCACAGGGCCCGGCCAGCAGCTAAACCCTCAGCAGCAGCTCCAGAACAAGACTGCCCTTGCCAACAGCCTGCCACCCTTCCCCAGTGAGCTCAAAGGGGCTGCTGTCACTAGTGTGCCAAACATGGTTAGTCCTTGTTACACACATTCAGGCATAAGCATACAGATAATAACACAAATCTTATTAGTTCGTTATTGGTTCATTATACCACTCATGGAACTATCAACAGTATCCTGTACTATTTTGAGCCTCATAGTTCAAAGTTACCGGTTTATTATTATGTAAAGTCATTGCTCCATTATTGCACAGTGACCAGAATGTTGGGGCTAAAATGATAATCACATATATTATAATGGTCATTAAACATGCCAGTGTGTCTTGATGATCTACAAATCTGTGTCCTTCAGTGGACATGCTAATGTCCATCTCTAATCAGTGTTTCTGTATTAACCATGTTTTACAATAATTATCAATCAGTGATACCAAAACAAATGTTGTGGAATGTTTTCAATCTAAATTTTCTCTTTTTTTGGTTTCATGATGGTGCCTCCTAGTGTATCCAATAAATTGATGGAATAGTGTTTGGTCTCCCTCGAAGTAGATGGAGACCTTACTTCCATACAGCTAATCAAATTTGCTTAAAGCAATGACGTCAGTTTTAGGTCATAAGCAGAGCTGACATTCACACTCAACCGTGACTGGTATTAGCTTTCCTGTTAGAGTCTTCTTGTCTAACTTACGAAAATGAACACACAACTTGTCCTGCACCTGTGCTTGTCGAGTGAACAAACAAGGATTCACTTGGGACATGGCAGCATGTAAGCATACCTGCAAATGTCATCCAATTAGATTCTGATGTGGTCCTTACTCTTCAGTACTCTTGACTAACAATAGGCTGTCTGCCAAGTCCAAGTTAAGCTGCTGTGAATCAAACACAGAAACACACCTCCAGTCAGATGAGATCAAAATGAGCATTTGTGTTATTAGCAGTACATTTAAAAAATGCTTTGGCATTATTTTTGACTACAGAATTGGATGACAAAACATGAATTCATTTGGATTCATAGAATGTCAGGGGAGCAGCCCTAAAGGCTGCTGAGCAGATACAGACACTGATTTGCCAATTGGTATAAAGAAAATTAGATTAGATTAAAGTTGAATCTTATCTAATCTAAAAAGTGTCTGGATGTTGAGCAGGCATGTCAAATGTCTCACTGCTGATAAAGTGATAGAAATGTTTGCTGCTCCTGATGGTAAACATGCTGTTAATGGAGCTGACGTATCATGACCTGTTTTTAGGATTGATGACAGTATGTACTCCCCTGCGTACCATTTCATTGATTTTAAACTCTTGAGTAAGGCAAGACTTGTGTTGTACTGAACCGCTTTCATAATGTTATTTCTGTTAAATTGTATAAAATTGCATATTTTGTATAACCAACAGTTAAATTAACTAATATTTTTCAATGTACAGTTATATAAAAACACTTTATACTGACTACTTGTTTAAGTGTTACTTGAAGCCTTCAATAAAGTGTGTTACCTACATATAGAGAATCATCTCACTTTAAGTGACTAACAAGAAGTTGTCTCTCTATAGTTGGGGTTTTGTCAGCAAAAAGAGACTGAAGGCACTGTTTTAACCCATTACAACTCTAACATTATGTCTGCCCTTTTCTTTGTCCATGCAGCAGCTCCAGCAGCAGCCTCAGCAGCAGGCGGCAATGCTCCCACTGGCCGGTGGTGGAGGTGTGGCAGTGCCTTCTGCAGGCCCCACAGCTGACCCAGAGAAGCGCAAGCTGATCCAGCAGCAGCTGGTCCTGCTGCTTCACGCACATAAGTGCCAGCGACGGGAGCAGGCCAATGGGGAGGTGAGGGCCTGCGCCCTGCCTCACTGCCGCACCATGAAGAACGTCCTGAACCACATGACCCACTGCCAGGCCGGCAAGTCCTGCCAGGGTACGTTGGAGCGTTTGAAAATTTGTAATTTCCTGGTGGTAAACGGCCATTTTTACTGATAGAGACAATGCTGCTGTTTGGTCACATAGGACACCATAAACTGAGTTCTTTTCGTAAAGAATCCAGTAAAAGAAAATAATCCAGATTGATTAGATTATGACTATAGACTGGATCTTCTGTAAAATCTCCATTCTTGTTTGTTAGAGATTAGTTGCTGATGAGACACTTGAATGACAATGTTTTGGGATGTAGCCTAGATCACAGAGCCACCTCTCCTGGATTTGACAAAATTACCACACAAACCGAGCAGATTAGGCAAGCCACTTATTGAAATTCTGCAAGTTGGTTGCAGAAGATGTGAAAAACTGAAAATCCTCCTGTTGTCGTGAAATCAGGAATAGCAGTATTTAGCCTTCTTTGCTACACACGATTATCTAAAAATCTGTAGCTTTGACACAAAGAATTGACTGTTTGCAATTTTATTGACCAGTCATAAGCAAATTGGCCTCAATTACATAGTTGTTACTGCTTTTAACAGTGGATTTCTGACAGTTGTGTTGAGTCCTTAAAGATGAAAAAGTTTTTTTAAAAAGTGGGTTTCACGCTTACCACATTTAAAAAGCATTGGGTGGAAATAATAGATGTAAAACAAGAAAAACCCATAGCATCACAAGGGGAAAATAAAGTACTTCAAAATAGCATCAGCATAGATGGGGATTTCTCTAATGGGACATTCAGGCATGTTTTGGTGTTTAGAGTGGGCAGTTGTGCTTTAACGCTGGAGATGGGAAATTCAAGCAAAAATAATATTCCATATTTACCAGAAACTTTTTGACTATCCTTCATCTTTGGCTTATAGCTAGAACTAAGACGTTAATGACTTTGAAAATCTGAAAATCTTGACCCATCCCTAATTAACACTTTTCTAAGGATGAAATTTCTCATCAGCTAACACTTCATATATAGTTTCTACTTTGTTTCTACTTGGCAAGGAGAGTTTTTTTTTTTTTCAATCTTGATAAATTGATTTTCTCCAGGTACCAATGATCTACTTGATCTACTCTAATGAAGTCATTTTACATTCTGACTTTTATTTCAAAGGTTGTCTATGTTGAGCGTGTCTTTTCTGGCCACTTTTCCAACTTGAGCTCCATCCATCCATCGCATGAATAAATATCAATTAGGTTCAGAATTTTATTTTTAACAAAAAAAATGGTCCAACACATTGTATTAAAAAGGTCTTAATACTCCGACGGCCAGTCAGAGTGCAGTTGCTATGTGCAAGTTTGCACTCATGCCATCACGTTGTTGGAAAGCTAAGAGTCTTGTGATTCGATTGATTCAAACCATTTCAAGGTACAATCACAAGAGGCTGTATAATCAACTGCAACAAAAAACAAAAGACTATAAATTTGAAGCAGCTCACCAATGAAGTCTTGGCTAGTAATCCACCAGTGGATAACACTCCAACAAAAACGGTCTGGTTACATTGGCAAAGCTCCAAATGATCCAATTCAGTAACATAAGTAGTCTAAAACACTGTAATGATCCATGGAAAGTGGTTTTATCATTTCAAAGAAGCTGGCAGATGTAGTAGTCTTTTGCTCCACTCTAACCCTAGTAAGCATGTACCCATAGGCAAGATGTTGGTTTCAAAAGGACAGCAGCACTCTGACCCTTCAGTTGACACCTCACTTGGCCAATTAGGATCTTCCATGTTATGTGCACAGCCAACAATAGCCAACAAGATTTTGTGTTGAAAAGAAAAGCCCCGATTTCCTCTTTGGCTTCGTACAGCCAATTAAAGTCTGAAAACGAGGACATGCTGCTTAGGTACAAATCAAGGAATTCAATGCAAAAAGGAATATTACATAGATCTTAAAATGATATGTATCATAAATTGACTTGACATAAAGATATGACTAAGTATAAGTATAGATACCCTACATATAGATGTCCTACATATGTATATAGATATCTATATAGCTAAATATAGTAAATTACCTTTTTTTTGGAGAACACCTACACATACCCTTAGAAAAACGTATATAAAATTTTCATTTTCTATGGTATTGGAATAAGTTTTTAATTTAGCTTGGACTAGGGTAAGGCTTCATGCTAGTGTCCCATTTTATTTTTCAGTTAATAAGGCCCAGATATAGTCATGTGCAGGCCTTCGCAGAAAAAGGCAGAAGTGTGTTCAAACTTCTATTACTCAATGCTAGTAGCACTTACAAGAAAATACATGACATACATCAGAACAGTTAAATTAAAACATACAAATACAGAGAGGGGCTGGATACAGGATTTATTTTAGCCATATTCAGTTATACCCCATTATTTGTGTGGCCAACTCTTCCCGTCATCTCATCCTAATCTCCATACGGACGTCAGGAGTCCAGGCATGAGCAGACATATGTTTCCCTTGACTCCTTGTTGGTCATACCATGTGGCTCTGCCTAATCCAGACTCAGCACATACCATTCAAAAAAACACAACGCTCACGTCTTGGTGGATAGGCCTGCTGTTCTCCTCTTCCTCTTGTGTCAGCAACAGCATTGCTGCAATGAAATCACCTCAAGCTACTCTCATTTAAATTTGGCTGCGTCTGCTCGTAGACTTGAATGTTTAAGTTGAATTTCAAGCCAAATGTACTCAGAGGCCAGGGTGTGCTAAGTGTGAAGGGGTCTATGTATCTGCTCCCTGCATGCCAAATAATTCCCACTTGCTCAGGATCACTGCTTCTTGGTGCCAGTGTAATAACCCTGAGACATGTTCTTCCCCAAGACACAGTTATCGTCTCAAAGATTTATCTGATGTCTGTTGGCTTTGTTAATTTTCACCTGAGGGACTCTGGAGACTGCAGTTATGACTAGTGCATGGATTGACATTGGACCTCAATTTGCAGCCTTTTTGCTTCTCACTACATCGGTATGTTAGCCCTGCTATGCTTGAGTCTTTGCCAGTAGTATTGGTGTTTTTACAAAGATAATGAAGTTTAATTGTGATTGTATGTGTGTAGACCTTGGCGTTCGTAATTAATTGTATATTTGGCTGTACTTAGAGGTGCCAGGCAGCTAGCGAGGCTGATTTTAGCCTGCTTTTGATTTCTTGTCAGATTACCTGCTTGCATATTAGCCTGGCCCTAGATGAAATAAAGCGCCTCAGTTTTTCAGTCATGCACCAGGAAATGCGGTTTAGGTTCCCTTTCCACTGGGCCAAACCAACAGCTTTCCAGCAGTGGAAATTAGTGTAGTGAGCTGAACCTGAGACCCTTGAGTTATGCGCAGACATGTTTCTTTTCTCTAATTTCTCTCATTAGCTCCGGTCATCTGTCCAGTGTTTATTTTGACAAGAAATTTAAATGTAGTTTTTGTCACAGACTGAACATTGAAGTTTAAAGCAGGGGTCCTCAGCTACATTTGTTCAAGGGTCAGAATTATTCTAAGCACACACTGTTTGGGTTTGAGATTATTCATTCATTATCATTATTATTGTTCATATACATCAATGAATACATATCGTCCAAATTTACTCTGCATGTCTCTTTTCCTATACATTTTGCGAATGTCCTTATTTCCTTTCTCTTTTTCTCATAGGACCATTAGGCCCATCCTTTAATCATGTTTGCATAGCAAGTTTGTACTAGTTTTGAGGTTAATACTCAATGTTTTGAGTGTTTTGTGTATGGTATTTTCTTTTCATAAACCTATGTTCAGCCAGGTTTTGAAGAAACAAACTCTCCCAAGAAACTAATGACTAGCCTATTGTTTGAAAAATGTAGTAAGTCAGCACTAAACCAAAAATTTACCAGAACCAGTAAAAACAATGAATCATATCTTACTGGCTGTCAGCGTGTCCTTTCATCTTTTTGTGACTTCTTTTATAAACTGAAGACGTCATTTGTAAATGGTTCAACCTGGCAGTTTAAAGCATTGTAATTGACCAGGAGTGTTCACTTTACAATGTTGTGACTGCCATTGGGATTGCATACAGATGAAGAGCTGGGACAGAAAAAAGATGCCATGTTGGTTAGTAAAACAATATAAAACAAAAAGAAGTTCAACACAACAGAAACTGCCAGAAAAATGGTTGTTGTTTCATTATCAGTGCTGGGATGATCCTTCCCTGGTGTTGACTGCTTGGTGGTGACCAAATAGGGCAAACATAAAGATTCTAAACCTTGTTGCTCCTGCTCTCTTTCCATTTCATTTCCCTTGCAGTGGCTCACTGTGCGTCGTCCAGACAGATCATCTCCCACTGGAAAAATTGCACACGACACGACTGTCCCGTCTGCCTGCCACTGAAGAACGCCAGCGACAAGCGCACCCAGCAACGTAAGTATCAGACTTATACACAATAACAACAGCTTAACAAATGTCAAGTCAGTCAATGTAAGCACAGGCACCAAAATACAAGGCTGAATGACTACTGTTGACTGTTGAATAAGCAGGTCATCTAGACATGGTTTGTTTTTCAAAGGCCTCAATCTTTATCTCGGTCATCATGGGAGATTATTTTGGTATATCGAGCCTTAATAGTTGGCAGTGACAGCCTCAGAAACAATTAGGCCTGCTTGTTGCTTTTCTGACACCAGCCAGAGATTTTTGTGTGTAGAATCTGTGTATATTTTGCCATTCAGATATGCAGGCGGCTTATTTTGAGGTTCGTGCTTGT
The DNA here is from genome assembly GCA_037975065.1 of Chaetodon trifasciatus. Classification (NCBI taxonomy): domain Eukaryota; kingdom Metazoa; phylum Chordata; class Actinopteri; order Chaetodontiformes; family Chaetodontidae; genus Chaetodon; species Chaetodon trifasciatus. The sequence continues at coordinate 5,518,800 of JBBMOE010000032.1, forward strand.
CCACAATGACAAAAAACACTCGATGACTCAATGTGGTCCTGCTGGGCTTGTAATCTGACACACAGGGAGGGATAGAAGGGTGATGGAGGGATAGAGGGTGGAAACAGAGCGTGTGTGCTAGAGGTCTCCTGCTGAGCCATTGGTTGGGCTGTTGACTGCTACTCCCCACTAGAGCAGAGCCAAGTTTGACACTTTCTCTGCGTCGTTCTGAAACTGCTTTTCTTTCTGTTCTGTTTTTCACTCTCTCCATGTAAATGTTGTCACAGCTTCACAGACTTTTTGATCATTTTCTAGATAACTTGTCTATCTCTCTTATATCTCCCTAGGTTTCTTACATAAGTTACTTTTAATGTTTTCCCATTGTTGTCCCCTCTCAGTTGTTTCTCGTTACTTCACCACTCCGCTCAGAACGTTTAATCACTTGCAGCATTCCAGCGTTGGTCTGTCTCTGTTTGGCGTGCATGTTAAAGAACATGATGCTGGGGCTTGTGTCTCTCCTGCCAACACAAACACAGCGCAGTATTTCTTTGTTCTGCCTCCTCTGATTTTTGTCTTTGCACAAACTAAGAGCTTTTTTAGCCTGACCAGATCCTGAACCCACAAAAATATGCTAATGCTCTGTCCCCTGAAGGGATTTATGCATTTATTCAGTTCACTGCTGTTTAAAGCATTTACCCTTACATTAATGTTTTCACTGTATCATGCTGCCATGTGACTGCATCTTGCCAGAGGTCAAAGTGCATGTGCATGTGTATTTGGTACTACCTGTTTAAAGTATTCTACGTCTTTGTTGTGTTTTCACCAAAACTTCTCTTCATCTTTATTGGGTTCGGCACACAGTATCAGAATTTGCACTTTGTTTATGTATTCTAGCTGCTGCAGCAAAAGACTGTCAACATTGCAACATATTGCTAACAGTATATTCATTATGATTGTATTTGAGTGATTTGGACCCTGTCTGTCTCCACAGCCAAGCTGAGCTCCCCCAGTACGGGCCTTCAGAACCCCATGTCCTCAGTTGGTGTGGGCCAGCCCAGTGCTCCCACAATCAATACCTCAACCCCCATAGACCCCAGCTCAATGCAGAGAGCCTATGCGGCACTTGGGCTGCCTTACAGCAGCCAGGCCACTGGGCAGGCCCAGACTCAGCAGGCCCCAGGAGCACCCAACGCACAGGCTCAGCAACAACAGCAGCTTCCACAGCAGATGAGATCCATCAATGCACTTGGTAAAGCCAGAAAGGCTGTTGTTATTCCTATATTTTCTATGTGCACTTCTAGAAACCTTATGATATTGGTCCCCTGTGGAGTACATCTATGTTTATATATATGTATTGATTGTCTTGTAAATGCACAGCACACCTAACTGCAAGGCTCTTAAATGGGTCTAAGAATGTGTGTGAAATTCATCTGAATACTCAGGTATAGCTGAGTTTTGAAATTGTAAATAAAAGCGCAATCTGGAAAAATAGTGGGAAAAAAGTCAAGCTGCTTTTTCATTAAGACAAGCTGAAATTTTAGTTTGGTCTTTGTTGCGAAGAGTTGTAGACATGGTGGCCATTCAGAGCTTGATTTTGAAATGTTTGCTAACAGCTTTCTGTATTTACAGGTAACCAGATGGCTCTTGGAGGTGCAACGATGGGGGTGACTTCTTCAGACCAGACGAGCCTGCACGCCGACTCCCTTCCCAATGCACTCAACACTAACAAGTCAGTCCCTGCTGCTAACCACATTGCATACATTGACCACCAACATTTTTTCAGTTGCAGGACACTAAAATCAGCTACCTAGGGTATACAGATTCACAAGATCTGATGCTATTATGACAGTCCAGTTTTAAAAGAAATTGACACTGTGTATAAAAACACTGACATAAAAGCTTCTAATCTTCATCCTGTTCCACCTCCAGTCAGCTGCTGCCAGATGGGTCATCTGTGGGCTCAATGGGAAATCTGCCCACAGCAGCACCCATCTCTGCCACAGGCACTAGGAAAGCGTGGCATGAGCACGTCACTCAGGACCTGCGAAATCACCTCGTACACAAACTGTACGTACCCCTCCTAAAGAGATGTAATACTTTGAGAATGCTTGTTCGTCATCCTCCAGTCACTGTTCTTTTAAGGGAAAGTTTTCAAGTACAGTAATAGAAATCCCCAGCAATGTTCATCTGTTCTTCTGTGGCAGAGTACAAGCCATATTCCCTACCCCTGACCCGGCAGCTTTGAAGGACAGACGAATGGAGAACCTGGTGGCCTACGCCAGAAAGGTGGAGGGGGACATGTACGAGTCAGCTAACAGCAGGGTGGGTTTTCTGAAACTTGCTTCAAATAGGACAAAACTTGGAGAATTGCTTACTTTATCAAGGCCACACACAAAACCTTTTTAGATAGCCACAAGCGATCAGCTACTTTACAATGTGTGTTTCCCTTTCTCCAGGATGAGTACTATCACTTCCTGGCTGAGAAAATCTATAAAATCCAAAAGGAACTGGAGGAGAAGAGGCGCTCAAGGCTACAGAAGCAGATCATGAATCAGGCACCCCTGGCCACCCAGGGGACCCAGCAGCCTAACCTTCCCCAGCCCAATGCCTTTGGCCCAAGGCCACAGAGTGAGTAAAATATTTACATGACTTTCAGGTAAAGTCTTTTTAAATATTTTAAATGCTTCTTTGAATGTCTTTTGAAACTGTTTTGGAAACCATTGACAACTATGTATCTCCCAAATACACATAGTACCTGATATTTTATGGCGTGTGCGTATTTTATGAACAGATAGTATAGAGGTTTCTTAAATTCTCAGAAAATACATTCAATACAGTTGGTAATGTTGTTCTTGAGGCTGTCTTTTGGTTCAGTGTTTTTCTTTGTTTTGCTTAATAGATGGACCTGTTCCTCTGTCCAACATGCCAAATCAGATTATGAATCGCATGCAGGTTTCACAAGGTATGTCTTTGATGTTGTATGTGACACATGGTATTTTCAGATTCAGATTACATAGAGACAGTCAGTTAAAACAACTGGAACTCAAAATGGGAAAAAAAAATAAATAAAGGTTGTAGAGAACAACAATGTAGAAGATGTACAAAGAGGAGCAGAAAAGGTAATTAAGATAAAAGGAGAAATACTGAGCTACGTTATCTTGACGTCTGAGCAAAGAAGCAGAACACATTCACACGCAAGACGACCTGAAAGACAAACAAACATTTTTGCACTGCTATGAGATGCCATGTGCTGCACCTTGGCTGTGCAAGTACTTCAGCATAACCACAGAGGTCGAACTGTGTAGTTTAACCTACCTGAAAATGGACTCCTATAAAGCTTGAATTTGAACTGAAAGTTTATGAATAGGTTGCTGCTAGACTACAGCTATCAGTGGTATCTTGGCATTGTGCGGTGGTTCTGCATTTCTTGTTGAGTTGTGTGTATCCATTGCTGAACATTGTGGTCCACTCTTCTTTACAGGAATCAACCAGTTCAACCACATGGCTCTGCCCAATGCCCAGATATCCCAGGCACCAATGGGAGCCCGAGCTGCCTCACCCATGAACCACCCACAGCAAATGAACATGAGCTCCGTCCCAGCGGTGAGGAGGGCAGGGGCCATGCAAATCACAGCACACACACACACACAGAGGCATATAAGTAACATGAGCTAACACCTAGTTGCTGGTAAATTCACACTCTGCCTGTCTGCTAAAGCTACCACACGCTTATTAAAAATGTAGCAGACTCGTCCGCTCGTGAGTGGTTGGTGAATATTAAGATGGTAACAACACAGCAGAAGGCTTGCTTTTAGTATAAGCGGGTAACTTTTAAAGTGAAGAACAGACTGTTTCTTGCTCTGCATTGTCATGTTTAGCCAGATGTGTCCATGCAGCGCTGCGGGATAGAGACATTAACGTTTTAGTACAAAACACCCTGTCCTGTTTTTATGCGTCTTGCTCAGAACAGGACCACAATGAATACAAGGTGTGTGTCATGGCCATTTTTGTGAATTTCATTCCTGCTTATATCAGCTGATAAAAAGCTGTGCTGGTGCATCAGTTCGGCTCCAGTAGGGATGCACATTTCCTTAATTGATTATAGTAATCAGTAAAAGCCCATGAAATGCAAATTTCATGCTTTTCCTATAGGCTTTATTTTAACAAGTGATATTGAAAGTAAATGTTTTAAATCGTGTATGAAATAAAACAAAAGTTGTCAGTTGTGAGTCAGGATTTTGCCAGCTTTTTGGAATTACATGAATTTGATGTGACAAAACATGCACTTAAAGGAAAGCACTGGACTCTTCTTGTGTTACAGCAAAAACAAGAATTCATTCGTCTAATTATTTTAGGTGTATAGACATATAGACTTTGCAGACATCAGCAGGAAGACGGAGAAAGAAAGTGCCATAGACTCACAAGCACACTCGCACAACCTCGGTGTAGATGGAAGAAATTAATTGTACGGCATCGCTGTTTTATTGAAGAGCTGGAATGCCAGTAATGTGAGTCATCCTTGCCCTGGCATTCGTAATGTTTTAGCAACGTTCTCTTTTCTTGCCTTGTAGATGGGCATGTCTCCATCCAGGATGCCGCAGGCTCAGGGCATGATGGCTGGACATGGTGGTGGTAACATGGTAGGCCAGACGGCCAGCCAGGGGCAGTTTCTGGCTCAGACCCAGTTCCCTCCAGGATCTGCTGCAGTCGCTGCAACAGGCGCCATGAATGTCAACGTGGGGCCTGGCATGGGCCAGCCACCTGCACAGGCTGCCGTCACCCAGGTGAGACATGAAGAAAGACAAGGAGTGTGGAGCTGCAGTAAACCATGTTGGATAACTGATTTTTCAGTAATGCTATCTCTTGTGGAGTTGCTATGAAGTTGTGCTAATTCCAGTTAGCTGCTGGGGAACTAAACTCAAACTACTTTCACAAATCAAACTACATACTAATTGCTCTTAAATTGTTCTCATGCCAATCACCAGGTGGTCTCTAAACCTTAATTTTTATGTGGTGTTGTGTTTGTCTGTTTGTTTGACCTTATGACTGTATGTTTGTCTGCTTATCTTCTGTGTGTGTGCGTGTGTGTGTGCGCGCGTGTGTCCGCCTGCCCTTTGTGTGTGTCCTTCTCTCCAGCAGCAGCAGCAGAGCGCTAACCTCCCCATGAATGCACTTGGCCCCTCACTGGGCCCTCAGCTAGCCTCCTCCCAAACCCCCTTGCACTCCACGCCTCCGCCTGCTGCCTCCTCTGCCTCCACGGCTGGGGGGGCCACTAACCTGCCGCACCCCCAGCCCTCCAGCCGCAGCTCCACCCCCACTCTCCCTGGCCCTGCCCCAGCCCCGGGTGCCACCCCGCCCCGCCCCACCCAGCCCCAACCCCAGGCGGAGCCCCCC
>JBBMOE010000032.1:5524367-5606855 GCA_037975065.1 Chaetodon trifasciatus
CAGCAACACAGACGCAGCCCCCGCCTCAACCCCCTTCCACGCCGGTGAGACTGAGACCCTCCGCATGCCCTCCACTCTGACTCCCCTTCCCCTGCAAATTCCCATCCCTCTGACTGCCATGTACCAACCCGTCCCATCCACATCCACCTTTCTGTCTGATAACTGCATCTTCACCACTGTTTGTAGCATCCATCACAAAGGGAATGATGCATCTTTCAACTTAAGGAAGCAATGAAATCAGTGTGGGAGGTGTTCATCTGTGCTGTGGCTTCAGACTTGCATGCAAAAAAGCTATTGAACTGTCGCCAGTAGATCATAATTTATATGCCTCTCTCCTCTGTGTTTCAGCTGTCTCAATCAGGGGCCAGCGTGGATAACCGGGTGCCCACACCAGCCTCTGCTGCCAGCGCTGACCTTCACTCACAGCATGTCGGAGCAGACCTGCCCGTCCAGGAGGTCAAAGCAGAGGCACACCATGACCAGCAGGAGTTTGAGGCAGCTGGCGGCAAAACTGAGCCCAAGATGGAGGTGAGTTGAACCTGTGTGTACAATACACGTAAACGGATTCATCTCTCCATTTGTTGATTCAAGCTCTTTCTAAATTACTGTCTCTGAACAATGCCTGGACTCTCGTAAGGCTTCTTAGATATACTCAACAAATCACATCAAAATTAAACCCTTGCACTTCAGATAATGACAAGGAAAACATATTTCCCTGATGTGAATCATTTGCCTGTTTGTCTGTAGACTGAGGAAGACTCTGCCTCAATGCTGGTGAAGAAGGAGGAGCCAGAGGAAAAGCCAGAGCCAATGGATGTGGAGGAGAAAAAGTCTGAGCTCAAGACAGAACCCAAAGAAGAGGAAGAAGGAGGAGCCAACAGCACGACCTCCTCATCACCGTCTCAGTCCCGGAGGAAAAGTGAGTCTGATGCTGAGGGACGGATAAAGTCTTCGTAGAGTCTTTGATTGACGGAAACACTCAGAGAGGGTTTCCTTCATTTTCAGTCACGTTAATACGCCTGCTCTGTGCCGACTGTGAGACAGTCATGACTAGTTTTGAGTTTCATTTAAACTTCTTATTTCACATATTAGTCTGGCACTGACCGAGAATGTCAAGACTCTTTGATCTTGCCAGAATTTTACACAAATAATGAATGGGCTGCTGATAGGATATATTCGACAACTCACGATACCTATTGAAGGCTACCTAATGTAATATTTCAGTTGTATTTGATTGTTGGTCCACCATCAAAAACATGTGTGTTTGGGTTAGGGTTAGGAGAGAGAATACAGAGATTGAATTTCACCATATACATCCCACTATGTATGATTGTGTGTGTGATATGATTTATTTACACTGACTTTGCCTTTCCTTTGTTCATTTTTCAGTCTTTAAGCCTGAGGAGTTGCGGCAGGCTCTGATGCCAACTCTGGAGTCTCTCTACAGGCAGGATCCTGAGTCACTGCCCTTCAGACAGCCAGTAGACCCCATGCTTCTGGGTATCCCGGTAGGTAGCACACATGCACTTACCTCCTAATGTTTTTCCTTAAAACAAAAACTTTGAAATGATGATACGTGCTGCTCATGGGATATTGGTTAAAGTTGTGGCTGGTTTTGGTGGACACACATAATTCAGCTGCTCTGTTTTTGTTCTTTGGTCTGGAACACATTTTTTTGTATTTGTCCTTCTCATTGTAGGACTACTTTGACATTGTTAAGAACCCAATAGACCTGTCCACAATAAAGCGTAAGCTTGACACAGGCCAATACCAAGAGCCCTGGCAATATGTCGATGATGTCTGGCTGATGTTCAATAACGCCTGGCTCTACAACCGCAAGACATCCCGTGTCTACAAGTATTGCTCCAAGCTGGCCGAGGTGTTCGAGTCAGAGATCGATCCTGTCATGCAGGGCCTGGGATACTGCTGCGGGAGGAAGGTGAGATGAAGTGGGTGGGCAGCAGGGAAGTTCATGATCCAATTAATGGAGGAGGAATGAAAGAATGAAAAAGCATTGATGTGAGGGATACTGTTTAGCCAGAAATGGCTGTTAAAAACTCATTTTGTGACGTGGCTGCCAAGTTACTGAAAAGCCACTGTTAACTTTCACTCCTGGATTTTGTTTGGTAAAACAAGCAAGAACAGTTTGACTCATTTGGATGAATTTGAGTTTTACTTTTCACTGTGTGATTGTGAATATTAGTGATTTGTGCACATTCACATTCATGTCCACTTGGCCAGGCACTGAGAGACTTTAAATATCAACTTACATTAACGATGATAATAGATATAGAAAAAATAAAAAAACACTCCTGATGGAAAAGATTTATTGAAGAATTCTGTTTGAATTTTGTTGACCACCTTTGTTGTCTGTGTCTGCAGTACGAGTTCTCCCCTCAAACCCTCTGTTGCTATGGCAAGCAGCTGTGCACCATCCCTACTGGAGGCACATACTACAGTTACCAGAACAGGTACTTGTGTGTGGATAGATGTGTGTGTTTGTCAGAGCCTGTGAACTCAACTATGTATTGGGTATAAAATAATATTTCACTAGCTAGAACCTCACTGTATCGTCTCATACACCTCCTCATTAGTTCTAGAGGTACCACTGTGATCCAGGCAGTAGTGTCATCCTGACAGCATCAGCTTTAATGGCCTTGCCTCCTAGACCCCCCACTGCATGACACTACAACATGTTTTTGCTCCCAACATTTATTAACAGCCAAGATCCAGTGTTGCACATGAAGGGAAACACTCTGAAGACCCAAAACCCAAAAGAGCGGAGACGTTGAGAGCACCAAAGCATTGTGCCTTTTTTTTTTTTTTTTTTTTTTTTTTTTTTGCTCAGAGTCTACAGAGAGAATGCAAGATGAAAATATAACACTAGTTAAGGCCACAAACAGCATCGTTGCCTTTTCCACTCAGTTGGAAGCCATCATATGACTGCTTACACCACGTTCCCTTGCACCGCCTGCTGTATAAACTGTGTAACTGCAGCCGTTTTTTTTCCCCCACACTTTGAACTGAGCACTTTGAGAGCAGAGCAGCACAGCAGCAGTAGTGATACAGCACAGCCTAACACAGCACGAGGATCCTGCAGCACAATCCATTTACACTCTCAATGGGAGCTCAGGGATTTCCCCGCTCTGTGTTATTAAACATGAAAGACAAGTGTTATGTTGTGTGCAAGTATAGTGGACACACATAACAAAATAGCAGAATACTAAATGTTGTTATACTTCACTGAAGAAGAGGACAAGGAGCTGCACTTAGTTGTTGTTCAGCTACATGTATATTGTTGAATGTGCTGAACGTTTACTGTATATTTTTGCAGGTATCATTTCTGTGAGAAGTGCTTTAATGAGATCCAGGGGGAGAGTGTGACGTTAGGAGATGATCCTGCCCAGCCACAGACGTAAGTAAACCAGTGTATTGATACACCTACGATACAAAAGCAAAGCAAATTGCAGCTCTACATTTGCAGAAACATATTGTGAGGCACGACTTTGCCCCATTTTCTGGAATTCCTCAAATTATTTTTGAAGAACAAAGGGAAATGCCCACCTCACTGTTCTTGCGAGCGTCTTGTTTTTCCTCACTGCCGCTCTTTTTTGCTTCTTTTCTCTGACGATTCAGGAGGATATCGAAGGACCAGTTCGAACGAAAGAAGAATGATGTACTTGACCCTGAACCGTAAGTAGACAAACTCTCACACCCTTGCAGTCAGAAGGACTAATACTGACAGAGAAGTGTGTTCTCTCTGAGCTTCTTTTTGAGAAGTTAGTGTTGCATAATCGTGCTTTGTCCTAGTTCATTTTTTCCTCATCACATCTTTAAAGGTTTGTTTCTGCCACCCACATCTGGATTTATTTGTTTGCTTTTGGTGCGCAGTCTGCATATTTTCTCTCTGGTGCTCTCTGATCAGTCACTTTGGTTTCAGTGAGGGCCTCGGGCAACTCAGCAGCGCCACCTGCTGAATGGAACTGTATCAAATGAGAGGTTTTCCATGAGAGCACACAGGCCCTTATTTCTTTGATATGCACTGATTGCCTTTCACATTGTCATTGTGATTTAGTGTTAAATAAATGCATGATACTTATTAAACCTCCCACAAAGGCGCACTTGCATTGGCTGGCTTGCAAGTGCGTAACGACTGGAGGAACATAATCTTGAATGGGGATGTTTGTGTTGCTTGCTGCCTCAGCAGTAAAGATATCAACATTCATACAAACAGTAGCATTCAGAAACAGGTTCATCCATGTCAGAGCACATGTAGAAGTGCTGGTGGTGAACTGCATTTTTACCATTTTGAGTGAGTCAGGTAGTGTTGAAAGTCTTGTCTTGTATGTAAGACTTCTGTGCAGAACTTTTTAGCTCATTTAAAACATGGAAATGTCATGCTTAACGCATACCTGCTTTTCTGTAGGTTTGTTGAATGTAAAGATTGCGGACGGAAGATGCACCAAATATGTGTCTTACACTACGAGGTCATTTGGCCATCTGGGTGAGATGTCAACATCTACTTTTTCTAGATATGCATATTGTGTGTGTTAATTGAAACAGTAAGTCTAACTTTGCCTTCTTTTTCTTTACAGATTCATCTGTGACAACTGTTTAAAGAAGAGTGGTAAAACACGGAAGGAAAACAAGTTCTCTGCAAAACGTTAGTTCAGTTCTCCACATTTGAATTGTAAATATCAGGTCCTTGAAAGAGTTTTCCTTGTGTTTAAAATGTCAGCAGGTTGTTGCAATTTTGTCTCACAAGCACCAAAGACACAAGATAATACAAACCACCTCCACCTGCACATGGGCTGCATATGTCCCTTTCACTAGTTTTCCTGCAGTGGCGGCCTTGTTTTTTTTTTGTTTTGTGTGTGTGTGTGTGTGTGTGTGTGTGTGTGTGTGTGTGTGTGTGTTGAGCTTGTTTTTTTGATGTTGGTCCCTTGTGGTTTCAATGGTATGTTTGTTCTTTGGTGTTTGTAACCCTTGAACATATTGTTTTTATGGCACATGCTGCTCAGACTCTAATGTTCACACACAAATGAGTTCTAGTGCTCTTCTTGTTTGCTAGAATTTAAGGCTGCTGCCTGTTGTGTACAGCCCAGTTCAACACCTGCTTGTCGTCCATACTAGAAAGTTAGAAGAACTGGCTATTTTTTTAAAACTTCTCGTCTATGTTTGTACACTGTAGGGCTGCAGTCCACACGATTGGGAATGTATATAGAGGACCGTGTGAACAAATACTTGAAGAGACAGAACCACCCAGAAGCTGGAGAGGTATTTGTGCGAGTGGTGGCGAGCTCCGACAAAACGGTGGAAGTTAAACCAGGCATGAAAGCCAGGTGAGGGCATCACTGACAGGAGAAGTGGGTGAAATTGTTTCAAATGAGGTTTTTATCTAGGGTTTTACACCAAAGACTAACAGAGTCTCCAGAAGCTGGCTCATTATTCTAAGTAATGTATACTTTGATGTGTTACTTGATCATCATTTATCTTCTAAAACTGCTGTGGTCAAAGCAATGAACAACCAAAGAGTCATCCCTCAAGATGAGGGAGGCCATAATGTTGCAGACCACCAAATACTTGTTTGCCATGTTTGATTTGTAGATGTGGTGGCACTGCTCGTGTTTGTCCTGAGCTTATTGTTATTCTCCCCGCCATACAAAGCTGAATGCCCTCTGTAAAGCTTTTATGCCCATTCAGAGTGATTGTGGAACCAGCATGTTTGACAAGTTGGAGTACACGCCCTCCCTGAGTACCTCAGAGGAGTGTTCATTTGATCACACAAGATCAAAGTCTACAGTGCTCATCCCATCCTCGCAGGGAGGAGGCTCTTATCCAAGAACCTGTTATCTTCAGGTTGACTGACTTTAGCCTTTTTATGGACTCAAGGCCACTTGACTTGAATTGTCCCATTATGCTCTTGAGTGTTGTTAACAGCAGTGACACATACAGGGCAACTTTTCGGACAGCTCATACTCGTTTATACTCACAATAAAATTTTCAAAAGATTATAAAAAAATGGACATACTGTACTTTACAGCGTACTTATTGAGCTATGGAAAACTGTTTTTATGGCAACATACCTTTACACCCTGCCCAAATACAGCAAGAGAAACCTTCATGTACAATCCACACCTTTGTGTTGAGGGTGTTGTATTCAGACCAGACCCTCCCAACATATAACACACAGATTTTTTTTATAGCGAGCAATAGCCCAAGACTGAGTATCACAAAGTGTTCTCCCTTTTCTAATACTTACTTTGTCCTAAATACAACAGGTTTGTGGACACGGGTGAAATGCCTGAGACTTTTCCCTACAGAACCAAAGCACTTTTTGCCTTTGAGGAGATTGACGGTGTGGACGTGTGCTTCTTTGGCATGCACGTTCAGGAGTACGGCTCTGAGTGCCCATTCCCCAACACTAGGTCTGTATATCCCATTCTTGCATGTAGTACATTGTAACAAAGGGACTACACTTCAGGTGCTTTTTATCAGTGAAACTAACTGTGTTCCCTCTCTCTACCTCTGCAGACGGGTCTACATATCATACCTTGACAGTATTCACTTCTTCAGACCTCGGATTCTACGAACAGCAGTCTACCACGAGATTCTCATTGGCTACCTAGAATATGTCAAGAAACTAGGGTAAGCCTAATTCTTCTACTCCTTTTCAATTTTGCCTCTTGAAAGACACAACACAGAGAAGAGTCTCTGGAGTGAGCATTGTGATGGGATTTAGTTCTAGGGCAGCAGATGTCCTAACCAGTGCTCTGGTCTTATGTTTGATCTGTTTATGCCGGCAGCTATGCCCAGGGCCACATCTGGGCCTGTCCGCCCAGTGAAGGAGACGACTACATCTTCCACTGCCATCCTCCTGACCAGAAGATTCCAAAGCCGAAGAGACTGCAGGAGTGGTACAGAAAGATGCTGGACAAGGCCTTTGCAGAGAGGATTCTGCATGACTACAAAGTAAGGAGGAGATATTTTCTTTGAAATGCTGACACAAGGCCTTAGGTCTGAATATGTAGAACAGGAGTTTACATCTGCATGCAAAACTTTTATTAATTTGTATAGAGAGACCACTGTTCTTTTGTCAGATTTTAATTTACTGTGTTGCTGATCACATTTCGTAGTAGAATTTCATGTGAATAGTTATTAGTCTGAACATACACTGCTTTTTCAGCATTAACAGGTAAACACATGAAACATGTAAATGTTGAGTATTTGATTAATGAAAACAAGAAAAAGACATCTTTAATAACTTGAATCGTCAATGTTTTCTGTCCTCTTCTCAGGACATCTTCAAACAGGCAACAGAGGACCGTCTGACCAGCGCTAATGAGCTGCCGTACTTTGAAGGTGACTTCTGGCCCAATGTGCTGGAGGAGAGCATCAAGGAGCTGGAACAGGAAGAGGAGGAGAGGAAGAAGGAGGAGAACACAGCAGCCTCTGAAACTCCTGAGGTGCAAACATTGTGTCATGGTTTTGTGACATGTTCATAGCATTGAAACAAATTTATAACTCAACTTTCTGGTCATGTTTTATCATCTTTGAAAGCCACGTTGCACATTGAAGCTTCTGTAGGTTAAATATGCTTTCATACACCACTTACTTTTAAACTGTCAACACACAGTAAGAATATGTGATACTTGAATATTTTTGTTGATTATTAGTCCTTGTGTATCTCCCACAGGGTACACCAGGTGACAGCAAAAACGCTAAGAAGAAGAACAACAAGAAGACCAATAAAAACAAGAGCAGTGTGAGCCGAGCCAATAAGAAGAAGCCTGGGATGCCGAATGTAGCCAATGATCTGTCCCAGAAGCTGTATGCCACCATGGAGAAGCACAAAGAGGTCAGTCTTGTTATTTCCCTCTATAGTTTATAATAAATATTGAAAGCAGTTTTGAAGATAAATGTGCATTTTATGAACATTTGTGTATTAGATGGTGAATAAAGGGCAATCATTCACTTCTCTAACTCTCATTCCCTCATCTGTTGAAGGTGTTCTTTGTGATCCACCTCCACTCTGGTCCCATGGCCAACACCCTGCCGCCCATCGTCGACCCTGACCCCTTGCTCTCTTGTGACCTGATGGATGGCCGTGATGCCTTCCTGACTCTGGCCAGGGATAAGCACTGGGAGTTCAGCTCCCTCAGAAGGTGCAAGTGGAGCACCATGTGCATGCTCGTTGAGCTGCACAACCAGGGACAGGACCGCTTTGTCTACACTTGCAATGAGTGCAAGCACCATGTGGAGACACGCTGGCACTGCACTGTGTGCGAGGTGAGTAACTACTCTTACTACTATCAGTGTGCTGTATTTGGTGCAATAGCAGTAACTCCTGCGTCAGTGTCTTGTGCCTGAAACAGTTAAATCACACAGTGTTAAAAAGTTCATTGTAAGTGGAAGTCTGTCATATAAGGACAGACAGATTAATCAGGAATATTTATGGACTACATAAAAGTTGTCTTCTTAACAACAAGAGTTCATTTTTTAAGATGATGACATTTTTTTTCATCAGACTTGGTTCGACTCATTCGTATGACTGTTTCCCTGTCTGCCCTTTTTTGCAGGACTTTGATCTGTGCATTAGTTGTTACAACATAAAGGGACACGAGCACCAGATGGTGAAGTGGGGCCTTGGTCTGGACGACGACAGCAACAGCCAGAGTGGGGAGGCCTCCAAGAGCCCGCAGGAGAGCCGGCGCTTAAGTATCCAACGCTGCATCCAGTCCCTGGTCCATGCTTGTCAGTGTCGCAATGCCAACTGCTCTCTGCCGTCCTGCCAGAAGATGAAGAGAGTGGTGCAGCACACCAAAGGCTGCAAGCGCAAAACCAATGGTGGCTGCCCTGTCTGCAAGCAGCTTATTGCGTTATGCTGTTACCATGCTAAGCACTGTCAGGAGAACAAGTGTCCTGTCCCGTTCTGCCTGAACATCAAGCACAAGCTTCGCCAGCAGCAGCTGCAGCACAGGCTGCAGCAGGCCCAGCTGATGAGGAGAAGAATGGCCACCATGCAAGGCAGAACCATGCCACTACCGTCCCCGCCAGCCTCAGCTGCCCCCAGCACTCCCACTTCCCATGCCCAGCCCAACACTCCCCAGACACCCCAGCAGCCACTCTCCAACCAGCCGCAGACACCCAACTCAGCAGGTGTCATGTCCCCCTCTTTCCCCAACACACCTCGCAATGGCCAGGCCCAAGCACCAGTGTCTCAGGGCAAGCCTGGGCCCCAGGCCTCCCCTCTACACCAACAGCAGTCCCCTCTCCCCCAGCCACCCCAGCCACCTCAGCAGCTACAGCAGCAGCCTCCACTTGCTGCAGTCAAGATGGCACGGCACATCGAGATGATGGCACAGGCCCAGCAGAACTACCGGGTCAACATGAACGGCTTGCCCATGAACCCCCAGCAGCCACAACAGCGCATGCCCGGACCAATGCAGCCACCCATGCAGATGGTGCCAGGGCCCCGGGGACCCCAGGTCATGCAACCAGGAATGGCTCCAGGACAGTGGCCTGGAGCTGCAGGGCCCATGCAGGCAGCTCAAACTCAACAACCAGGCCTTGTCCCAGGTCAGACGCCACAACAGGCCATGACCATGCAGCGAGCCATGATGCAACCTCAGCAGGGCCAGAGGATGCTGATTCCACAGCAGCCTGGTGCCCGGCCACAGACACCCCAGAGACCTGGTGCTATTGCACCCAACGCTCTGCAGGACCTTCTCCGCACCCTCAAGTCTCCCAGCTCACCCCAGCAGCAGCAGCAAGTTCTCAACATCCTCAAATCAAACCCTCAGCTAATGGCTGCTTTCATCAAACAGCGAACAGCCAAGTACCATGCCAACCAGCCGCAGCCACAGCAGCAGCAGCAAGCAGGTCAACAACAGCAGCCTGGCATGCCAACAATGCAGGCCATGGCCATGCCAGGAGGGACGGTGCAGAGGCCGGGGATGGCCCCTCAGCAGCCCCAGCAGCCTCCTACGCAGGGCATGGCCACGTTAGGTGCTCAAGGGCAGCTGATGAATGCAGCACACAACACCAACCCCCAGCTCCAGGAGCTCTACCGTCGGCAGCTCTTAAGACAGCAACAACAACAACAGCAGCAGCAGCAGCAGCAGCAGCAGCAGCAGCAACAGCAACAACAACAACAACAACAACAACAGCAACAGCAGCAACAACAACAACAACAACAGCAACAGCAACAACAGGGTGTGATGCCTCAGGGTCATCCTGGCCAGTTCCCTGCCCAAGCGCAGGGCACAGCAGCTACGTACTCCCAGCTCCGCATGCAGCAACAACAGCAACAGTTAGCCATGCAGGCAGGTGCAGGAGCAGCTGGGGGACCCATGGGCCAGCTCCCACCCATGGCTCAGATGGCTCAACCTGGCATGGGGATGGACTCCACCCAAAACTTACTGCATCAGCGAATGCTCCAGCAGCAACAGCAGCAGCAACTTCCGCAGCAGCAGCAGGCAGTCCTCAAACAGCAGATGGGCTCTCCTGCCCAGCCCAGCCCCATGAGCCCCCAGACCCACCTGCTGGCCGGCCAGCCCCAGGGTGGAGGCCACCTCCCTGGCCAGCCCACACTAGCCAATGCCCTCAACAACCAGGTCCGCTCCCCCGCGCCAGTCCAGTCCCCTTGTCCGCCCTCGCAACAACAGCCCCAGCAGCGGCCACATTCCAGTCCCTCACCGCAGGTCCAGAACCAGCCCCAGCCCTCGCCACAGCACCCACATCCACCCCATTCGGGTTCCCCCCATCCGGGACTTGGGGGCCCGCTGTCAGGATCCATGGAGCAGGGACACTTGGGGACACCAGAACAGAGCGCGATGCTACCGCAGCTTAACACGCCCAACAGAGGGGGGCTGAACAGTGACTTGGGGATGGTGGGGGATGCTACAGGGGACACTCTGGAGAAGTTTGTGGAGGGATTGTAGCATTTCTGCTGGGACCTAAAGAACACAATCTTGCTCCCAGGGACCCATCCTCCCACTCTTCTTCCTCCTTGGTTCCCCGCGGTTTCTTTATCCTGTTAGAGGGCTTTGTTTGTTCTTTCTAAGGTTGAACGGTTTTTTGTACTGACATGTAAAAAGTTTCAACTGTTGTAAAAATAAAGAAAATTTGGTCACAGAAAAAAGTCAACACTTATAGGGAATGTAATTGTTTCCTAAACCCAAGTGATGGGTGTCTCTTCTTTAAGATGTTGAGGGATTTGCAAGTTGCTTCTTAAATGAAATTTAAATCACAAAGAATATATTTTTTGGTTGAGACCAAATGTGTTCAATACTCAATTTATTTTTGGTTTGTTTTTGGTATGGTTTCATGCCTTTCTCATTTCTTTTTTTTAAAGAAAATGTACAATTGCATTATATTATTCATATCTTTTTATTTTGTACCTTTGGAAAAGAAACTAAAAGCATTTTTCGTTCAAACTGTAAAATATTTTGTCTGGAAATTGGGCCAGGTTTTCGTTCTCTTCTCAAGCTGTCATTCCTGGCAATTGTTATCTAGTGTTGTACCATTACTCCAAGATGATGCGTTCAGGGACCGTTCCCCTCTTCTTTGTGTGTATGAAGAGCACTCAGTTGTATTAAAATAGGAAATGGACTGCGGCAGGTTGTGTATACACGGGCATGTATGCAGGCGCACATGAAGACACTGACACACAAACCCTCACAGTCACTAAAATAACTACAGTTCCGACTGGTTTCACGAACACAGACAGCAAGGACTGCAACCTACATCTCAGAGGCCTGGAATTTGGAAAATCTGTCTTGCAGGTGTAGAAAATTGTTGTTTTGACATTAAAAAGAATTTGTCATACTTTTTTGTCATACAAATGTTGTAAAGTGTAAAGAGAGTGTGAGAAAGAGACCAGCCCCCTAAGCTGAAGTGGAATGATCACCGGTTGTTTGTAGGCCACATCTCGGATGGTGCCCCATCCTCTAAATTTTACACTAAGCTGTGTGTGATCTAGAGATGAGGGGCACATTTGAGATTCACCTGGAGGAAAACAAAATGTTATCGACCCTCATTCCTCTCACAAAAACTTGAACTGGGGGGGATTTACTTTTTCTCCTATTGTAAATCTAGTTATTAAGCAAAATACTATAAATATAAGGAAGAGAGAATGAAATCACTGTATAAACTGGTAAAAGACTCATTTCTTACTTATATACCATATTGTTAAATAAACTGTGTGCAACAGAAGAACTCTAGTACTCTGACTAAATGATAAGGCATCACTCCTGTTGGTTTGTGTTCATTTGGTTGAGCTCAACAGCATTTCATCATCCGATGGTCATCCGAAACGGTGGGCGGAAAAATAAGTGATAACGGTCCCTCAACCCTACGCCTTCGTCACTTTTCCACCTGAAAACAACATTTGTTTCTAATGGATCGATTTTTCTTTTGAGATCACTTGAGCAACTTCATGGATGGATGTGGTGGAGGGTGAACGTCTTACCTGATCCCTCACCTTTAGTCGGTAAGAGTTCACCCCACTTCCAGTGCCACAGCATTAATCAATGTTAAGTTCAAACAAATGACTCCAGCACCAATGAAAATTAAAATGTCTCGTATTTCAAAATGAACTGTGATAGATGAGAAAACAGCCACTTTGACTAAAGTCGAGTTGTTGAAGTGTAATGAAAATATTGAGAGGATACATGTCATATGCCTTTAGTCCCTACCTCTAATTCAAGTCTCATGTTGCAGAGGTGTTTTAAGTGGAACACAAAGCACAGTACCTTTCTATAAATGTACTGTTTTTATGAGCTATATGAATCAGCATAACATCTTGTCTGGATTCCAGGCTCAAAAAGACATATAGATACACAATAGTTCAAGGATAGAAGGAGGGTTTTCAAATAAAAGGGTAATTCAGGCAGTGACTTTTTTTTGTTCGTTATATCTGTCTAGTCAGACATTGAAATACAAGAAATAGGTTGAAGTGGTATGCATAGAAGAAGATGTACTTTTATTTATCACCACACAACATGCACATGCTTCGGTGAACACACAGCAACACGCAACCTGCACATGCCATGCTTTTTGGTGATATTTTTTCTCCTCATTTAACCCATCCTGGTAAGTCCTTCCTCCGCGGCAGACCAGGAGCGGTGGGCTGTCAGCCAACAGCGGACCCAGTCCTTTGTAAGCTTTGTGACTATCTTATTGAAAATGACTAGGTTAAGCACCCGCAGAAGAAATTTATATTTTTAACATACTTTAGCTGTGGTAGACTGTTACTGTGTTGTTTCCTGCGCTCTCAGTTTCTACCTGTCTTGTGATGGTGTGACCTGCTGTAGGTTAAGACACTTTAGTAACCCTCAGCTTCTCAGGGAACTTAATATTGACAACCTGTCAAATCCTAAAAGGACTATAATTTAGTACTTTATTAAGACAGGCACGGGGTAAAAACATCAGTGCTGTGCATAAGGACAAATATGGAACATTTGGGATAAATATCCACTCTTTGGAAGGTGCCTCAGATACAAACAATCTCAATTGACTTTCTGCCAGTTATAGATTGCCCTGTTTTGCAATTTTAGGTATTTGCAATAAATGCAATAGCTTGTGATTTAATCATAGCCGCTAAAATATACATTTGGCTGTTTAAATAGTGCTACGATGGGCCTTGCGTCCACAAAGGTAATTTTAAACGCTAGAGATGAGTTCTGTAGCCACGTGACTTTGGCGCTACGCATTCATTCGTTCTGTCACATGACCGGAAGCTCAAATGACGCATTTGAATGGCACGTTTTTACCCAACCGCAGAGCGAGGTAGACGTGCGTGAGAAAAAAATAACAGCTCAGAGCCAACCAGAGCCAGAGTCGGGGCGGGAAAAAATAACTCAGTAGAGCGTGAGTACTTTTGAAACAAAAATAAACCCCCGCAGACTTCTTGTCTGCTTTATCAGCCATAGAAATGATATACAGGGCGGCATATTGTTTAAAAGTCTCGAGAATTACCACTGCAACAGAGCTGTAAATGAGCAGCGATGAGGCGGAAAGCCAAAGAGGAAATTCATCAAACCTGGGTGAGGATAAGGTGTTAGCATCACCGGCTAGCTGTTTATTCACTTGCTATCCAACTGATATTTTCGCTGCAAATATTCGTTTTCAGACATTATTTGTGAAGAAATGGTCCCAGGCAGAACATAGTTTTGTAAATGTGTGTTTGCATCGATGGACAGATTAGCTATCTTCTTTGATTTTTTACAGTAAAAACCTTTAATCTTGCTGACGTGTAGTTAACGCCCCTGCTTGAGCAAATTTAACTGTTCGTGTCTCAGGGGACCCTTGGTTTTCCCTGAACGTCACTCTGGACACCATTTCTCCAAGCTGAACTAGCTCTCTTTCCAGCTTGGGACATGCCAGCGTGGCCTTTTATTGTGAGACAAAGTACACCATCATGGATGACTCGGACCAGGACTTTGTTGATCTCTGCTCAAAGCTGCTAAAACGAGTCCGCAAGAAACCAGGTGAACCCAGACAGCCGTGGAAAGCAGAGCACCAGCCCTCCAGTCAGGCAAGCGATGGAGAAAAGAGGAGGAGAAATAACAAAAGAGATGGTGACGGTGGGACTAAGTGTGCTGGCACCCAGCAGCATGTGGTCTGTGGGGGGGCTGTATGCAATTCAGGAGATGCTGGGTCGTCAGGTGTGGCTGCAGCAGCAGGACCGAGGGCAGAGAGAGGTTTGGCGGCGAAAGACAAAGTCCTCCAGAGAATGCAACAGTTCAAGAGAGCCAGTCCACAGAGGATGGGGCACAAGGACAAGAGCCAGACAAAAAACCACGAAAACGACAGCGTGCCTCCTCCACCTCAGGTGCAGACACAAGGTGAGATGACAGGATGCTCGTGACACACACTGTTAGTATGCAGCGTTGTTGGCCCAGTGAACAGATGTGGTTTTCTCTCTTACTGTTTGTTTTCTCCATCATGTCATGCAGCAGACCTGCCGTGCATCTCAACATTTTTCACCATGTATCCCAACAGTGCTAATGTAGCAATATCTTTGTGATGACTAGTAGTACTTTTGGAAGATATTTACTAACAAGAAGATGACAGGCTTTTTTAGCACACTCTTTGCTTGTATCTCTTGCATCTTGCATCTCCCACCTCCACTCTGTGCTCTGCCTAGATGCTCCAGAATCCCTCAGCTCAGGCCACCATGCAGAGTCCTTGGACAGTGACGAGGCTCTGGCCCTGCAGATGCAGCAGGAGCTGGACAGGGAGGCAGCACAAGTCCAGACGGTGGACCTGGAGGATGGAGGCCTCTTCTTCTGTCAGATCTGCCACAGAGACCTGTCACACATGACCCCTGAGGGGCGAACACGGCACCTCAACAGGTTTGGACATTTCCAATTGTATTCTTCTATTCTACTGAGTATTACTCTTTTTACTGATTTGCAACAGTGAAATGAACTTGACTGCAAACCAAACCAGGTAGGCGCTGTACTGGCAGACACACTGAGCGAGAATGACCCCTTTTTGCAGGTGTTTGGATGAGAGTGAAGAGGGTGGCTCAGTCCCTCCTGCTCTTCCTCCTCCTGCTCCTCCTCCTGGAGTCCCTGACTGTCCCATCTGTGGCAAGAAGTTTAAGTCCCAGAAGAGTCGCTCAGCCCACCTGAAGCGCTGCTCCTCAGTCATGGGCGTCCCTCCGGCTGTGTTGTTGCAGGCTCTGCAGAGACAGGCTGAAGAGACCCAGAATGTCCCCACTACTAACATACTGTGAGTGAGCCTCAGTTCAATCCATCCACAAGAAAGTTCCTTGATATACCCCTGAGCTTGCAATCAGCCAATTGATGCACCTGCTCTACCAGTATTTTTGAGATATTCAAAATTTCGATGATGACCATCCACATACAGACTAGTTTCTCTACATCATTTCAGTCAGAGTGATTAGCAGAAAGAATGTTGAACTTAACGTAATGTGTCATTACTTGCCAATCTTTTCCCACAACAGAAATAGCTTATCTATCACCGCACAGCAGAATATGATATCTACAAAGCTTAATCAAACCTCTGTTCATTTCTTTCTCCAGTACAGAGACTGGAGGCACCAAAAGAAAAGGCCCATCCAAGCCAGGCCTCCCAGCAAGGAAGAAGCCCCGAAAGAAGACTGAGCCCCTGGACGAAGACACCAGGGTAGCAATGGCTTTGTCCTCCTCCCTGCTGGAGCAGGAGGGGGAGTCTAAGAGACCGGTACAAATGGAGGCCGCTGCCTCTCACATCTCCATGACTGCAGTGTTGAAGTGGAGGCCAGACACAGGTACAGTAGCATTGTGATAAATAATGTGTTTTTTTGATAAAGCACACAGCAGGGAACATTCTGTCTCACAGAGGAGCACAGTTATGTTCCTCATTACTGTTCTTCATTGATACTCACAGTGTGCAAGGCTGTGAGCTTCAGCTGTGCTACAGCCTCTGATGCTTGTTGCATTGAAGCTGACAAAAGACGAAAGTAGACCATTTAAAGAAAGATAACCAGTAACTGGATCACTGACAGTTGCCTGTGGTATAAGCCAAACCAATATCTAAACCTATGGACTATCACCTTTGTATCATCATCACTAATCTTTTATAAACCAAAAGATTTAGAGGTTTTTACTGTTAGAGCTTGAGCTCTGTGCAAATTTTCGGGGCCTTCAGATGCATCACCTCCCTCCCTCCCTCCCTTCCCTCCTCTCGGTGCAGGTAAGGGGCGCGGGAAGAGGAAAAAGGGCGCCGTCCCTCGTCCTCCTCCACTCCTCCTGGTTCAGGATGCTGAGGCAGCTCAGGCGAGGCTGCAGGAGCGTGTGTCTGCTTTCCTTCTACGCAGCCGGGCTCCCTCTCCCCCCACCCCGACCCGCTGCCCCAGCAGTCTGCCTGGCTGGAGCGGTGCTGCCCCCCTCTGGCAGAAGAGCACACTGCTGGATGCAGGCTCCACTTGTCAGTTTGATTTCTACACCCCAGAGCTCAGAGAGTTCATCTTGCCTTGGGCATTGGCAGCGGTGAGAGAGACCAAAGACACGTTCACATACTTCATGTATTGTTTCTTTGTTCTTAGAACTGAACAGGCAGTTGAACTGAAATCAGAGCGTCAAGCTTGTGTTCCCTTTTTTTAATCAAATGTCACTCAAGATAGAGAACCACACACTGTCTGGTAGTTATGGCCTGTCCTTGAAAGACGAAGGAGCAGATTGACATAGAAAGTCATAGAAAGAAATACTAGAACAGATGTCCATCCACTCACTTAGATGCTTTGAGTATATTTTCTCTGCTCAGCTGACATACTTGTACATCACATGGAGGTTGATTTACAGTTTACAATTGATATACACATTTCTCTAGACTGAGCTAGTTACTATACTTCAGTTGTCTCTACCAACATGCAGCTCAACACAGCAGTCAATCTCACATCCAGAATGCACCACTGCAACCAAAACGCTTGGCACACATCTCAGGGTCAGACCTCACACCACATGTCCTCTTTTACAAAACGCCTGGGCAGGAATCTCTTTGCATGCGTGATCCAACCCTGGCAGCCTTCTACATATAAGTCCAGACATCCAGCATTTATCATATACAATGCAGGAGAGACATCTGATCATGTGGTAAAAAAATTCCTCTGTGGGTTTGAACCTCTTTGAGATACAGATGTAGCAGTTCAGTTTTTACAATTGTATCTAGTTTTTTGTGTCGGTTGAATTTGAGGGAGAAAACAATTTATGAAATTTGAAAAATGGGGTCATGGGTTGTTTTGAGTTTCTGAATAAAATGGGTGGCTGCAATGTGAGCCTTCATGATGGGGTGAATATTTGACCAAAGGATTGAAGTGAAATTTCAGCTGAGTGAAACTGATACTGTTCTCCTCCACTTCTAGACTGATGCAGCCTCCTGCAGCACCATCAACAAGGCCGAGTCTTCTGTCCAGTCTGAAAGTGAAGCAGCTCCTGTCTCAGGAACCAGGCCCAACATCCTGCCATCCTCCTTCCAGACTGCTGCCGCCTCCACAGGGGCAGAGCAGCTACCAGTGAGCAGCCAGGCTCTCCGAGACCTGATGGATCTGGCTGAAGACGGCATGACCCTCACCCAGTGTGGAAACACTACTTCAGGCCCTGACAAAGGTAACACACACAGTATGCCAATAAAATGTTTGTTGATGAGTAGAGGCACGTGCATGTCCAGATAATAGAAACAAAGCTTCTATTGTTAGTGACTCAACTGGTCATCAGTTCTGCTCGTAATTGTGTTTTTGCCCCCAGAGAAGAGTGCCAGTCTGATCACAAGCCTTCATCTGAGCGGCTTCGTCCCAGAGGAGTCAGAGGAGCAGGCTGACCTCTGTGTGAGCAGCTTCCTAGCAGAAAGAACATGCACACGCTCAGACGACATCCACAGCCAAGCGAGGAGAACAACTGATCAACCAGGAGCAGATGAGGAGCGAGGCAGCCACCGATCAGTAAGACCAGATGTCATTGCACTTGGATCCTGCATCTTTTTCATCATTTGTATCTTCTCTTACTGATTGTATTCACCCATAATTGAATACAATGACTAATTACAAAGTAATAAGTAATCCAAGAGAAATATTGTATCAGATTGTTTAAAACATTACATGCCACCTTCCTTGAGTTCCTTTTTCCTCAGGGCTGAGATAATACATGCAGTTTAATATATGGTGTCTGTGCCTGCTGTGTGCCTTTGTGTATTAATTCTGCTGTGCACTGAGCCCAGTGTTTCCTGCTGGTGTTTCCTCTGTAGGTGGCGCTGTCCAGACTGGCATCAGACCTGAGCAGCATGGTGAACAACCCTCAGTTCAGTGATGTGCAACTCCAGGTGGACAGTGGAGAAGTCTACTTTGCTCATTCCTTCATGGTGTACGCCCGCTGCCCCCTGCTGGCAGAAATGGTAAAAAATGAGCACTGTGTCTGAAAAAGCACTGCAGCCCCGTTAATATAAGAACCACTTCTTAATATTAACTGTGGTATAAATGACCTGATTCTTACTAGCCAATTGTTTCAGCTTCACTAATTAAGCCAAGCAGAGGCTTTCCAGTACATTTCAGTGATTAGCAGTGATTTGTGGACTTGAGTTTGTCCAAAACTTTATGTAGAAAAAGGATGAGTGACTTTGCATTGGGAGCAATGTGTAGCATGTTTTTTTCTTATCTAAGAGCCACATCGATCAATGATCAGTCTCTATTCAGTCAATCTAATTAACATTTTTAAAAGGTCTACATTTGAACACCAGAGACAACATCAGTGCTTTTATCTCTTTCACTTAAACCCGGCATTTTCTCCTCCCTGCCCTGCTCCACTCACAGGTACATGAAAGTGGTTTTGGGGTGCAGGAGGAGGGGATGCCTGCAGCCCAGAGGGTGCTGATTAGTGATGTCCCGGGACAGGCAGTTTGTGCTTTGCTGCACTACCTCTACACAGCCAACTGCTCCATCCCACTGTCCCTGCAGCCTCATGTACTGGAGCTTGCTTCCAGGTTAGTATGCAGTATATGAGCAAGGACATTTATTTCATCATGAGCAGTATGGTCAGTCAGTGATGTCTTACATTAAAAAAATGTCTTCTCTTTTTGTGTCTGTTAAGGTTTGACTTGCAGGAGCTACAGCAGCTTTGCGAGCTCCACAGAGAAGATGAGGAAGACCACATGAACCAGGAGGAGAATGTCAACAACCATACCGACCAGGCCTTCGTAGAGCTGCTCCGCTCCATGTGGAATGACGAGGATGAAGAAAACGAGGGTACAGATACAGAGGGAGGAAGTAATGAAGAGAGAGGATTGGAAGAAGATTGTCAAGCCGATGACCTCACAATAGGTGACACAGACATCCGTGAGGAGAAGGTGAACGAGGAAGAGCTGGAGGAGATCTATGAGTTTGCTGCCACGCAGAGAAAGAAGGAGGAGGAAAAAGACAGCATGGAGGAGGAGGAGGAGAAGGTAGATGAGGAAGAAACTGGAGAAGAAGTCTTCACAAAACTGACAGAACCCAAAAGAAGCTCTCCAGGCCTGCAGCGGCACCCTCTCCTGGAGCCAGACCCCAGTCTGGATCGCAGCTACAGCCGTCTCTTCTCAGACTCCTGGGGGGTCTACGAGGAAAGAGATCCCTCCTCCTTACCCTCTACTTCTGGCCAGTCAAAGACACACACCCCTCAATCCCAGAAACACCAGTCCCCTCGTAAACCCCCATCTGAACTGTCCGGCAGAGCTTTGCTTCAGTCTTCGTTAAGTTCTCTCAGCCCTCCACCCAGTACATCCAACCTGCCTATCCCAGGTCAGTCCCCTGGTCAAGTGTGTGATGCGGGGACAGATGCTGTTGACCTGGATGTGCCTGAAGAAGGTCTCCCTTTTAAGAGAGAAAGCCAAGGTCCTCATAGTATTTGTGTGCCTCTTTCTCCCGATTCGACTCCGAAAAAGAAGGAACCTGAGCTCATAGTTTTGTCTGACTCTAGCGATGAAATGGAGGTAGTTCTCAGTTCATGCAGTCCTTCACAACATTCTCCTTGTGCCGCCCAGAACCTTCAGAGCTACACGCAGATCAAACCTCAGCCAGCCCTGAAACCAAATGCACGTACCCCGGAGAATCAGAAGTTCAGGAGTTTAGAGTTCAGTCCTGATGATCCATCTGCAGCGCCGGTTCAAAGTTCCAGGTGTGACCAGAGTCCAGTGGACTTTTCTCCAGAGGTGTCCTGGCTGATCCCGTCCACTCCGCTCCAGCATGGAGCAAGCACCACAGCCAGCTCCACTCAGACCAAAAGCAGCATGTGCAAGACACAGCTGTTCCCTAAAGGTGACTCCTCTTCATCTGATTTCTCTTCTCCTGCTTTACCGTGTAACAACAGACTTCAGACCTCCAACAGTCCAGTTTCTGCCCACGCCGGCCCAGCACAGAGTGGTGTTTCCAGGTTAAAACTGGACAAGACGGTTCCCTGTAGCTCCAGCATTGACCTCAACTTTCGTCCTAAAAGAACCAGTCGTTGTGATGTAAGTAAACTCAGAGAAGTGTTTCCAGTTCCCTCGAATCAATCTAAGAGCTCACACCCGTCAAGTTTGACTTCCTCAAAGCAGGATACACCCCTCCACCCCCACCTCCAGCCTTACAGCAGCACTCCCCTGCACAATGAGCTCCACCAGCCCCCTGTTCTTCTTGGCACCTCCCCACTCCACAGCAACCTCAGTAAGCAGAGGTTGACAGTCCAAGCAAGGGATAGGGCACCATCTGATAGCCCAGAGGAGACAGAGCCAGGAAGCTTTCATCTCTCCCCCCTGTCTGACCCTTCAGATCCACCCTCCTCTTCCTCTCACAGAAGTCTTCAAAATTCACAGAGACAAAGCAGCTCCTCTCGTCAAAGCCGAGCATCTGTTGAGTCCAGCGACAATGCAGCAGATGAGCCCACAAGAAGGGGGATAAGAGATGAGGAAGGAGAGATAGAGTGCAAAAATAAAGACACGGGTGATGAAGGAGAGCAGGAAGAAGCAACAGGAGAAACTGGAGTGCCAGAAGTTGCTGAATCCAGTTTCCAGCAGAGCTTCATGGCCATGGACGAGCCCCCCATAGCCTTCAACGACTCATGGGGCCTCAACGATGCCAACCCGGGCTGCTTCAGTCTGAGGCTGGAGGACAGCAGAGGATCCAGCCAGCAGGAGCGCAGCCCGGGACAGCGAGAAACAGCCAGGTCATCATCCTCTACCGACTGTCAGCTGTCACCACCTAGTGTCCATGTTTTGAACAGCAGTGTGACTGCCCCCTCTTCATCCAGAGTCCACAGTTCACGACCATCCACCGGCAGACAGGCTCATACAGGCCCTTCAGCCACCCCGTCACCACCTGACCCCACCAATGGGACCACACCAGAAATCAGCAACAGCCTCCTGGACTCCAGAGTATGGGACAGCTGGGAGGAGGAGGAGGAGGAGGAAGAGGAGGAGGCAGTGCTTCCTCTCTCTCAGAGGGTGAACCCCTCTGCTCAGCTCAAGACACCTGGTAAGTCTTCTTACTCTCGCTGCAGTGTGTCTGATTTGCCTGAAATGTAGTTTTACAAAATCAAGAGTTATATTATTTTAGCCCAAATCACACAGACGTGTACGCTAATTAAGTCAGCATGCCATCACAGAATAACGGTAATGAATGATTTCCATATCTTAAAGTATTAAAGAGTAAAACTGGAGCTGTGTGATAGTCACATTTACTCCATTAATATGAACATTTCTGCTGAAAGATCGAAACAGATCATCTGCTCTGCAAGCAGTTGATGTTATACTTCTTCACTTACCATATTCTCAAGACTGCGTTACACCAAACTGGTCATCCGCCTTGAAAACAAGCACCAGTGTATCCAGACAGAAGAAAATCTGTCAATCCCGACTGCATTAGGTGTGACAAGCTGGCAAGCTTAAGCCAGATCCAATTATAAACACTTAATCAGTTGAAACACCATAATCAATGCATGTTTGGTTGAGATCTATTTAAAGAAGTGTCAAACCTTTGATTTCACTGCCCTCAGTTGTGTTTTATGTTCAGACTGGAGTGTTAAACAATGTCTTCCCGTGTGTCTCGTCAGCATCATCACGCAATAAACGGCGGCGTACCTTGGTGCCCATCACTCCGTTGCCCCACTACTCTGACATGGACACACCGGAGCTCAAGAACAAACTCAACAGGTCAGTCCATTCACTCTTATCCCCACCCTCACATTAAAGACAGGGTGAAGAGGGGACTCATGGTTTTTCCAGAGACAGATGTTTTCTCACTATGTTCAAATTCCAAAAACAGTCGTTTTACCTTGCAGAACATGGGTGTCATTGGTTAGTTTGTCTGTATGTTGTGTGACTTTGGTGTTTTAAAGGGTTAGTTTGGATAGTCTGCGAGGTAAAATTACAGTTTTTGTCAATGGAGTTTGGTGGCTTTCAGAAGAGCGATGTCCTTTCCATGATGTTTGACTGTTTTTAGACGCTTAGAATAACGAGTCTGTGACCATTTCCTAAACTTTTTGTGCATATTAATCATTTAGACCCCGAAATAGGGCCCAGGTATAAAAATACTGGAATCACTAAGGAGCCTATCCAGTTACCCCCCACAGCGTCTCTGTCAACTTAGTCTGTCTGGCTGTCTTTTGTATCTCAGGCTGTTTTCCTCCTGTCCATCCGTTTGTTTGTTTGTCTGTCCGTCACAAAAGCCTCTTACTTTCTTCTCTGTGCAGGTTTGGTGTTCGGCCTTTACCCAAGCGCCAGATGATCCTCAAACTGAAGGAGATCCACCAGTACACCCACCAGCTGGTCAGCTCCGACTCTGAGGATGAGGCACCCTCTGCGGGCCGCGCTGCTCAGATGAAGCCCCCACCCAGAAGTTTAGTGTCCGCTGGCAACAAGCCAGTCTCCTGTGCTCAGACAGAGAGGTTTAAAGAGCCTGGAGCGCCCGCTGCCACCTCTCTGAAACACAGCGCAGAGGAGGGGGCCGAGTTGCTCTCTGCCTCTCAGGGCTCTAACACCTCCTCAACTGCTGCCAGTGAAGAATCTGAAAGGTATCGTGTTGATTGAAGTGTGTGGAAAATATTTTTGCACCATCTCTGGACCTCTCTGGGAACTGGGGTTGTGTTTAAACACGGTTCCATCAATTGCTGACTGTCGTATTTTCTGGTTTAAGAGGTGCCGCAGCCCCCGCCATTTAACAGATGCAAAATGACTCCACTGAGGCACCACTTCACTTTTTGACTTTTTCCTTTAAAATAAAACAGCATGTTGTTATTTCTGTCAATTGTCTACTTATTACCAAAGCATTTATCAGTAACACAGTTAAGATGGAAAGAAATGAATATATTGTGTTGCATGTTGATTTAAGTGGTGCTCCTGTATTCAGTGCTGCTGCTGCTCTTTTCACCACTGCTACTTGTGGTTATTCTGGAGCCCTACAGCCTCTTTAATTTGGGTTGCAAGATGTTGTATTGTCACATAAATATGGAATTTCCATAAATACAGTACATGCATCTAACCACTTCCTGCTCTCTCAGCAGGTCCAACCCAGAGCTCTGCCTCTCCTCCGATGGAGGCTCAGACAGCGAGGACGGCATCTCTGCTTCCCAGGTGGCAACGCGCCTCCGTGATCGCCTCCGAGCGGTGCGCTCCTTTATTCTGTCTGAGTCCGAACTGTACACACAGATCCTCCAGTACCAGCCTCTGGTCCTGTCCCAGCTCCAGGAGCGACTCAAGGCAGCTGGCATCCGCTTGGGTGCCGCCAAGCTGGCGGACTATTTGGACTCCCAGTGTATCACATTTACAACAGCCAAGCCGAGCCACGCCGGCCACATGCAGGGCAAGAAGACGGGCAAGAGGGCAAAGGCAGTGGGTGAAAGTGGAGCGAGCAGGAAAAGAGGTCCTATGACCATGCATTAAATCTTTGACTGCAAGAAAGCATGAAAGGCATCAGGTTTTATTTTAGTGCAAAACATTTGTGTGAAAATACCTTCAGACAGAAGAGGCCTTAAAAACTGAATAATGAAACATTTTAACTCAGCTGATTCCTCAGCAGTGGACTTCAGGTTTTACCACTTTGTTTCAAAATATGTAAACTGGTTTTACGCATTTGTTTCAAAAGTTCTGTTTGTGAACTCTCACTGTGAAAATAAAAATGTGAATGTTGCTGTGGCTCAAGGACACAAATGATTCCTCAGGCTGAAAAGTGATCTCAGAGTAGATTTGATGGTAAAAAAGTTCATCCTCCACATGTGGTGTTTTACCGACTCAAACTGTAACAGTAGCTGTTTTAATCGTCACATTTCTACAGTCCAGTCAGATCATCTGGTCTACAGGCACGCTGTTATAGTTGTTAAATATTCTCAAAACATCACATGTAGAAACAAACTGACCATCAGCTTTGGAAACAAAGCAGCAGTGTATCCAGACAGAAGGAAACAATCCAGAGCAGAACAGCTAAATATAGATCGTATACTCCAAACAGCCTGCATGACAATTACTGCAACTTTACATTAAAATGTGAAAGTGTCCCCAAAAATCTTGGAGGGCTTAAAAACTTGGAAGGTTTTTCCTGATATATCGTTTATTTCTGGGCCTATTTTTCCAGCTGAAACAATTAATTAATCAAAATTAACAGCAGTTCTGATAATTGATTCAGGCTGAAACTGACATTTTTTCAATTGTGTCTGAAGGCTCAAGATATCGATATGTAGGACGTATATTATCAAGATAGTTGCTAATTGAATTTTCTCTTCATCTACTAATCAATTAATCAATGACTTGTGTCAGCTCTGACACTTAAATCAACTGTCAATCAAAAACACCAGCTGATCTCTGGCTTTGCTCACTCATCCATGTTTAACGTACAGTGTGTAATATAATCCGCTGTGGGTCTCAATCAAAAGGTAGTGTGGGATGATGGGAATTGTTGTCTTCATTGTTAAGCAAACCTCCCCTCCATTTTTGGTGAAAATGATTAATGGTGCTCCATCATAACTGAGAAATACAAACATTAGTAAACAGTGCTGTTTGCCAGAAGTTGTAGCAACGAGACGAGCTGACGGGGATATGACACCACTGACAGGTGAGCAAATGAAACGCACCCTTACCTTGAATAAATGTACATTATCCAAAATATTTCCAACATTGTTCAAAGCCAGAGAAAAGTCAACATGTACAAGTCGAGTCGTTTTTAGAGATTTAACAGTTTATTTTATACACTGCACCTTTAAAGAAAAAGTAAAGAGGGCCCATGTTTTGTTTTCTTTTTTTTTTAATCAAGTCAATTAACTGAGGAGTCTATCTGATTGTCTCCCACGTTCTCTCTGTCAACTTAGTGTTTTCTGTGTCAAGCGGTTTTCCTCCCGTCCATCTGTTTGTTTGCTCGTCTGTCTGTCTGTCGCAAAGCCTCTTACTTTCTCCCCTGTGTGGCTCTGCAGGCCGCGCTGCTCAGATGAAGCCCTGTCACACACGCTCAGGATATCAAGGAGATACTTTAAAATACATGCAGGTACAAATTACACAAGAAGAAGACTTTATTCATCCTCAAAAAATGATGACATGTTTTCAAAGACAGCCAGCACTCAGCTGATTCCTCAACAGTAGACTTCAGATTTTGTTTCAAACTATGTTAATAGGTTTTGTATTTAAGTATTTTCTTTCAAATGTCAACATATTATGAAAATATTTAAAAATGTCAATGTTGCTGCAGTCTAAGGATACAAATGGTTCCCCAGACTAAAATCATGTTGTGTTTGTGATGGCACAAAAGTGAATCATTAGCATGCGGTGGTCAAATCAGAGCAAACGAACAGAAACGATCCGTCACACGGGAGGTTTTTGAAAAACATTTTACTTCTTTCCCTCTTCTGTAGATTTCTGTTAAAAGATCAGCCTTGGCGTACATACAACTGAGCACACTTGAGAAAGGAGGCAGGTTCTTGAGCAGGAAAAGAAATCTCACAACTTCTATCTGATTCAAGTAGAGAGAGACGGGTCCTTCGTGGCAGCACAACTTCACGTCAGCGCTGGGAGTTCGCACTCGGGTCGCTGTTGTTGCATCAGGGGTTTTTGTGTTGTGCACCCAGTCTCCTCTACAGCAGCGTGAAGCACAGGGCATCAAATCAGATTCCAAATTACGTACGACCGTTTAGCACCACAGATCCCGGAGACGCGCCCGCCTCCTCGCCACTGCTGTGATGCCGTCATCTATGGGGCATCGCCGCGGTGCTTCCTGTCCCGGCTCCATGCCTCACACAGTCATGACAGGTTGGCAATGTTGGCAAGGAAGCGCTGAGCCCACCACTCCTCCAGGTCTATCGGCACAAAGTCTGCACAGAAAAAAAGGCAGCAGAGGAGACAGAGAATTAAAGCTTAATCCGCATCTTATGATTCATTCATTTTCCTCATTAATTATTCACTTTGTCACATGGAATCCAAAGATTCACTTCAGTAGGAATCAAGGGATGAAAAACCAGAGGGGGACAAAATACCAACCAACAATTCAAGTGTTTTCCTGTACTGAGTTGGTGGTCTAACTATCTATCTAACTATCTTGTGGTCTCTTATCTTAAAAAGACTGAATGTTTTCTCCACAACCCTGCAATAACATGTTAGCATGCTGACAATAATGCTAATGTCAGCATGCTAACATGTTGATGTTCAACAGGTATAATGTTTAGCATGTTCCCCAACTCAGTTTCGCATGTTAGCATGCTAACATTCGCTAATTACCCCTAAAAATAAAGAACAGCTGAGGCAGATTTTTGGTTTCCTCGGACAAATAAGAATTTGACCTGATGATGGAGCTAAATGAAAAGTCAAAGGATCATTAAAGTTATTACAGTTAGTAAAGTTATTACAGCTAATATCCTGAGGGAAATGTAAACATCTATCCCAAACTGAATGTCAGTCCACCCAACAGTTGTCGAGACATTTCACTCAAAACCAGAATTTTCAACCTCTGGAGGAAAAGTGAGGGGATCACTACAGTCAGTACACGTCATCCTCTGGGGACCATGAATGTCTCTACATATTATATTTTGCAGAAATCCACATGAACATTGTTCAGATATATCTTAGACACAGTCAGTTGAGCTGAAATACATATAGATTTTAGACATCCGTCACAACCTCTCAGGACAGTGAGCAACAGAAGGAACCGGAACACCAAGTGCGAGTGCGAGTCAAGACCCAACCCCATGATAAGCAGCCTGGGCTGGTTCATCTGGAACAGCCAGGTTCCCATAAAACAAGCAAGAGTTCAAAATTAAACTATTACAACAGCTGCCCTCTGGCTGCAGATGAAGCTGAGCCAAAAAGAGAGATGGGAGCAACCATTCAGCCATTCATTTTAAGTAACCAGGAAAAAATAAAAACATGCGAGATAACTGGTTCAAAGTTCAGGAAAAAAAAACAGGAAGAGGTTTATCTGCTCGGATCTCATAAAACTGTCAGCAGTGAAATATGAAGGTGGATTTACTTTGATGTCGTATTCTTTGAAGCATTTCAGCAGGTGAATGAACGTATGCTAATCAAAATGTGTGGAGTGAAGACGCAGGTACTTACTCTTCATCGCAGCACTGGGAGTCTTCTCAGTGTACTGAATAGGCCCCGGGCTGTCAGGTGAAGGCCTACCGTCCCCGTCCCCCAGCTTCTGCTCCACCTCCTGCCATGCTGCAAGCAAACAAACACAGTGTATGCTGAGTAAACTGAAATTGATCAACAGGAATTCTTCATTTGCATTGCTACCTGGAAGCAGGTGTTTTATTTGAACTTAAAAAGACATTTTCTGTCCTTTTTTCCACATTTCTGATCTCACTCAAACATCCAAGCCCCTTTGGGTAGAATGTGGACTGGTCTGTGGGGTGGGATTTATCTGCTGTGGGTGAAGGTTTTCCACCTTCACCCACAGATAAGCCTCAAGGTTTTGGCTCGCCTTCAACACAAACACGAGTTACTTACAGTTTACAAAGCCTGTTTAGCTTAAACTAATGTGTGGATGTCAAATCTAAAAAACCAATAAAGCAGCTGTGTGTGTGCGTGGAGGAGGGTGCAGACATCATTTCTGGAGGTGACATTTATTGTCTTTTCTGTTTTCTTGCTATAGTGAACATGTTCAGCTGGAGCGGTGTTTTCTGTCTTAACACAGCTTGAGGGATTGTGCCGGAGGTTTTTCTTTGGGTGCGAGTGCTGAAGAAGAGTGAGGCCCTTGTCCCCAGCTTAACACCACAGAGCAGTCTTTCCTGGCAGCCCTCCAAGAGTAACACAGATAAGATGGGTCATGCCAATTCAGCTATACAAGTCATTCATTTCCACCAGGGAATGAAGCACTGGCCAGCAGTCAGGCATGCTGGGTAAACTTCAAGACAAGGTGAATGGTGCACAGGCTTTAATCATTACTGACTACAAGCAGCACTCCTCTTCTGAAGTACCCTTTGTTGGCAGTCTGTTGCCACATTAAGTTTCATTTGTGAGGCTACTGGTGAAGGAGTGTCTGAACATTCAACCTCATGTGTAACTGCTTGAGTTGATATGTGGCTGCAGTTTTGAACGTTGTGACAAAACAGGTTTACTCTGTATTAAAATGAGCAGCTCAGCACTGTGGTTTCTGCAACACTTCTGGGCAGTTACTGAGGAATTAGTCTGAAACAAGTTAGATGATCATTCATCTTCAGATAGTCCCAAACGAGTGGTTTAATCAATCATATACTAGAATATACAGTCGGTAATGAGATGGTAAGAACACAGCGTCAACTACTTGCAACTATCCAGGTTTTCTTGTCTAACCAATCGACTGATTGAGCACACTGGCAGTCGGACAACTCGTATTTTTGCAGTTTTGCAAAGTCACGAGTCACATGGTCAACATGTAGGAACCAATCAGCTACAGTGCGGCTGCTCAGTCAGGAAGAAATGTGTTGTAAAGGAAAAGGAAATTAAAAGATCACCTGCTTGCCACACTGCCCCAGTTTCCATCCTCTGACCTCATAAGACAGATCTATAGATTCTATCTTCTTCAGGGTTGGAGGTGTAATCTTGGCACTGCGACCCGCGCCTACCCATGTGTTGATCCTGCAACCCTCACCTTCATACACAAATCTGACGTTCTCTTCATGTGCGGGAGTGAATCCCTCTCCTGGGCTGGCGGCCTTCTGTGTGGCTGCACTGTGGTAGCGCTTCCCGTTCAGACGATTGAACACAATCTTTGGGGGAGGAGAGCTGGAGAGACCAGACAGAGTTTGTTGAGAACGTCAGTTTGGGGGGGGGATCGAGACAACCTGCAACAAATCACCAAGAGTTAAATCTGACAGTGATGGAAAGAATGATGCTGGTTGGAAGTTAACTTGCTCATTGAGCGACAGGCATGTGTTGGATTACTTGACAGAATGTTGTGAAGCTAGCAGCCTCAGATTGTGTCTTTAGCTTTTAGATAAAATGAGGCGGAGGGCTCATTCTTGACCTTGGACAAAGGAATACAGGTAATCATGCCCAGTTTATTTCAGAGATTCCAGTTTATTAGATACGCCTATCAAACACTAATGCATGCTGATATAGTCCTGCAAGACACCCCATAGTTTGTGGTGCTGTTTATTGCATTACACTGACAGGTTTTAGCTAGGTGTTATCAACTGGAAATTGAGAGGATCTCTCAGTGATGGAGGTATTTCCGAGCAGCACCTGAAGGAAGCACAGGACCTCTGCTGGCTATGAAGCCACGGCAGGCAGGTGGAGTCCCATGTGAAGAAGCGGCGGCAGACCGTCGACACACGCTCACGCGGAAAAAGGCTGTCTGACATCTCCCGCATGCTCGCGCGGTAACGGCCGGTCTCCCCGGCTGTGCAGAGCACCCGCGTGATAAAGTTTGTGTCCGATAATGGATGTAGCGACCTTCCCCACGTCGCACCAATGTGTTACATGATCGCAGTCACGGCACACGTGCAGAGTATTTTGGGCCCACTCCGCTCAAACGGCCCGGATAAGTAATCTAAACAACAAATGCAGCAAAACAAGACTTCAGGCAGCTACTTACTTCAACGAGTATGATGGCTTGAGCTTCAAGTCGCTGAATTTGCACTCGATTTGTTGTGTGGGACCTTTCGAAGACAAAATTCAGAGTTAAATCGTTTTCATGCAGCACAGATTACCTTTAAACGCTCTGCGTGTGAACACAAGCTTTGTAACAGCTGCAATAATCCCAAACTTTCCCCCGTCGGCCCAAAAGCAGTCTGATGTTACATTGCATCATGCCTTAGATAATAGACCCATTCACCAACCTGTCCTCCGTTGTGTAACGAGTTTGCTGGGACCTCTGGTGATTGTGTACATCATGTGAACGCCAGTAACCTCAAGAAATTCTGGGGTGTCCCTGTTCAAAGACTGTCTGGCTTGTTAATTAGCAGGCGCAATCATTGACTGTCAACTCCGCAACTTCCAGTCCTGTGTCCGCTCCTCCTGACGCAGCCACGATGAAGGAAAAAAATGGTAACGTTGGATTTGTTCCCCAGGTCAGCTGCTCCAGAGTCGGCCTGAAGCCTGCAGGAGACTCAGTTTGACTTGTTGCCCGCTGTATATTAATACGCAGCCTGCTGCCCCTCCTAACCAGCAGGTGTTCAGCCGTAATGAACCGACGTCCGCTGCTCCTGCGAGAGGTTGTGTGTAGGTCATCCAAGGAGAAAGCGGCGCCACATGCCGGGGATCAGTCAGTCAGAAGGGGGACACTGTGGTTCCTGACGTCCGAGGACAGTGACACTCCAGGCCGGACACTGGGTCCTATGTCCTCCAATGATGCTCCGGGACCGTCTGCGGCAGCTCCGCTCTCTGACAGAATGCAAGGACACAGAACACTTTGATATTTTCATCAGGACGGAAAACTACCATGCTGTTAAACGTCAAGGTAGACAGAATTAGGAGTAGGACTTCCAGTCATAATTTTCAAAATAAAACAACAGTCCTGTTTTTGATGCCACGAGTTTGAAAGAAGATACTCCATCAAAACACTGTGGTGTAATATGACATATCATTGAAAACAATAGATTTCAACCATGTCCTATTTGAAGTTTAGTAAGCGGAAATACAGTCAACACATTGAGGTTAACTTGAGTAATTGGAACATATTTCTGAAAAAATAACCTTTTCAATAAATCTTGTGAAACCTGAAAATGCTGTAGTGTTTTCTTACTGTCTGTGTGTGTGTATGTGTACGCTTTAGGGAAACGTGCCCATGTCAACATTGCTTATAACAAAAGTGTCTCAAATATAGGCCACTTACTTATAATGTGCAATTATTATTTCACCACATCCCAAACCATGATCATGTCTACTCTTCCATTATTTTCTGATGTTGAATTCAGGCTTTTGAACTTGCTGAGTATTTCAGTAGGATTTCAAGTTTCCCTACCACTGCCTTCTTTTCGGGGCTTTTACTTTGAAGTTGGAGTCGCTTTCCGCTCGCGTTGTTACTGTTTATATCCGGTCGGACTGCTTTACGGAGCAGGGCAACCCCCCTCAGTGATGTCACTGCACGCCCCTCAGACGGGACATTGGAGGAGGAGCGAAGAGATCACCTTTCACCTAATAAACCTGAGGCGAGATGAAGAAGACTGACATAAAACGGTGCTTTTTTTTTGCAGCCTGCAGCTTTGCTTTCAACTTGATTGCTTATTAAATAACTGGAAGAGTCTGACGAAGATATATTATTTAACTAATATTTCTAAGGACTGACAGCATGGGTAGTGTCACACAAAAGCTTCTAATAAACATATTTTATCTCCAGTTGTAGACCATCCACTATTACATTGATATAAGGGCCTATTTTATTGCATACCTGTATCTTAGACACACCACAGAGTCATCACAGGTAACCTGTGTCGCTGACGAAAAAATCACCTGAGTGGCTCTGCACAGTGTGAGCTGACAGTCTGTGTACTAAGTGAAGATCAGGGGGACAAGAAGCAGCTCAGACAGGCTTATCCAGGGTGATATCTAACACTACACACACTCTCCCCCCGTTCATCTGTACTATGTGGGTTAATGACCACAGACTCCAGGCCAGGAGGCTAATCATCAACAGTCCACACTACAAAGGCTTAGAGTTAACAGCAGAGGCCAAACCCTGGTCAGACCATGCTCACGTTGTACTGTATGAGACACAGTCATCAGCTGTGACACCATGGTACCGCTGTACTCTACAGCCAATAGACGTTTAGGTCAGTGTGCACAGATGTCTAGCATTAAACAAGGTAGCTGATAGTTTATTTTCCCATTAGCTTGTTTCTTCAGAATACTTTGTTGTCAGTGAGTTCAAGAAAGGTATCATGAGTAACTTCAGTCCCACACAGTCCCCTGGTCTCAGTAGTGCAAGGTGCAAGAAATCACCTACAGCCAGACAACAATTTCATGTTAAACTGACACATCCAGCACCCGCCCACTCTGCACCTCCCATTTCTTCAGATTTTACGACTAACAGATGAACCAGTCTCACACTTTTCACTCATTAAATCATGAATCATTTTTAATGATTTTAAAATTGTCAAGTCGATTCAATTCAGCGTAGATCAAAAGCAGGTGAGACTGATGTTTGGGTCACAGAGTCTATAAACAGAAGTAGTCTAGCTTTCTTATCTACTCATTTCAAATCACCGTCGAGTTTTTTAACACATCAAATCTCACACATTCATTATTCCTTCACTCTACTGCCTCTGCACTGTGCTCCTGTGTTACTAAATTGCACTTGAGGGTGATTCTGATCCCTCCTCGTGTAGCTGAACAGGAGCATAAAAGCTTGTGGCTTCATGAATTGACAGAAGAAACTGAAATACTACAGGAGTCACTGCTGTCTGCTCTGCAGATGCCTGAATCCACTACCATCAACCAAATGAGGTTTCTAAAAACAAAGATCACATAATTTTTTATAAATAACGCTAATCTTAACTGTATGAAAAGTCACTATTTGTATGCCAGTCATGGTCTATTTTACATTTCAGTAGCATATGAGCAGCAAGGATATAAATGTTTATATATAAGTTTTTTAGTTTTTTTAGGTGTGGTAGAATCATTTCCAGGTAGTTTAATTCAGACTAATGACCTTTTACAGAGTAAAAAGTACAGATAGTGTAAGACATTAAAAGTCTCGAAAGACAGTAAGACAGACACCATTACCAACAAAAAAAATCATCATTGCAGTCCTGAGTTGTTTAATACAGTACGATTGATTAATCAAGCTCTGTTATAGACACTTATGACCAGAATGCCTCAACATGTCTGTTACTTGGCCTCTTGTGTGGCACCCAGCCTGTTCAGTGTGATCAGCTCAAACAAGGACACACACTCAGTGAGGAAAGAGTGTGAGGGGATAAATAGTGGCATTCGTTCTCTTACCTGATGCCACATTATGGGTGATGAGTCGACTGTGAAATGTTCCTTTCAAATTGATCTCTTTATGTCTGCTATGTGTGTTTGTGTGACTTTATCAGTAATGAGGGTCACAGTCTTCCACAAGGCTGTCTGTGATGTAGTTGACTCGCAGCAGCTCCTGGTAATACTCTTTCTCCACTCTTGTGTTGACTGTCCAGGCCACCACCTCCACGCCCCTCTGGGCCCAGTACTGGACATAGTCTCTGCAGACAGCACACACACACACACATGCAACACAGTTAAGCTCTTGCGTGAACAGCATGATCAGGACATGAGTTCATGGCCTCCGCTGCAGAAACTCACGGTGAGACAAAGTTCTTCTGTATGAGGAAGACTGAGATGCCGCAGAGCTTCCACAGTACGTGGTGGTGCGCCCAGTCCAACACGATGTCCATTAATGTGAGCCAGTGGTGTTTCCATAGTGACGAGAAACGCGGGGCACCATCTCCAAACAGACTCAGGCTCCACGGCCGGTGGGTCAGTGCTGTGACCACCTCTGGGTCGCTCTGTCTCATCTGGGCCGGAGTGGAGCAGAGACGAAATAATGTGAATGTGAGCAATATGACGGATAATAACAACAATGCAACACATGACAGGAATGAGAGCAAGTATGTCAGCTTATTTAATCAGTGCCAGTATGTTAGCTATGACACACTGGGAGGAGGAAAGCCAGACAAAAAGCGAACCTGTTCAGGTCCAAATTATTTTGCATGTGGTTGTAACAATACTATCATGTATTTATACCAGCATGTCATGTACAGGAGTCTCAGCTCAAAACAACCCATGAACCAAATAACTGTAATTCACATTTTTGTGTGTGCAGAAAATAGATTCAAAAGT
Source organism: Chaetodon trifasciatus (assembly GCA_037975065.1). Classification (NCBI taxonomy): domain Eukaryota; kingdom Metazoa; phylum Chordata; class Actinopteri; order Chaetodontiformes; family Chaetodontidae; genus Chaetodon; species Chaetodon trifasciatus. Next base: position 5,559,096 of record JBBMOE010000032.1, read on the forward strand.
GTTGCTTTCATCCAGAAAGCCTGTCATTTGTTGTCTGTTAGGTAGCTTGTACTGGTCAGGCCACCCCAGCTTGTATAGCTACCGTCTATATCTCTGGAAATACGGCAAACATGGCAACACATCTGTAATGGCATCACCTGTGGTGCAAGTTCCCACAGTGATGAAGCTGCACACTGAATCATGGAAATTCTGCTGAAATAGCTTACCCTTACCCAACAATGGAGGGATGTGAGCCAAACTTAGCAAAATGTTCACACAGTGTCATTTGTCCCTCAGCAGTTTGACAGTCAAACACAGCAAATGTGACTCCCTTCCAGCGTCCTGAAAGACAAAGAGCTCTCTCACCCTGTAGATGACTTTGGGCTCGAAGGAGCAGACGATGCTGCTGTTGTAGAGGACTGGATGCTTTTTATATAGTTCTTTAAGGGCTGCAGCTGCCTGAGAGGAGAAGACACACGGTTATTGGGGGGCAGCCAACTGGTTAGAATTGTGTGTGTGAGGCTTTACATCACTGTGTGTGTGTGTGTGTGTGTGTGTGTGTGTGTGTGTGTGTGTGTGTGTGCTTATCCAACCAGTTGGTGGTAAGCAGCAGCTGTGGATGTATAGACGCACTGCTGTGGGCCCTGAACTCAAGAATGTCACAGCCTGAAACAACAACCACCACGATAGCGTTCCCTACTCGTGTAGAAACGTGCTAGAAAGGAACCACTCGTTTAGTGGTTGAAAGTACACTGATGAAAGACTTCACTGCATCGTTTAGCTCGGCTCAGTCTGTAGTTCACTGACACGCACAGTAAAGTCAGATTTTCATATCAGAGTATTCCAAATTGTTAGAAACATCCAGTGATGTCATAAGTTACCATGAAAACAAAACATGTGAGCAGCTGAAAATGTGTGTGTGTGTGTGTGTGTGTGTGTGTGTGTGTGTGTGGGTTTGTGTCAGGACTGCAGAGTGGAGGAACTCCTGCCTACATCTATAAGACACTTATAAAGAGGAGATGTATGAAAGGACGGCTTTTAGACAGACACACAAAACTAAACAATTCAGTAAAAAAATGATTTTCCATTCTGAATAATGACTCAAGTCTTTAGTAACTACTTGATAAATGAATGAATCGACTGGTTGTTTCAGCACTAGAACACTGACACAACCATGTCCCACCCCTGGAGACATTTTCTGATCATTTTGTTCTATTCCAGTTACAATCACGACTTCATGTTCTCTTCATTATGTGATGATGACCAGTGACAGATCGATTAAATCAACAAGGATGACAGACAGACTGCACGTTTGTTTGTTTTGTTGGCTGCACCTCATCGGGATGACCTTTGACATCAAAGTAGACGGTGAGCTGCAGTTTGATGCACTCCTCCACTGCCTCCTCCAGGGTTGGGATCTTCTCTCCAGCAAACCTGTCCCTGGTGACGAAGGACACAAATGTTTCAGTGCCACCTCGGGCTCACATGCATGTATCGTGCTTTTCAAACACATTTACAGTTTGCCTGGGAAACAGTATACTTTGATCAGAGATACGCCGAGCTTTCCTATGCCTGCATTATGATGAAATGTACATATACGTTGGTGAGTGTCTGCATGCAAAGGCTCTTAGCATCTGTCTGACACTCCATTTAGACAGGACACAGTTTTCATGGGTGAGGCAAGACAATAGAATAACTTCCAGGATACCATATCAGACATGTAAAGCATTTGTGCAGACTTTGCTCCAGTAAAAATAACCTCAGGAAACAGAAGTCTTGTGCAAACTGATGTTGTGGAGCAAATATATACTTCTAGTTTTTCATAGGTAGGGGAGGAAGTCTCTACTTCTGTAATGATCATCCCAAATATTTGTACACTGTGACATTATGAACACAAGCAAATTAAATGGCTCTGAAGAGTTAAGTAACTAAAGCACAACAGGCAAGTTGTCTGCACTACAGCTGATTGCCTACAGTAAAGCAGCATATCAGTGGAAAGATAGTATTCTGATCTGCTGCCTGAAGGCATTTCGTCAGCACCAACATATAATGTGGGCCAGAGTATTTCAGCCTCCAGCTAGCCCAACAAATATGCATGACTTGTTTGATCTGGTGCAACACCTCCAAGGCTTTGTCCCATTAAAGACATTAAGGAAAAAGACTGCATCCCAATTATCCCTTCCCTTAATGTTTTTTTTTCCCCAAGTATTGTGCCAATCAGTTTGCATTTCCTGACAAACAACTATTAACAGACTGCCTACGTGGCAGACACGTCAACTGCACATGCAGCCGGTCATCGCTGCAGTTATTCATCACAATCTAACAACTGACTCAAAGTGCACGGCAACATTAATACAAACGCAACAAAAGCCTAAAAAACAAAGTCTGTCATTTGTCTGCGTGCATTCCTAGTTATAGCCTTCTTTCTCACCTGAGTCGATGCTTAGCAGCTGCGTCCAGCTTACCCAGCTCGGACAGCCTCATCTGGCTGAGGGGTCCCGACCCGTTGGTGGTCCGGTCCACAGTGTCATCGTGCATCAGTATTGGGACGCCATCTGCTGAGAACTCCAGGTCCAGCTCCACGCCTGTCGCCCCGTTCTTACTGGCCTAGAGCAGGACAGACAACCAAAAAGGATGGAAGTATTTCAGGAGGGCTTGTTTCTGATCATGTGGTCATGACATGAATCTCTTGGCTTTTTGAATAACAAGAAATTTCAATACAGAAATGCCAAAAAAATACAGTGTGCCTATCATGTAGCTGTGCATTGGAGAGCACTGTCAGGTTTATCTGTCAAATCAAAACGCTGTCCTTTAAACTCTCAAATATTAATATCAGTACCTGCCTTAACAATAAAGTATCAGTCGGGCCACATGTGGCCTACAAGTTTCTCACAATCTGACTGAAGCCACACCACTGGCCTGCTGCACATCCCACAGTTCAGTGAATGGCAGTGTGTGCAGTGTGTGCAGCTGCAGTACTGAATGTTGGCGGTGATGGTTCCCAGTGGTTCAAAGGGACATGATGTCCTGGTGGATGAGGTCAATCCTAAACCCCTGGTTTTCTTGCCAGTTTACAGCACTAACGTTATGGTATTCAATTTTTATCAGGGATGACATTTCTCAGCCTCCAGTGGTGTTCGCCCCTGGCAGCACACGCTGTGGGAGGCTGTGAATGAGAAGAACCATCCCAAAACATGTGAAGGGAAAAAAGACCGCCGCTCCCCCAACCTCCTCTCACCTCCCTTATAGCTGCTAGCGTGTTCTCTGGTGCGTCGTGACCACCGCCCCGGTGGGCGACCACTGACACCTTGCCCTTGGCTGGGTGCAGCACCTGCAGGGCCCGGCTGGTCGGCACCTGGGGGAACCGGAACATGGCCATAAAGAGGTAGAGGGAGGCGGTGAGGGCAGTAGTCCACAGCGGGCTCCGGGTACCAAGCAGGACGACCACGAAGACGACCGAATACAGGGTGACTTCATCTCCAACCTGCAGCATTGTTGTCCCCCTCTGTCTTTGTCTTGTCAAAGAGCAGAAAGGAGCTGAGACAGCTCCTGGTAGCAAAGGCGCCGCTGCCGGTCAAGTGAATGCTAACGTTAGCTAACGTTAGCTGCCCGTCTTGCTAAGTTTACTTTCTTCAAACGCCGTAACACAGATAAGGTCATGCTCCGCCTAGCCAAGGGATAACATGAGCCCCTGAAACTACTAGCTAAAACACGTTGGACCGTGACATTTAACACGAGAAACGAGGAACTGCACCTATTTCTCTGTTACCCTCTGCGGCGGATGTGACAGCTCTGCTCCAAGCTACGTGTCGTTTCCGCAAGTCGAAGAGCCTTTTTAAACTAGATTTACAGGTTTTGGTTCTAGAGATTTTTACCAAAACCAAATGTTATCAAGTATTTAGTATAATTTACAACTTTGCCGCAAGGGGGCAGACGAGCTAACAAAACATGAAAACCAACAAACAGAGAAACCCCGGTTCCTGAGTACTTCCGGGTTATAGTGTATGTACTTCATGTCAGCTAACCTCCTGAAGTGTAGTCTTGATGTGTCTTATTTCTAAAAAGAAGATTCGTGTTTCTGTGTTTTCCTTCTTCTGTTTAGCCTGTCGCCGATCATGGTGAGACTGGTTATTTCTCAAACTCTTCCACAGCTGTTTTGCCAGAGATCAGAAAATGATGTGAAAGTTGAATTGTTAGCCACACAAGCTAACTGCTGCTTTGGCTGGCATGTATGACAGCTCAGGCAGAGGTTGAGTATCTCTGTTTTGTTTCATTTATGCTAACACAGCCGTTGTTACAAGTTCATTATTCATTTTTTTAATCAAACTGGCTGAAAAGAGGGTTTATCTTTGACCTACAAAATTCCAGAAAATAGTAAAAACTGTTAATCAGAATGTCTCATAGCCCAAGATGATATCTTCACTTTTGTCAGTCTGATAGTCAAAATCCCAAAGGGTACTCAGTTTACTATGATAAAAGACTAAGACAAACAACAAATATTCATATTTGGGATGCTGGAACCAGACATGATTGGCATTTTTGCAAAAAAAAAAAAAAAAAAATTACAACAATTAAGCAATACTTAACATTTTTGCTGATCCATTTTCTGTCAGTCATCTAATCAATTAATCTGTGAATTGCTGCAGTTCTAGTGAAGTGTCAGATTCATCTGTTGTTTTTCTACAGATCAGGTCAGTGCTTCTGCACAGGTTAACCTCTCGCATCCTATCCTGTACCAGAGGATCATGTCTACTCACAGGCCGGATACCTTATGGGGTGCAGCCTCATCCACCAAGTCACACACCCACCCAGCAGAGCTTCCATGGACCCTTTAAACCTATAATTTCAGCCCTGATGAGGTACTCTGACTTGTCCACAGAGAAGTACACTATGATTTACAATCTGCCACACATTAAGCTCATCAGAGCTGTGTCCAGGCTCAAACTGCTTCAAACTGGGATCACCGTGGTCATCTTGCCCCCAGTGTTCTTCTTTTACCTCCAGGGAGACGTCTCCCTCTTTCTTGTCAGCTACACAACGGGAATAGCGCTGTTCGCTGGTGTCATGCTGTACACTGCCAGTCACCTCTTCAGGAGGGTTGTGGGCATGATGTACCTGAACTCGTCCCAGACCACACTCAAAGTGTCCCACCTCACCTTCTGGGGTAGGCGCCATGACATCTACCTGCCTGTGTCTGATGTTATGACCATCGGGGATACAGGGGACTCCATAAACGAGACAATATTGAAACTAAAGAGATACAGCAGTCCTCAGACGTTGTATTTCTCCACACATTTTGGAAGAGTGGTGGACAAACAGGGTTTCCAGAAGGTGTTTGGAACTTTAGAATAATTAGTTCGAAAGTACAGATTGGACGGTAATAATCAACAGTGAATTCTCCTCATTACAGTGTTCAATATATAACCTGTTATGGTGCGAAGGGTCTGTTTTCCATGAAAAATGCTTCGCCAAAAGTTAAAGATTATACAGTGGAAGACTGTCGCTGGTATAATTTGTGATATGTTAGCTGTTATCGGTCTGATGTGTCCACAGTGAATGACCCGTCAATTAATTATTTAGTGAAACTTGTGATTGAAAAGGAAGGAGGCGTACTTGCAGGCCTTAGCAGGACTGTGACTTTTAGAATGGAACAACATGTGAAGTGACCGTGTTGGCAGTAATGTGCGAAGAGCACTCCGATGACTTTTGTGTGCAGACCAGTGACATTTGTGAAGCAGAAAAGAATAAAATAAAATCCCAATCTTGTTGTGAATGAGCATGTTTTTAAAGAACACTGACTGATCATCAAATAGAAGATTTTGGCAAGGAGGAAGAATATTTGGAATAAAAAAAAGACATCTCTGCTTCTGCAGCATTGATTTGCTATTTTTTTTTTAGCAGCATATCAGCATTATTGCTCACAAAGACAATGCTTATACTATGTGCTGATGTTAGGATTCAGTTCAAAGCCTAAGTACAGGCAGACACAGCCAAGCTCTTTCCAGACCACCTCTGCATCCTGCCAGTCAAAGTCACCTTCACGCACTGAGGACTATGACTGCTTAGCCTTGACCTCCACTGTGCCTGAACACAGAGTAGTCCCATTCATCAGCCTGACAGACTGTGAGCAGGGAGAACCAGAGTTTGAGAGCACGGTTACCAACAGTGTTGCAGATGATTAACAGAACTTTGACTGAAAAAGGTGAACAGCAGCAAACAAATAAAAGGAGGAAGTTTCTTATGAAATTATTTGGAAACTATTGTCATTATTATCAAAGTACGGTGATAATAACAATAATATGATGTTTATCTACTGTACCTGCTTTTGTAAGAATTCACTGATACTGTTACCTGAGCAGGTGACCTCCAAGCTGGAGGAGGAGCACTGGGGTTTCACTGAAACAGTCGCTCAGCGCAGATCCAGACTGAACACTGGAGGCGTTAACCTTCCAGACACATCTTGCTGAGTAACTGTGTTTGATCTTTGCTGACACAGCAGATCCACAGTTCATCTGTCTGCACACTACAGCTGCTGTTCTCAGGTTCCAGTCAAACAGAAGGTTATCCACTGGTTTCCAGTCATTGTGGTGTTTCATTTCCAAACAGTCATGTAAAGCAGTAGTATCATTTGATCAGAGCTTACAGGACAAACGCTCACATGCTGCAGGCACTGTCAGCACCATGGAGGTTTGGGTTTAGTTGTATACTGGCATGTTATGATATACATGGCTGGACACAGCGGTAAGCACTTCAATATGACTCAGACTTTGTAAAAATTATTGGACATTAGGTCAAATTCAAACTTCTAAAGTGGCAGGACCAGCACGGTCAACCAAGAGAAAAGTGCATAGTGGATTTAAAATTTAAAGTGTCACTGGGCCAAAATTCCATAATAACTAAATGAAGTCTTAAAGAAAACTAGACTTCTGCACCTGCTCTCGGATCTGTTTTCAGCCTTTAGGAAATCTAGCCCGTGGCGGGAGACTTTGGCTGATCACAGCTCATTTCAGAGAGAGCGTTCTCATTGGCTGTTCTATTAGCAAAAACAGTGTCGAGGCTAATAACACCAGACCTCAAGAAGTATGTTGGTGTTGGTTCCTGCTCCAAAAATGTAGCTAGTCACAAAAATGGTTTGTCTAATGTGATGCAACTCTGCAGCAACTTAACAAAATCTAACACTGTGAAAGTGACATTAACTGGAAAGGTGTTAATCATTACACTATGCTCACTTCTTTATTAACCGGATAGCAAACAGCAGACACTGTTGTCAGCAGTTCCTCAACCGTTGTTTACGGATTGAACATGACTGTTGTTTATTTGGAATCTCAAACACACACCTCAATAATCAAGCATGACAAAATGTACACAAATCAGTGCATCTTCCATATTAAATACATTCAGTAATAATAATATTAAACTCACATGAAAGAAGAGAATGCAACCTTGGGTGCATATTACTCATGAATACAGCATACAAAGTCAATGAAAGGCCATAATGTCTGTTGGCTACAACGTCATAACCACAAAAGCTGTTTCCCTGCTATCAGCTGTGTCAGAGGCATAAAACTGTATCTTCCACTGAGAGGAATAAATGAGGGAAAATAAGAAAAAATAAATACTGTGACTGAGGTATTACAACGCAAAACATTCATTTAAAAAAACAGATGTTTGTGTTTTATTGCTTGCTACTTTCAGACAGGACGAGGATTTAAATTTGGCAGGATGAAACCGTGTCCTCTGCTCTTTGCTCAGAGATGACTGGCAGGACGAGCTCACATGAGGTACCAGGCAGCGAAACCAGCGAGGGTGGCCACCCAGGCAGCCAGAGCCACCTGACAGGTTGGATGTCTGAGAAGCATCATGGCGAACTGGCATGTGTGGCTGAGATTTCCACTGGCAGCTGTAGAGAGGAGGAGGAGGAGGAGGAGTGGAGGGCAGACAAAATGAGTAATAGTAATAATAAAAGAATGAAGCGAGGGAAAGCAGGAAGACTATCATCATAAACGTATAGTGTTAACTAGAAAAGTGATATTTGTTTAGAAGACATTGATAATATAAATAATTTGTAGGACTGTGTGCTTCATTCAGACCTCAACCATTCAAATAATAAATAAATAATTACCCATTTTTGCTGCATAGTAGGGGCACTTGTTGATATCTCCTCCCTCCATGATCTCTGCATGACTGTGTCCAAAACCTGCATCTTGGACTTCTTCTTTAACAGTCTTCCCAATCTCTTCGAGCTCTGTGAATACCTGCGTTCAGAATTAAAGTAGATTTTTGTCATATGTTTGTGTTTGTCTGTCGCCATGATTTTTGTGGACATGCCTCATCAGGACTCTCAACCTATCCTCCCTGCTCTGCTCCCTCACCATCATGTTAAAGCCAAAGGCTCGGTTGGACTCATCCACAATCCTCTCTTTGGTCTCAGCATCCAGCTCCAGCTCGTTCATCCTGCTTCGGTAAAGCTGCTTGAAGCCCTTGTGACTGTGGATACCCTCAAACTGGTAGAAGTTGAGACCCTCGCCTGTCGAGGGGAGCTTCAGTGCCCTCTGGGCCACTTTCTTGAGGATCTGTCCGCCTGAGAGGTCACCCATGTAGCGGGTGTAAGAGTGGGCCACCAGCAGCACCGGGTCTTTCTCTCCCACCTCGTGGATGCGGTCCACATAAGGCTTGGTCCCTGCAGAGAGGCTCACCTGTGGGAGACAGCACCTTATCAGTCAGTAGGCTTTGCAGTTGTGTCATAAAACCTCAAGTCGCACAAGTTCATGTCTGAATTTCATGCACCAGGTGATTAACAGTCCAGAAAAAGACTGTAGTGTCTGAGGCTCCACCTTGTACCCTTTATGTCTGAACATGTGAGCTGACCTGGCTCTCCCAGTCCTCTCCATACAAGTACTCGAGGTCCCGGGCGAGAGCCTCGCGCCGGTGGAGCTCTGTGGGGAAATAGATTGGGGCGATGTCAGGATGGTCTCTGTTTTTCTCGATTTCCTCCTCCATCGCTGAGTAGACAAAGTATAGAGCTGCTGTACCCCTCTGGCAACACAGACAGACAGAGAGAAAGAACAAGTGGGAGAGACACATAAATAAAATGATAACTGACATAAAGTTTCTGGCTTTTGAATCAAACTGGTGATTTGTGGCTTTAATGTTTAAATTGTCAGAGTTTAACAATTGAGATTTTTTTAATTTCTTAAACTAAAATTACAGATAGGGAACTGTGCTAGAGACTGAAAGGGCAGAGATGGTCGGAGAGGTTACGTTCAAGAGCATGTTGCATTTGTTTAATAAAGAATTTGTTAAATACAGTTAATGGTACCTGCCTGCAGCCTGCTGTTAGTTTGTTCCTTTGCTGACAAACATTTTTGCAATATCATCAAACGTTGGACTCATTATGTGCAACAACAATGCAAGAAGCTTTGGGAGATAACCTTGAACAGCTCTTTCTTGATGCGACCTCTGAGGAAATCTTTAACAAACTGGCAGTTCTCTGCTCTGTCGTGGGACTCCTTGGTCCCCTCGGCCAACATCTCGGACAGGTCGGTTGGGCTTGGTGGAACAGAGACAGAGAGACATGAACGCTTGACCCTTTCGGCTGTTGTGTAAATAATTCCTACAATGTGACAGTGCCACAACAAACCACTGATCGTGGAGGTCTTCCTTCATACCTAAGAACTTCATCATCATCGTCCACAACAATCCTTGCCCCTCCGTTTTTCACACCATTGGATTTGGGCTCAGATGTCACCTTGGTTTCCATCTTGCTGTCTGTCTCACAGTATTTTCAACTTAAGAAAGCAGATAAAAATACATTGATCAAATATGATACATTTATGATGATATGAGACTGACATGAGACACCATGACCTGTATGGAGAGATTCTTGTATATTTATGTGACAGTGATGTGTGCCACTTCAAAATCGGAAGAGAAAAGCTAATAATAAACCATCAGGATTAAGAATCTTAAGGTACGTGCTTTTATTGTTGTAAGTGAAAGATAACTGCTGACGATAACTCACTTATACTTCATAACACACGTCAATTCTCTGTAAAGCGCCTCTTAGAAATCCACTGTTCCCGAAGCACTTCTAAATTTAGGACTTTTATTGTGAAACCACAGGAGTTAGTCACAACATCCGTTACCCGGCTGATAAAACATCACGGTGATTTATTTATTTCTATGTAATACTACAGAATTACTGTCTCGATGCCTAAAATATTCTCTTAATAATATTACCATATAATAGTTTTTATGTCATAATATTGCAAGATAATAGAAGGAAATAGATGACATTAAGGTGGACAGTTACAAAACTGACATTGCACGGCTTCGGCATTATGCAAGTCGTCTCAAACACAGTTACGTCCACCATTTAGACTTAAATAATATTATAAACACAAACACATACTATGTGTCATTACCATATACTCAGAAATCAGACTGAAAAACTAGTTTACCTTATCAAAACAGCGACTGCGTAGCCTTTCACAGGACAGTGGCACACACTGGACAACGGTAGCGGTTCTTGTGACAGCAAGCCAATCAGAGAGCGTTCTCTAGAGAAACGGCATTCTGATTCGTTAAAGTCACAAATTTTACACCAATCATATTCCTCATCACAGAAAAGAGGCGGCCTCTTTCGAGGCATGTGTCGATATGTGTGTTGTGTTAAAATAGAGTAGGGAGTTTTGTGGGAGATGAAATTTGAGTACGATTTGAGTGTCAAACAAACGAAGCTGAAAGTTTCAAACAATTTACGGTTGAATAAAAAACACTTGATTTCTGTGCAAAATATGATCAATGAACTGCAAATGACACATTTTCCTCTGAATATTTTTTTAAGAGATTTATTTTCTTTCAATGCAAAGGATAATTTCTTGCTTTAAACATCTTGACATTAGGCTGGTAATTCCCCTTACTAATACATCCTGGTTCCTCTTTATCTTATTTCACTTAATAGTTCAAGTAAATCATCTCTGGCTGAAGTCGTGTTCACTGAATAAACTACCGCAGTGTTTTTATTTTTTTTAATGAACACCGAACTGCAGACAGAGTCGCTCTTCATGGCTGCATTCACTGACCTGCGTGGAGCTCAGTTTCACCCACTCATGGTCATGCTCTGTGTTGTAGTATGTTGTTTATACCGCCAGGTGTCAGTAGACTCCATGTAATTTAGCTCATAAACGTATCAAACGATCAGACAATTTCATTCAGCAGCGGAGTGTCAGTAACTCAGGTCAGCAAATGAGGAAAAAAAGAACAATATGTGGTTCTCCAGGGAGTCCTCAGTGGACTGAGTGTTATTTTCCAGTAAGTAGCTGCTGTCTTGCTCCTTTTGCTGATATATGAATATTATGTGCTGTAGCAATATATATCCTCACCAAACTCTGCAGCAGCTACCCCCATCTATAAGTGTTAACCCTCATGTTTGTTTGCTTCTCTAAGTTGTACCACCACATTCTCTGTTTTTCATTGCTTCTTCCATATGATGACACGGATGCCAAGGCATAAACATGTGTCTTGCTCTGGCACCAGCTGACAATGCATGGTAACTGTGTGGTTTATATTTTGTATAATTTGTCCTCCATTTACACAGTCATGTTCACTATCCGCATTACTGTGTTCGGTTAATCTATACATCTACTCAGGCTGAAACTTCCAGCATATACAGATTGAACTGGATGTTATTGTGTGGTTGCAGTCACACCCTAGATAAAGAACACCCTCAGTTCACCTATGGGCTACCAAAAGTACACTTGAGAACATGAACAAAGGAACAAAGGTCCTGGATTGCAGTTTTTTCCTCTGCAAAACCTCCGTGTATTGAAAGGGATTCTGGCAGCCCAGAGGGCTTCTTTCATGTCTTGAAGGGCCCTGGAGAGTGGCGCTCGACTATAGGAAAACCCCACTTCTGCTTGCTGCTGTCCTGCTCTGAAACGTCCAACTGTGGACCCACCTCTGTTTGTTTTTGTCATTGTTAATAACTGAGACGAGCTTCCTATGATCAACAATATTGCATTGACCTCGACTCCAATGCTGCCCGAGTGATTTTGCTTTTATATTCAATACAATTTCCTGTGTTTATGAAGATTTTGGCTGCTTTTCTCTGACTCATTAGTCATTGACAATATGAAGGAAGGTGCAGGCAACTGGTGTGTAATACTCCTAAGTATGCCTGACCGCATGTGTTTTCCCAAAGAGGCATATATCACAATGCAACCTGGATACCAAGATGTTTATATCCCTCCCTGCAAGTACTAAACTAAGGCCATTGCTCCCTGGGGCTCACATGACGCTGCTATGATCAAATGTTCAGCCATGCCAGATCCTGATAATCACTCATCTATCACGCGGGTGGGTTGTTCCCGCACATTGTTTACCACATTCCAGATTGTTTTTGGCACAATATTTTGGATCTTTATTACACAAAAGGGAAACCTTCCTGTCTGTGAAGGATTTCCTCCTGTTTTCAATAATCAAAAGGCTCAGGCTAAAATAATCCGGAGATTCATCCAGGCTTGGTTCAAATTTTAGATCCTGTCATGGCCTGTCATTGCCAAAATATAGGGCTTATTTCCTCACTGACTAATATGAACCAACATATATGCATCACTTTTATGGTAACATACAGCTTTTAAGACTTATTGGTAACACTTTATAATAAAAGTACAAATCACTTGAACTAAAGCACGACTCATGATGATTCACTGCATGAATTAATGCAGGTTGTATCATCAATTCTTGTGCTCTCATTAACAAATGATCCAGTCACAATGAGTTCATGTGATTAGTTCCCCCTTAACTGATCATCAGTTGTTAATTACAGTTACTTCATACATTCACTGATATGTGATGAAGTTAGCTGTATTTCAGTTACATAAAATGCACTTACTAAACAGAATCTATGTATTTATGTTTATTATAGAAATGTTTGCATCTGACAGCCAGTTTGCTCATAAGACTAGCTTCATATTTCTAAGAGCACAGCTGTTCTGCTTTTTATGTAACTGTAAATTAACATTCCTTAACTGATCTATATTCAATGTGAACTATAAAGTGATTCATTTGTTAAAGGTGAGCAACCAGATGTCATGATACATCCTACACTAATTCATCATGAGTCATGCATTTTTTAAGTATATGATTTCTACCAACTTATTTTACCTGCATCTTTGTTTTGCTTGACACGACAAGTGACAGGTGCATGGATATTATGAAGGAGATTGCTGGACTCTCTGCACCTGCAGACTGAGATACTCGTTCATTTTGGTCTCTCTCATTCTAAGCGAGACTTTGGGATAAGCATGGACAGGAGAAGCCAACAGTAACGCTATGTGACATGGATTACTAAAGATATGGTTTAATATTTAAAAAGCTCTCTGGAATGAAGTAATTAAAGTGACACATTTATCTAAAAATAGTGCATGGAGCAGATTTGTTTTCTCACTTCCTTCAGGATACAACACCAGTGTGCCACAGACTGGCAGCTACCAGCCATAGTCTTCTGATTTATAGGTGCAGAAAGTGAACGTGCTTTTGTTTGTTTGTTTGTTTGTTTGTTTGTTTGTTATTTGACTGGAGACTGCAAACTGAATTGCCATATTTGGGATAAATAAAGTTGTTTGAATTGAATTGAATTGAATTGAATTGAATTGTCTCCGATTGGGTTCAGGAGTGGGAGCCTGGACCTTTGTACCATAAATCCTGGTGGCCGTGGTGGCCTGCAGCGAGAGTGCTTAACCCTGCACCAGGTTTATAATTAGAAACACACCTCCCTATGTTCGCCCGCAGGAAACAACCCGGGCCTCCATATGTGTGCGAGGCCGAGGGCTAACAAAGAGAGGAAAGTGTACACATGGGGCAGGCATGCGATGTGATCACAGTCGAGTATTTGAGTGTTGCGATCACTTCATTAGAATGTGCAGGTGGATGAGAGGGCAGGATGGAGAGACCCTATGAGACGAGGTAATGAGACAGGGGAAACGAGCAGTCATACGTTTACAGTATGTTCCACAAAGACATCACTGAACTATGGGGTCATGCTGCAGACAAAAGTCTGCAGGTTGACTCACAGTCATGAAGCGGTGGGATGTTACTGTTGACATGCAGTTACAATTCTTTTGAAACAGGGTGAGCTGAACACACCTGTGAGCCCTGGAACAATAGCTTTGTGTTGTATATTTGTTTATTTTTTATATTCACAAACAAAGCTTAACATGTTTTTAATATAAAGCTGTATACTGCTTCTTTTGTCACTGAACAGATGTTTCTTTTCATGTAACCCACAAAGTTATGAGGAGGACACTCTGCTGAGCTCTGCAATATAGGACATAGGGCGGATAGGAGAGACACCCCCTCCTCACTTTCACTGATCCCCTTTATATCAGCTATCCACTGTGTCTCCAAGGAAATCGAAAACACATGGAGCCGGGACAAACCTTAAGTCTGATTACAAAAACTTATATGTTAGAGATGGGAAATCCTATTTTGTAAGTGAAAACAGTTACATTTGGTCGAAAGCCACAAAAGACAGGAAATCCAGCTGATCCCTGCTTACACAAAATACACCCAGCTCTTTTTTTACAAGTGCTGCTGTCTTACAGTTCTGTCTGTTTTACCCACTGATGCACAAATCGCTTGATCTAATTCACAACCCACCATATGTTTATTTCAGGCTATCAAGGTTCATTTTTTTGTCATTTTAATGAATATGTAAGCTGTAGCCCAGTCATGCTGCACACACAAACATTCAAATGAGACTAGAATAAAATAGAATACAATGTCAGTGTAAAGTTCCATTACAGAAAAAATTCAATCATTAATTTTCAGGGTTGATTAAAGATTTCTACGGAACTGCTGCAAACACCAGCATTTGAAGATCATACAGTGAAACAGCACCAGATGCATCATTTCTGCAAAGAAAAATGGCTGACAATGGATCTTATCAAATTCTGTCAGGTCACTAAAGTGGTTGTCAGTTTGTGTTTCTTTCCTAAACCAGCCATAATATACAAAGCAGTCCGCTGAGCTACTAAAAAGTGAGACAGAAAGCACTTTCCTTTCAAAGGAAGACGTGCTCTGTAAGCCCCGCTAGTTTGGGAAGCCATCTTCTTGGACACGCTTCACGCCATCTTCTGTTTCATCAATTGTTTTTCGGGAGCATCAAGTCCCACCGCCCTGGCAACGCAACACAAAGATCTCACTAGAGGGATGTTTTTGAAAACAAAAAGAGTTTGGGATTCACTGGTTCACCCAATGTTTTTTCCAGTAATAGTGGAGGGGATGTGTTGTGGGGTAACACAGGGTGAGGCTGGGGGAATCTGACAATGGACAATGGATAAGCTGCATCACAACATCCATTGTGCTCTGGGGTGAAATGTCTCCTAGTTTGATACACGGAGCCCAAATTTTCCCTCCTTTGAACCAGACCCAAAATCCCTTCTTTCACCAGGGAATCCACAACAAAAATGTTCTATTTTTGAGTCTGGGTATTGAGACAGCACTGAGGTGACATTAAAAATTTCTGTCTTATAAGGAAAAGAGAAAATATCTACACAGCAGAAAACTCTCTTTGGATTTAGTATTCCCAAATGACACTGGATAGGATATATGCTCCTTGTGTCTTTATTTGGTTAATTAAGAACTCTAAATACATGCTGTTTGATTGGTGACCTGTGTGCAACACACTGCATTAACGCCCTCACAGAGAAGCCAGCAAAGTTCATGGGTTAATATGTACAACATTTGCACCCATTGGACACACTGGACCGTATTTCCCCCAGTTGGACTGAATCTTTGTCGGACAATTTCCCTCACTTAAAAACACACTAAGCCAGCATGTGAGAGCGGTTCTCACACCCGACCTGTAGAGAAAAGCCTTGTGGGCCACGCTGCACATTTGAATTCTTTGAAAGCGATGCCTCACCCAGCGGGGGGTTCCTGCTGAAAAGAGGAACGCGACTCAGCCTCGGCCTCAGAGACTAATACAGGATGGAGGGAGGAAGACTACTCTGCTCCCAACATTATGTACCCAGTGTTCCCAGTGCCATTCCCACTCCTGATTGCTGATAGGTGCTGAAAAGCCCGCTTCCTCATTAGACAGGTGTCAGGTGGGCACGGTGGAGACTGATTGGCTGATGAATTGTGTTTACCTTGGCAGCACTCGTCAGACTGACAGTCGCCACGACAGAGCTGCGGGGGATATCCTCAAGGTCAATCTCATCAATACTGAACAATGCCACATTGCTGGATGAGGGAGGGAGGTAGCAGGGGGGTGTGAGGGTGAGGTGGGGTGGGGTGGTGGGTGCCCTTCGGGTGCTGAGTGATGTAATCTGGTCAGTTATTGTAGCGCTGCCCCTCGAGGCTTCAAGTACTTACCTTGAATACAGCACAATGAGCAGGGCAGGAAGTCAGTGTTTTGGTGTATATCAATGCTTGGCAGGTTTATTGCTTAATCGTGCCATGATCAGCAGCTCCATTGTGTAAACTGCAGCTTATGAGATGCAGTATACAGTATGTATACAGTGAGAAAGGCGATGAGCTATTTTAAATGTAGAACAGACAATGAAATGCAGCAAGGATGCAAACAATGTAGGCAATCCTGTGGCAGCATTAACTTTTATGGCTCCAAGTCAGAATCTGCAGGAGGTCTCTAAGGTGAACAGTCTCTGCTATCTTAGATCAAGGTGGTGTAAAGGAAGTCAGTAACTTCGGGATAAGGTTTGGCAGGTCAACTGTTTAAACCAGGGGCCATCAACTACATTTGTCCAATTGCCAAAATTTTTCTAAGCAGCCACTGCAGGGGCAAGACGTTCAGATGAAAGAAAAGTAATTACTTCGACCTAAATGGCCTATTATTGTTTAATATTTTAACTTCAGAAGAAAAAAAATGTTATTCTTATGAGTCTATATCAGTGTAAACAGACTCCTAAAAAACATAAAAAATTCATAATGATAACGAGATACTTAATGAGAAAATGCTCACAGTTCAACTGCCAATAAATGAGTCCTTATCTCAACAAAAACTCTTCTGCAGGATCCCAGGATGCAAACAAAAATACTCAGTTTGAGTCTCAGTATAACAGCTAGCCTACTAAAATGAACCCAGCTTAGTGGTTCTCTGACAAGTTACTGCCCATAGTCCAGCCAGTGCGCTGCTGTCTGCTCCAAGGGACGTCCAGCCTGGTAGCCGAGTAGTGCGATGGTGGGTCCACAGACCAAGAGAGGATGGACAATAATCTCATTCTGTAGAGCAGGTGAATTTTGAATTGCAAACTTTTTGACTAATTGACGATAAGTTCTCAGTGCTTCAGAATACAGTAGAGCATTTAGCAGCTAAAGAGCTGGATATTGGTAGTTGGCAGAGACCAAAATCAGAGCTGAAAGTGTGTGAGAGAAAGAGAGAATATTGGACTTCGCATTGCCAGGTGAACTCCAAATGACTCCAAATGAACGATAATGTTTCTCCATAAATGCCGGATGAGTAAATAGGTGATGATATATCAGTGTTGTGTTCATAATTTGAGACCAAAATTCAGTTCCAGTTTAATAAATTAGACCTCAAGTCTCACTGAGTAGGCTGGCATTAGTAACAATAGCAATATCACAGCCCCATGTTAAACAACATTTTAAGAGTGTAAGAGATCATGTGAAATCGATTTGTTTAGAGTATACGAACAGCTCTCAGGCTTTCATTGGATAAAACCACTGCTCTCTGGACTTCTCATCGTCTAGCAGAGTTTTCCACTATTTATTCTCCAGTGAGGTAATTTACTGCAATGAATGTGAAGCCCTCATTTGGTTTTGCAGAGTTCACCGTGTCTAGGTCAAGTTTCAGTGCGCGCATTATTTTACACTCTGCTTACTGTTCGTGATCTGACATGCTCAGAGAGAAAAATAAATCTCTGCCAGAAAATAATTCCATAAAAGCACGTCGGCTTTCCCAGAACCCACAGTTAATGAGACAATGCGGCTGATTGCTGCAAGGACCAAATGGAAAAATCAAATGCTTCATGTTTAAATTAATACCTCATTATTTCTTAAGACAGCATTTAAACCCCAGACACTTTCTGAATTCCTGTTCCCATTATTCTGAGAGAAAGCTGTTGACCAATGAGCTCAGCACACATTCACTTTTAACATCATCTCCCCTAAATACCTGTGGCCTTGGGAAGGAAGAATATCAAGGTAACATGGAGGCTATACAGCAAAGATTAATGTATGTCTTTAATACCTCTTCATAAAGCTGCACCTGAGATGAATTAGGCTGAGATTGGCTATAGCTCATTTAAAGTAGGTGTGTTTTCATAAAGCCAAAATGATCAGGTAATTACCCAAACACACTACTGTCATTCATCATCTTCAAATCAACAGTCCAGTTTTATCTGGACTTTTTAAATATAATAGTCTGTTGAGATATTTGACATGTGTTAGTTACCTGCCTGTTACCTGTTCACTACATATTGAAAACAGAAAATGGCTTTGAATGCTTTTTGAGCTTTTACAATTGTCTTATATCACATTAATAATCAATATTATCACTACTTATTAATAATAAACTCCCCTCACTCACTTCCATTATGAGTCAAAATCAGCAGTAAATTTAACAGTGTGGTTTTATGTGTCGCTCTTCTAGAGTTGGAAGTTTTCCTCTGACCAGGTCAAAAACAACTGATGAGTTCATTTCCACAGCTTGATATATTTCCAAGGAATCAGATACAATCTTGGTATTTCAGTCCAAACTCAAGGACCATTTGTTCAGCACAAACTACACCCTGCTTAACATCAACTGGAGCCTGTCATTCATTATTTCTGCTATGAACTGACAGGGTATTGCCTGGTATTTCCATCTACACCCACGCACTCGCATGCAAGATTGCATACATGCTGTATGAGTGTAGGGCACGTATGCGCTTGTCGTTTTTTTCTTTATAAATATCCTTGAAATGACTTAATTGTTCTTCCTATTCACATTAAGTTTATCACTGAGTGTGCTTACATGCACACTATCCCTGATCTGATCTTATTTGGGACATGAAGTTTATGTGGGACATGAGAAACCTGGATGTACATCTCCCTGTGTACATCACACAAACCAGGACAGTACAAACAGGGAATCATCAGAAACCTGGATAAGGTGTTTATCCACCACAGGATCCTACTCGAGTACTCCAGATGATAACCAGGATATGAGTATTCATGCAAATAAAAATTTGGGTCAGTAAGTCAGTAAATTGCTCTTAACTCTTTAGCCATGCTAAGCAGTGTTACTCTCGGGCTAGACTGAAATATCTTAACCAATACTGGATGGATTTCCATGGAATTTGGTACAAACAGTCATGTGCCCCAGAGGATGAATCATTTCGACTTTGGTAATCCTGAATTTTCCTCAAGCACCACCATAAGGTTGACATTTATGGTTTTGAGTGAGATATATCAATAACACTGAATGGATTGCCCTGAAATTTGATATAAATATACATTTCCCATGGTCCCCTCGAGAGGGATTTTGCAACAACTGGTGTTCCCTTTAATCGAGCCTCATCATCTGGTCATAATTTAAATTAGCCCAATATCTATGTTTTTAACCAAATACCTGCAAAACTCATGACATTCCCATCAGCTTTAGATGTACTTTGTGCTTGGTGCTAATTAGCAAATGTTAGCATGACAACTTGCGAAAACTACAATGGTGACCACAGTAAATCAGGGCGTCAGCATGGTTTTTGTGAGTGTGTTGCTGATGCTGAGCATTTAGCTCAAAGGACCACTGTGTGCAGACTCACAGAACTGCTAGCATGACTTCAGACTCACAGTCTTGTTAAACGGTGTTTATCTTACTTTGGAATGAAGCTTCTGAATTCATGAACAAGGTATATGAG
The DNA here is from genome assembly GCA_037975065.1 of Chaetodon trifasciatus. NCBI lineage: Eukaryota > Metazoa > Chordata > Actinopteri > Chaetodontiformes > Chaetodontidae > Chaetodon > Chaetodon trifasciatus. The sequence continues at coordinate 5,578,958 of JBBMOE010000032.1, forward strand.
TCGAAGGACCCTATCATTGTATCCGAAAATATCCCTGTCTCATTCCTTACGACTCTGTGGCGCTCGGAGCCTCTCCCTTTGGGACCACTGGCTAACAACTGCATACAATCAACAAGTGGATCACTTTTTTGTCATATTAGGGCATGTTGAAAAAGGGAGAGAGAGCAATGGAGCAAGAGAGAGAGAGAGAGAGAGAGAGAGAGAGTTCCTCGTCCAGATTCTCAGGCCTCTGCAGGTCTGTCTCAGTGGCAGAACGGACAGTTCCGGTGTTTGTGCCTGTTCCTGTCTCCTGCTGTCACCCTCAGGCGCGTCGCCATTGTTTCCGCATTGAGCGCCGGAGGTCAGGGCTGCTCCCTCACTGGCTTGCTCTCTCTCTCTCTCCCTCCCCCCCGACCTCGCCGCCCAGCAGAGAGAGGGGAGCTGGGAGAGTGCAGGAGGCCAGGCTCCAAGCGGAGCCGGTCACACCTAAAGGAATCAGAGATGCATTCGGACAACAGGCTGCTGAGCTGGAGCGCTGTTGCTTCTGAGAGTGCATGTGGACACACACATGCAAACACAGCTCACTTGCACACGCACATGTCCACCTTTTGTTGTTCGGCAGGGGGATTCCAAGTTTTCTTGTACACACTGTGCAGGTAAACAGACAGTTTGTCTGGCACATTGAGATTAGGAGCCAGTGACTTTACTCTATTAGACTCCACTTTTCTCTGTTGAGCACAAATGTAATTCATCTGCATTTACAAGTGAGTGAGTTTGCAAGTCTTGTTCTTTTACAATTGAGCACATCATTTTTCTGCTATATTTAACTCCACACAATCCCACTCTATTCTACTCTTCAGTTTCCTTCTGCATCACACATTATTCTCTGCAAGTTCTCAGCAAGTAAATGCAAGCTGTACTCTAAATTTCTATTGGCCTACTTCTTTTCTCTTCTGTTATGCATTACTCAGAATAGTTTTGGAACGTCTCTATGATCTACAAATGACACCATTTAGTATTTGTCTCAAAGCCAGTCCCCAGTACAGTACACTGAATCAGTAGATAGCTGCACAATTTTCAAAATAAAATACGAAATAAAATCTCATCATTATTGTTGCTGCTTCCTACACTGAGACGATAAGATGTTTTTGTGCCTGCATCACTTCAGATCTATCTATCTTTAGTTTACAGTGGTTTTATTATTATTATTACTACAAATTATTGACATAGCAGGCTACCTCCTGTACATCATCATCCACGAAACATCAGCTTGTACACACAGATGTTTCTCAGGACAATGTTCTGGTTTCATCATCAAATGTACTGTATGATGAATTGTATCTGGTTAACTTCCAGGACTGACTTTTCCATAAATACAGATTTCAGTGAGTCTCTGTATCTTGGCAGCTCTGTAGGATTCAGAACAGTATGTTTATGCAGTCTTCTCACCTCAAAGAGAGCACAAATTGGGATAATTTATATGTCAGATTACTGGGATATTTGTTCTGGCACATGCATCCAATGCTCTCTTCATTTTACCAAAATAAATTCAGTGTGGTGGTATGATGGGTCATGAGTTATTGTTTGCAGAGAAATCATTATGATAACTGTGTTAATTGAGTGTTAAACACCATTCATTATCGCAAAATCCAGCTCTGCTCCGTATCAACTTGACAGCAGAAACATGCCCTAATATGACAAAAAGCTGTGGATAAATTATAATTTCTAAACTGTTTTTAATCCAAAGAAGACATTGACCACATTTGTCCTTCTTTATCATCAGTCTGCTTCATGTCCACACCGAAATCTGGGATCTGCCTAATACAACCACAGCCTGCGTATTTATGGGTGGCCACGAAACAGGAAGTGCTACTGGAACAGCTTGACAAAGAGTTCTTATGATAGCTATTGAGAAATGGTAGAATGATAATCTCTTCATTGCATATTGATTTTACTTGCTGCAATGCAAGATTCCAAGTTTCTTAAGGTTTTAAGTTACAGACAGAATATTGTAATATTGACACTGATCAACTCTGTCTTTTTACATTTTTCACATGGAGCTGTGTTTTGCAGAGGTCATAAAAATGTAGATCAAGTTATACAATTATTTGCTAATATCTTTACACATACACCTCGTGACCAAAAGTATGTGGGCACAACATAAAATGACACTGTAGACAATATTGAGCATCCAAAATCAGGACCCTAAATAACCCTGGTGTGAATGGCCTTGACTGGCCTACACAGGGCCCTGATCTCAATACCACTGAACACCTTATGGATGAACTGGAACAGCGACTGCAAGCCGGGTCTTATCGCTCAAATTGGTGCCCCATTAATCTCACTAATGATCTCATGGCTGGGATTCAGATTCAACCAAGTTTCAAAAACCCTCCCAGAAGGAGGCTGTTTTACCAGCAGTTTAATGCCCATGAGATGCTCAACAATCACATGAGACATGAGTTATGTTCAGTTGTCCATATACTTTTGGCTATGTACAGCAGATGATCACTACACTACAGGAAATATACCTGCCCCATCTTCCATCCATCCATCTTTCACACCTCTTGTAATGTAAACAGTGAGTATAAATGTCCTTTATCTCCCTCCACATCTCCTCCACTTTCTGTCCTGTGGTGTTATTTGTTCAGCTGGCAGCAGACGCCAGGACTCTGAGTTACATAGACCTACACATGTCCCTGCTGGCTTTATACGTTATGCAGCACACATTACGCTCATTTCACCTAATGTCACTTTTCTTTTCATGTGCATGTTCACCATGTCTAGATAAATCTTTAAGACTGCAAAGTCAGGTAGCTTCAGAGAAAATGAACCCAAAGGTGATTACTAAGGTTTGAAAAAACACTGTAGGGCAGGGATATATGTTCTATTTTCAATATAAGACGATTACTCAGGGGTTAAAAAGCATCTGTGTTGCATTGTCATCAACTGCAGGTAGCCAAGGCGCATGAGGCCTTGGCTTTGACTGTGAAATCCTACATTTTCCAGCTGAGATCAAGTTCTTAACTAATGGCTGATGCCATCTGGTCCTGATGAGGAAAGGAAACCCTCCGTGAGTGTACGTGCCTGTGTAAGAGCCTGTTATTAAACTGTTCATGTGGTATGACTTTGTCTAAACAGAGGCAAAGTGTTAGTGATAGATTCCAGTCATGATAAGGTGGTTTGTTTTCACAATGACATTAGCAATCTCCTGTTGATCTCAAAACAGACCTGAAATCCAATATGACATCTTTTTGGAGGGTCTCTGGTGGACATAACTGCAAGTATAATTCCTCATCAAATATACACAGAATCTGATAATCTTCACTAGTCAAATAGCAGCCATTGTCACACACTATAGTCTCCACCCTGAGTGAAAAGGGCTGAACGCAAAGTGCCAGTAAAATTACTTTTGGTGGAAAACTGAATAATGAACTTTAGTGTCACACTGACTAACAGATATGATTAACTAGACACATATGATTAATTTCTTGTTGCCTGTTGATGATCACTGACGGAGACACTGGTGAAAGAAGCGGAAAGTTTCCTACAGTCATGCTAGCAGCTGCGAGGCTATACTTCAGCACAGTGGTGCTTTTTGTTAACTGGTAATATCACCAAGCACAGCAACGTGACACTGCTAATATACTGATGTTTTGCAGCTATAACATTCAGCATCTTAGTTTAGTGTAATAGCACGCTAACATTTCATAGTTAGCAGTAAACACACAGTACACCTGAGCAGAAGAGATGAAAAGTCTGACGATCACCAGATTCATCACGAGTCATCGTCTAGGAACCATCAATGTCTGTCAATCCAATAGACTACTTGATATATTTCACTTGATAAGGGAAAACTTTGATCTTCTGGTGACACTCATGGAAAGGTCAGGAGCTGAGGAATTTCAAGGACTAAATGAACGCTACAACAGACAGATAGTGCCCTCCCTTAAATCAAACCTAAGCTCCATTAACACTGACTTAAACTTCCTCCTGATAGACCCCTTCAGTTGGGTACCACCACTCACCTTTTATTGACCACACAGCACTTTGCTGTCTCTCTTGAAGCTGACAGTGAACAGGACTTCCTCCTGAGGCCTGACACCCTCCAGCACTGAACCTCAGCTCAATCAGGAAAAATCACAAATACGACCGACAGGAATGTACAATGATGAATCACTTACGTGGTCACTCATTGTACATGAAGACAAATATACATTTCTACAGCGCATGTGTTATATATTGTCAACAGAACCACCCCATTTCCCCTTAAAAGTCTTAGGAAATCATGCTCTAATTTAATTTGCAACAGCTTGACCCTCTTCAGTCTTGAGGTCTCCCCTTCAGCGTCCAGAATGGGCTGACAGAGACCTGAACATGATGTATCTGCTGTTGGTGGATTTGAGCCTGCGTGTGAATAAAGTGGGTTTGCATTGTCAGCAGGGTGCAGCACTCCTGGGGGACATGGAACAAAGGCTGCTGTGTAGGCAGGCTGTTTCTGTGAACCTGACTGTTTTCAGATCAGGGAGAGGAAAGTTAAGGTGGTGCTATTCCCATGTGCTGGTTTACAGTAAAAAAATCACAATAAATCAAACTTTGGATTTAAGTGAATTGGCACAGACTCATTTATCATTCAATTCCTTGCTCACCACATGCTTTTTGGATGACTTTTGAAATTTAGGAACCGTATAATGCTTATCAGAGAGCCAAAGATGACTCAAAAGTTCCCCAATCTCTGATCAAGAAGCTATTACTCTGAAATACAGATTCACCCACAAACACAACTGCGTTTACAGCAGGACTCAAATCTAATGCACAGGATGCCTAAAACACACAGGCTGTCTTGTCTGAGGTTTGTGATTATGTCACCATGGTGGAAATGCGCTATCCTTACTCTGTGATAAAGGCTTGATCAGTCATTGCAGACAGTACTCTTGAGTGTATGCAGAGGTGTTACTGGGCCTTCAGAGATAACCCTCTTCACTTTTCCAGCGGCTGGGAAACAACAGAAGAGAAGTCTTCTCTTAGTCTGGAGAAGCTGCAGCATTTATTAACTGACACACTTTGACCTATACTGTACAGATTGACAACTTCCTGCTAACTTTTTCTTCTTCTCCGTGCACTGCAGGAAAAAAACAGAGGGTTGGGAAATGGGACAATGCGACGACTGATTGCTGAGTCTCTCTGACCAATCAGCAGCCTGCAGTGTTTCTAGCTCCAGCTTTAAGTGTCAGATCAGTGTGCCGGGTACCTCAACAGAGAAGTAATGAAAAAACAGAACACAATGGAATGGCTTTACTGGTACTATCCACAACTTTTAACAATGGAAATGCAAAAATAACTGTTGTAATGTATGAGGAAGTGAACTGAACCAGACTGCCTGGGGAAACGTGGCTTTACTTGCAGCATTCATGTATTCGGTTATGTTTTCTCACTTTGAAGATGAAGGTGTGCACTTCATTTGTTAGTTTTTTGTCCATTTGCATGTGTTTTCTTAAATTTTAGAACTTTGAGCTCTCAGGGCCACCGTACCTCCAGAAACAGCCCTGCACTCAGTAATGGGAGCATGTCTGAGAAAACTCATCACATTATGTCATCGACAAAGTTTATTCAGCAATTAACCCAAAACTCTGACTCCCTCTGTACTTGTATTTAATACTGTAAAAACATGTAACAACAACAAAAAAACAGCAAAGAAATATATTAAAACATTTATCCTGTTGTATTTGGTAATGATAAAATCATTTATCTTGTCTAGTTAACATGTGAATGGGTTTGAATTGGCTTCTTGAGCTATTTATTTGAAAGGCCTGTGTCAGGAGTGCAAACTTACTTTGGCACATCAGCATGGTTTGACTCCCGTGGGTAAAAACTGTGCAAACAGTGCACCAGCTTGTCTCATGTTGTTCTGTGTACTTTACTGTGCTTTTCTTTTTGTCCATTTTCATTTTAGTTTCTGCTTATGTGGTCTTTGTCTTTGAATTGTCTGACCTTACATTTGTTGGCAGAAGGTCCTCACTGATGAAGTCAAACCACAGAGTTGCCTCATTTCTTAATTATGCCCATTATGGTCACCAGCGACCATCTTATTCTCTATTTTTCTAGGTCTTTTTTCCTCTTCCTCCACTTCTGTATAGATAACCATTGCTCACCTTCCTTTTCAACTAGCTTCACAATCAGATGTGATAACACAGATATCTCCGTCTGTCCCTCGCCCATGTTTTGGACCCTTTCTTGCTTTGGTCCCCCATTAGTGATTTAACACACTTTTCTGTTCTTTGTGTCTAAACTGCAGCGCTGCCAACCAGCCAGTTTAGCATCTGTCTGTTTTGTGCCAGAGGCATTTTGCCCCACTGCAGCAGGCCTCTTGAGCATAGACAGCCAGTGTGCAGTTTGCAGTCTGCATATCAGGCTTTTTTAACTTGTGCAGTCAGCAGTTGCCAGAGCAGATGCCACCATTTGTTCCTACTCATTTTAAAATGAATAATTACGAAGATAGCTAATCAAGATGAATTACTTTTTAACACTGGGATTTCTCCTTAGATGTGATCACTCCCTCCTTAGTCAACAGATAAACTACGGCGTTAATGTTCATGTTCTGTTGACAGAGTTGTCCACAGAGACACCGAGGCCTGGGCAGACACCCAACATATGGCTAAATGCCCTGTTGTGCTGGTGGTGATATACTTAACACACACGCACACACACATGCATACTGTGTAATTGGCCTGGGAAGCAACACTGGACAAAACATCCACGCCGGCTCAAAAATGTGGCTACCAAAGGCTGTTCAGTAATGTTGCCACAACACCTCAGGACAGCCAGTTTAGGTTTTTCTTAGTAGTTGCTGTGACATGTCCTGTGGTTTTAAATTCACTGTGTTAATTAAAGCTGATGTACATTTAAATGATAATTATGTTGATTTATTTGAAGAACCTTCCACTACAATCTTAATATTTAGATAACTCAAACATCCTGTGACTCCCCTGATAGTTTCCCAGCACACCAGCTCTACCTTTGACCAACACTCGTTACTACCTCTGGATTTGAATCTGATGGTTCCCAGATACCACACTCAACTGCTGGCAGCCTGATTATTGACATGTGACAAACATGGCAACACAGATTGGATCAGTCATCTGAAAAGTATGTGCAGTATATCTTGAATATTCCCATGGAAGCAAAAGATTTATGATTATAATCAGCTGAGGACAATACTCCACGGCGAGTTCCATCTTGGAGCAAATTACTTTTTGGACTCGCACACGTCCAGATCTCTGTCTTTGCTCACCGTACTCCATGACTCTGATGCCATATTTCTCCAACAAAGAATGCATGTTTTTGTGAATATGGCAGCCGTGACCCTGAATTCGCATTTCTCATTCAGATTTACATCTTCTTTCGCTGTTCCCAACCTAATCTGGTCCTCCCTTGAATTTATCAAAGTGCTTTCTTAGTGCTGGTGGTGGTGGTGGGCTACATCTAATGCTGTCCCCGTCTAGCGACAGTGACGGCCACTGCTTAGAATTATAGATCTACCAGCTGTTTACAAGTGGCTATCAGACCATCTAGTGAAGACTGAATGGGGTCTGAAGGATTGGGGAAAGCACCAGCAGTCTTTATTTTGGTTTAGTGGTCTCCTGTGGCCTTCTGAAGTCCCCTTTAGACCAACCTTACCTCGCCTGCAATCTCTTTAGTACCTGATTGTCTGATAGTTGTTCTGTTTATATCCTGTGTTCTCGAAGAGGTACTTTGTTGTAAACCTGTGTTGTTGTAAGCAATTTATAAATACATTTGACATGAACCTGTGTATGCTTACACCCACGTACACACACATGCACATTTCCACACATCCACATACAACATTGTGCTACAACATACATTTCAAAGCAAACTATGCAGATATGCTATTATATGCATAATAGAAATTAATTGCATACATGCATATTTCTAATTGTGGCCAAATGTAAGCAGTAGCTTTTATGAGTGATGCATGTTAGGATAACCCCAGCAAGTCATTGTTATTGTTCAGCAGAATATAATTGCTATATGGATCTTGGTTACAACGCCCGACTTACTGCTCAATGTACACAGTAAGTATTTTTTCACACTCTGTGCTCACACAGGTTTGGCAGTACATTTTGTCAATAATCTTGTGTAATTATAAGTTAATGAATGGGCTGAAAACAAAACACACAAAGCTCACATTTTGACTGTGATTGTTCTATAAACAAAGATTTATGAGACTAATCAGAATGATATGGAGGATACCTTAATCACATAACACATGGGAGCTTTAAGGTAAATTTATTCCATGTCAGCTGTTAAAGAGCGCTTTGTCGGAAGTTTAACTTAACTGTTCAGGTATCTGATGCTTTTGGAAACACTGACATTTTGCTTTGGTTTGAATGAGGCCCAGAAAACAGTGTCTTTTTTGAAAGGGCCCTGTCATCAGATCAAAAAACACTTTTATATGTTGATTTAGTGGGCATGGAACAACAAAGTATTTTGTCATTCAATTTGGAGAACTCGGTGTATAAACCATGTCATATCAGAGATGGCTCAGGATTTCTTCTTGGCTCACTGACTTTTTGGTGCTTCTCAGCAGATTGCTCCCCAGGTTTTCAACATTTATCATGTGACAAATTGTATTAATGCCCAAACAAAAAGTCTCCCATGATTACCCTGCTGGCCCACCGTCTGTCCATTGCTCTGAATCTAAACACTCATCATCACAATCTCTCACCAGCTCTTTCCCAGTGCACCCTGATGTTTAGCAGGGGAATAGTGAGTAGATTGAAGTCACAGTGGGGTACTGAGAAATCAGCATGCGTTGGTCCTGGTTCACATCTATTATAAGTCTGCTCATGGCTCCCTGAGGGAGGATTTTCCAGGGGAAAGCTAAACTATGCCACCCAAGGTAGTTCCACAACCTTTGACCTATGTGACATCCCTCTCTGGCTGTCAAATCATGTGACCTGTCTCGCCACAGGAGGGAGTCACGGCTCAGTTCTTTCTAAGTGCAGCATTTTATGGTACTTTCCCACCCATCAAGAGCAGTTTGAGTTATTTATTTACTAACTGCAAATTGATAAAATCTGTACCCCAGAATGTCAAATGCTACATTTCATACATTTACTGTGTGTGAGTGTATTTGTGTGTGCATTTTTGAATGGGTCCTTGTGGTCAACCGATGATGAGAAGAAGGATTTGCATGTTATGAATCATGTTTGACCAGCAGGGCCGGTGTATTTCACTTGCTGTCAGTTTAATGTCTATAATATAAAGCTGTCAAGCCATCAGTCCTGAGAAATCTTCTCATGATTGATGGAAAGGGAACAAGTTCTGGTATCTTATTTATAGCTACCATTTCTTGGATGCCATGTAAGGAGGTGCCTCTGCATTGTTGATGTAAAGCCAAAAGACATTATTGTCGCCAGAGAATATTTTGATAGCATTTTAACCCTCTGTGGTTGTATGCTGTAGCTGGAGAACCCACGGTGCAGTTGTGTATGAACATCATCTGTTATATGGAGCGAAATGAAGTTGACGAAGTGGCACTGTTTGACTTTGAAGTGTCATTTTTTGTAATATTTATTATTATGAAAAGTATAATTTATCTCATTATTAGTGCTGACATGGATGACAGCAGTGCTAAAGCCAGTTGTTGTGTTGTGTGCCTGTCTTTCCTAATTCTGTGCATGACAGCATCCTCAGATTAGCTTCTATGTCAGAGGCTCTGGCTGTGGGTAAACAATATACCACATCTAATGATGCTAATCTGATACTGCAGGTAATGGAGTCCCCTATTTCAAGTATGGTTTTTAACCCTGTCAGGACTGCCAGTGGGGAAGGGTCAGCCTTAAGCTAAGGCACACAAACTGCACTTGTGAGCTTTGCCACAGAACAGAACAGGAAAAACTCTCCACCATCTGCTGCTAAATCTGTGCAAGTGCTACTGCTAACAGGCCTGCTATCTGGAGCTTCAAAGCACTTTGTGCACTTCAGTCTGAAGATTGTCAATAGCTGCTGGATTGTCAGTGTTGGATGTGGCATGTAGTGATGGCATGTTCCCCGCCTTGGACATGGAAGAGCTTTCTCCATCTTGTTGTGACAAAGAAGGTCAGATTGATCAGGCACCACGATGGAAATAAGTCCTGGACTTTGCTGTGTTCTCCAAACCAAACCAAACATCATGCAGTGTGTTCACTTTTTCCCCTAAGTTAAGTGGTCACACCATTGTTCAGATTCACGTCAGGATGTGCATCAGGAAGTGAACGCATCACCATTCATATGGCTCAACGTTCAGCGCTGATTCTGATTCCCTTCAGTTCAGTAAAACGTTCAGTCTGTTGCAGGTCCAAGATGTTATGTTCAGTTCATGCACTGTTCATCAGGTTAACAGCTTAGCAATCTATAAATAAGAGGTTTTCAGATTAGAGTATGACTAAAGCTAAGTTAAAGCATCGTATGCAGTAATTCTAAAATTGGTAGTTCAAGAAAACTCAGACTGGCTTGCAGTGACTGACAAAACTCCAAATGTCAAAATAAGCATTTCTCTCTAAAGATGTTTTGCTTTCCACAGCTTTCAGTGCTTGACAGGTGTTTCATCCCATCACACCTAGTTGTGGTTAACGCCACATGTTCACTCCACCTACCAGTAATCCCAGTAACTGACAAAGACTTCACTAGGCAGTAATGTACATTCAGTCTGAAATGTGCACCTTCTTTCCATGAATTTTATAATAATCCTACAGTGACAGCTGTTTCGTCAAACACAACCCAACAACAGCTTCGATAAGACCTTCTTAAACTTAAATTTTCTTGTGATGGCTTCACTGTCATTTTTTTCAGCACATACACACCTGGAAGCTGCCCTTTACAACACACTTATTGGTCACTGACCAGCTCTGTTGTAATAGATGGGGCTAAAGAGCATTTTTGATGGGGGAATGGAAAAGTGTCAGTGCTTTTCCCACCCACATTTCTCAGCCAGTCTGGGGATTTGAACTGGCGACCCCACAGTTAACAAGCCGGCACTGCTACACTTGAAGCTACTGCTACCCAGAACCGAGCAGTAAGGGAAGAATCCACGCAATCGTTGGGCATTAACATTTACAGAATTCAGGTTCAAGTTCACATAGGAATAAGAGCTCAAGATACGTCTGAATTCTTGGCAAACACACTGAGTGACCCTGCCTCCTGTTTGAGCCATGAGAATGTCTGTGCAGTCTACAACATCCAGCAGTGAGGGAGTCTTGATGTAAAACCAAGTCACTAACGTTGTGCTCAGTGCTGATTTACATGTGTTGAACTATTATTTGACATGATTAAATAACTGCTGTATTTTAGTTGCCTCCAATTAATCTCCAGTGGGGGTTTCATTACATGTGTTTACATTTGGTCCCTTCCTCTGGTGTTTGTGTCCCACCCACGTGTCCATACACTGTACTTAACATCACACCTATGAAATGAGGCCATTCGAGACAGAACCTTATGAAACACATATGAGGATTTCACTTTGCCCTTTTCCCAAGTAAAGAAAGTTCATGATCTGGACTTCATACTGGGTATGAGAAAAACTTAACCTCTTGAGGGTCAGCCAGGAAAGTCCAGTCCAATATAATCTGATGTCTTACTCCAATAACCACACTGAAAAGAAAATGTTGGGAGCTTGTTTGTCTTCTACTTTAGGCCAAAGCCTTAGAAACTGGGCAGGAGGGACCGAGCTTGTCGTTACCTTGCTCAGATTGCCAGATTTACAGGAACTGACACATTTGGTAACATTACATTCATTTATGTTGGCTTTAAACCAGATGCAGCTTGGGATCAAACTGCTAAACACTTTACCTGAGGAGGGAATGCATTTTATGTTGTATTTATGTTTGTACAATATACATTTTCTTCAAACAAGTAAGAGGGTCCATCTGCTGTTTCCAACTTAGCAGACGTTTATTTTGAATATGATGTAAAACATAAAGCGAATGAGAAAATTTTTCTAAATACTAAAAGAAAACATTTTAAAATATACATTTATTCTTCCGTCCAGCTAAAACAAGATAGACATTGTTATGTTTGTTCTCCCACAGTACCTCTGTGATGGAGGGCTTCCTAAAGCAGCACAGAGAAGATTCACACCATCTCCTCCATCACCAGATGTGTGAAAAAACTCAGCAGATGACACAGCAGACAGTAAAAGCAATAATACAACAAGAATAATGGTAAACAGTGAGGGGGCTGAGAGAAAGCAGTGGCTTTAACTTATGTTGTTTCAGACCTGGGGAGCGAGTTACGATGTGCTGCAGAGAAATGTTGGCAGATTTGCTTGAACTGTTGTCTGTGTGGTTCATCAGACTTCAGAGAGCTGTTGCTTTCAAAGAGTCGACTCTTGAATGCTTTAAAAAGTGTCTGTCATAAATCTAATGTTCAGACTTTAGTCACTTCCTCAGACAGGCCTCAATCCCTCAAACAGGAGAAAAGTTCAACTCATTTTTATAGCGTAGAATAGTAATATTATCTTGACGATAAGTTGATCATTTACATTATTTTACAAATTGAAATTGTGAACAATTTGAATAAAAGTATCTCAGTGCTGATGAACCTGCAGCTCAGCTTTTTCTGGCCTGTTTGTCATATGGTACAAATATTCAGAATTTTTATTTAAGTGAAAGTAGCAATACTGCAATGTAAAAATACTTGCTTATAGATACAGGTCCTGTATTAGTCAATTAAGTAAGATTACAGATGTATCCTTAGCACTAATATATATCAAGTATCAAAAGTAAAAGAGCTCATAATGCAGGCAAATGACTCCTGAGTGTTATACTATTATATATGTATATTACTGGATTATTATTACTGATGCATTTATGTAGCATTGTAGTTTTTGGTCGAGGTGGAGCTTATTATAGCTGTTAAACATATTGTTGGGTAATTAAATCTATAACGTTACATCACATTTCACAAGCTCATACATATTGTATGTAAAATCTGTAAAAGTAACTTGTTAGTAAATCTGTCATTACACGAAATGAAGCTAAAAAGTTCAATATTTCCCACTGAAGTGTGAAGGAGTAAAGTACAAAGTATCTTGAATTGGAAATAGACAGTACAAGTATAGCACAAACACTCTTGAGTAAATGTATGTAGTGATAACCATGAGTGACATTTAGTATTTATTAGTTGTTAGATGTCTAACAATTGCTGCTTTGTTCCATGAGTTTTACACGCTTGGAATGTGAATGATTCTTCTGTACTCAGTAGTAACTCTATCAAACCATTGCACGTTATGATTATTTCCTAATGTGGAACTATCAAAATCCTTAAATAGTGAATAAATTGTGAAACTGCCACCTTTTACAGTGGAATCAGAGTGCTTCAGTAGTAATTGCCTGCGGGGCATGCCGGCCTCACAAAAGGAAATAGCTGGGAAGTCAACTTTCCACTAAGTTAATGATGCTTGTCTGTTAAATGCCAGCAGAGATAACCAGGCAACAAAGACACAGTCCGCTTGGTCCGGCATCACAGTGGAATGACTCATTAAATGGGGATCATTGCGAGCCTTTTGCTGGTGACGTCTTTCAAAATGAGCCGTGAATGATGACATGCCCTTTCTTCCTCTCTCTCTGACTTTTTTTTAGAAAATGCTAATAAACAAAGACGTATTACATCCTTTTCTCTATGGAACAATTGGCGGTCATTGCTGATAAATGATGATATCCATCTCTTTTCTCTCCTTCTCTCCCCCCTCCGCTCTGTCTTGTCTCTCATTCACATAGAAGCCATGTCCCTGTGTGGAAACAGTGATCGACCTGTTTCCAATCGTGTTACCCATGGCCCCTTTCTCTGCTGTAAGGTTAGGGAAACACTGAAGACTCAGCCGTGATAGATCTGAGGACATTCCAAAACCCCCCAGAGCTGTTTATGCTCACGCCTGTCGGTTTGATAGAGAAGAAGTGTCTTGTGGGATATGTGGTTTCTGTGACGGCTGGAATTGTGAACTTTATCATCCTTACTTCTCTCCCTCTGCAAAGCCTTTGTGTCCCTCCTCTTTAAAGGAAAAGAGTGATCACTGTAGGCAGCTCAAGCCTTGTCTGTCTTTTTTGAGCCTGTGTTTGTTGATGGCGATTGTTGATAATCTGTGTGTTTAGGCCTGCAGTTGAACGTCTGTAGGGGTAACTAGGGCTTGCATGTGTGTGGAGGGGTCACCACAGAGTCAGAGAAAGCACATGTTGCTCAAGGTATCACAGAGTGGTCAGCCCCTGGGTGAAGTTTGTCAGATGCGCTGTCTTTTGCAGCTTCATATCCTTTGATTCATATGTCATATACTAATGACTGCATTTCATGTTAGAGCAGAAACATACAGTTTAATCCATTCATTACAGTCTCGCTCTTACAGTCCCATGCACAACGTTTCAACATGTGGAGAGATCCAAAGCTTGACAGGCCTGCCATGCCTGCTATGACTGGACAGCTGCTGTTTGGGGGAGAGGTTTAGTGAAAGAACGATTACACTCAAAAAAGTATTGTCACATTCCACTAGAGGCTCATAAAGGCTGATAAAGACCATTGATAGCTGTGATGTTTTACCACCAAAAGATCATACAGGCTTATTTTTCTTTTTGCAGTGTTCAGATTATCCATGTGACTTTAAGTTTGCGCATAAATAAGCATCTTCATGTTTTCAGAGCTACACTTTCCAGTACGTGCATGCTAGCTTCTGTATCTTCACACAGCATAAAGTGTGTGTGTGTGTGTGTGTGTGTGTGTGTGTGTGTGTGTTCACTTGATCTTTCAGTGCTGGCCCATGTTCACGTATCCTGTGCAGGAGACGTCATGCCAGCGTCTCCTTCCCCTGACTTTCTTTTCATACTGTGACTTTGTCCAGGAAACTGAAGGAATTACGCTCAGATTGTGAACCTGTCCATCTAACTTGACATGTCAATACCCCATCCTACACACACACACACACACACACACACACACACACACACACACACACACACACACACACACACACACACACTGCCCTATGTGGTTCTGCGGCCAGCATGTTTCCTATTAACTTCCATTTAGCCAGATGGGTATTAAGTTGTTCAAAGATGTACAGTCGAGAGCCTCAAATCACACTGGATTACCCACAACCTCCAAGACCAAATCAGCCGGGCAATTTGTTGTCCAACCTGGTTATGTTCTCTGTCTCAGGTGATTCCAGTTGAAGGCTGCTGTGTGCCGAGAGAAGCAGTGTCGCTCTCATGTGGTTACTATTTGATTCAATATTTGAGTGAATATCTCTGCATTGTAAGTGTGTAGTTGACCATCATGTTCAATGCAGGTTCACAATAGAACCGGTCTGGAACAAAATCAGTATCAAAAGCAAACAGTAGAGTTTAAAGTTTTTTGTTATTCCTGTGGATGTGAATGTGGATCTATAATGGAAAACTATGAAGTAAGAGGCAAGAAGCTGAATCACTGTTTTGTATAAATTACTTTTTTTCCAATTTGCATTCACTTATATGACAAAAGATTACACAATTTTGATAAAGCCCGGGGTGATCGTGCATTTTCACTGTGTTCTAGGTGTACAAACCTACTGTATGATCCTCTCTGTCTGATAGTCAGGTCTGATAAACAAGAAACCTAATCGATGCTGCCTGTGGCACTGCAACTCTGCATCAAGAGTCAGAAGAATGCTTTACTTACAGACCACTTTTATCTGTAGCCATGCTAGCAGCATGACACTTGGCGGTTACAGTGTTGGTTGGTTGGGCCATGACTTTGTTCCAGACTGAAATATCTCAACAACTGTTGGGTGGATTCCCTCAACACAGCCTCACGGAGCTGCCAGCATGGCTGGAGACTGTTAGCCCTGTTGCAAGACTCTGCCACTTTTTGTTGTAACCCACTGAGCCATGTAAATACTCTACATTCATTGCATTCATCTGTAAAAACAAATATCATGGCACTGTGTGCTGGTATGTCAAAAGTACAATGACTAGCTGCATGGAAATGATTTGCTTAAAGTCAAAAGCTCAGTCTTTCACAGTACATGTAAGTCCGACATCAGCATGATGCATCAGTTACCGATCAGCCAAACAGCTCCTACATCACATTTGGACCTTATATACAGTTTGCATGCTAGCATAATATTATGTTGACCGAGAGCACACACAGTACGACCTATTGTACTGTATAGTATAATAAGTGTGTAGTGTGCAGCCATCAAATACCCCTCACTGTCTCCTTGAGCTGTGTGTGAGGTCCAGTTTTCCCCTGATCCACTTGCATCAACATTTACTCTCTAGCTTCATCTGCTGATATGTCTCTTCATCGGTCTGTGCTTTTATTGTTCTCCACTGGACAGTGCACGTCTGATTCCGACCCCAACCGACCCTCTGGACTTCTTTTATTAGTCACAACTGGCTTGTAAAGTTTTATCTAATTTTCTTAAATATTTCACACACTGACCTGATGCCTCTCTCTTGCTGTAAAAACCTCTACATTCCTCTGCTGAGCAGGATCAGAGCAGCGCGTCAGTTGAAATACATATTAATAAACATTCTGTACATATGTCAGCCACCTCCATCATGGCCGGGTCTCAGCTGAGTAAGCACAGTATAGAAATCCCATAATCATTTCTGAATGTGCCCAAAAGGCCCCAACATGCGTCTCTCACCCTCAAAACCGCTTGGTCCACGTCCAAAGCATGTCTCATGTTCCTCGTATACATCTATACACAGGTCAGAGGTAAGAGCTGTGCTGTGAAATTAATCCGCTCTACATGGTTCCACTTTATTAGAGCTGACAGCTTAACAAAACTTCATGGGCTCCTTGGTGCTGAGGACGAGTAATGAACAACCACAAATGAATACTTTTGAAACCCCAGCTGTTAAGATATCAGACAGGGTTGCTAATAGGCATTATATGTGCCTTTGCCCTTTAGTCCTTTACTGGAAAGAGATTTGCTGAATAGGTTTCAGTTTTAAGGTGGAAAATGTCAAATGGTAGTCCTGTTGAATTATTTATCAGTGTGGTTGTTTTCTATGCGGCGTGAGACTCTTTGCATGAGGTTTACGCCTGGTGATTACACTGGCTTATTTTGGAGGAGCTGCAGTAGGAAGTCTTGTCTCCTGTGATTTATTTCTCTCTGTGGAAAGAGAGGTTGCATGGTCTGTGGTACAACTTATCCCACCTGTCTGAGGTGTGGTGCAGCCACTTTTTATTACCATCAACATGAGTAAATAAGTCCTCATGACAGTTCTTGACAGAGAGACGTTTCTCAGCACTTCTGTCGGGCATTTTCTACTTTAAAACTGCATCAAGTGATATTTAAGGTTTTACTATTGAACCAAATCACTCCCTGTAATGTGAAGTGGGTCGTCTATACTGCAAAACCCACAAAGATTCAACACATTTTTTACTATGTCATTACTATTTGATTTTCATGCCTCCACATGAAACCGTGTCTCCTAGAAATTAAATTTATATACTACTAATTTGCTGCCATGATTATCCCAGTGTGACAGTGGCGACTGAGATTTGCATCTCACAAAGCACTTTGATATATTAGCGTGTATTAATATGCTCAATATGCCCTGTCTCATGCTTAAAGTCACCTTTAGACTTTTGCAGTATCTAACCTTTCCCTTAACATAAGTGCTTTGAGCGTAAAATAACCATAAAAACATCAATCATGCTGTAGCTGCTACTCGCGGATACGGTACTACAAGCGTGGATATTGTCTTGAAAGTAAATGAAATACATTGTTGCTGACCATCTCACTGATGCAGCCAGTACCAACAGCAAGTCTAAATTAAATGACAAAATATAGGATGACATTGTTTGTCTGTACCTTTAAAAACTCTAAAAACACTAAACAGGAAATTAACATTTTGTTACTTACCAGATCAACAAAGAATGTCTCCGCATTGACTGAAAGGAGTAATTCAGATGACATTATGTTTCTTCCAAAATGTATTTGCTGATTAGTAGCATATAAATGTAATTTCTAAGAGACACAGACTCTCATGGCTCTTACCAACAGCCACATACACAACTGTAGACATTTTTGAGACAAACAGAGTGCCAGGAGCTAAAATGAACCAGGCAGCAGTGAAGAAAGTCAACCATCATCTAATAAGCTCAAGACCCAGATATTTTTCTCAGGAGTTGGAGGAACAATTTAAAACTAAAAGGAAAGTGAATACTGGGCAGAAACTCGACTCCAATGGGATGCTCGTGTTGCTCCATGTCTGCTGGATGTGTTAGAAGGCTTTTTTCTGCTGACAGGTCAGCCAGAGCAGCTTGATAGCTGATACTGTATCCAAGATATTTTGCTGTAAATTTGTTTTGAAACCTCTCTGTCACGTAATGTAGCTTCAAATAAATGAAATATTACAAATGAACATCATGTTTTATGTCTGCCATGTGTAAACCTGGAAGAGATTGTGTGTGTGTGTGTGTGTGTGTGTGTGTGTGTGTGTGTGTGTGTGTGTGTGCAGCTAATCCCGCAAACTATTGCACCCATCAGCATTGTATTTTTTGTGCACGTTTTTGAGTGTATCCTGAAGCACCTCTTCTGATTCTGGTGGTTCACAATTTTTGAAACACCCATTTTATGGACTGTCCTGTTTCATACTGTCATTGACTGCTGCTTCTTGCTCCTCTTCATGGTTTCTGGTCGGGACAACATAACAAGAGACATTTCCAGCAATCAGAAACCAGCTAAAAACTAGGCCTATGTAGTATGTTGCTAGCCACATTTTGACCCTAGATTTGCCCCAAAAGCTGACATCCATAGAAAAGTTTGGTCTTATCTACAGATTAATTCCTTACCCAGTGTGTTATAATCCACATTAGGGATTATCATCTTTCATCTTTCCTACTGTTTTCCTGGTGGAGATCTGCACTCTCCTGAGTTCACTCTTCAAGATGACAGATAAAACACTGACACAATTGATTTAGTTTCATATGTCTTTATTGAAAAAAGGGCTTGAGTATCATGGCTGAAATACTGCTTCTTGGTTTACCAACAGTGACAATACATAGAGTAATATTCTAATACATCTCAGGTAAATGAGGATTATGTGTCAGAAGCTGCCTCAAAAGAAATAAAGTTATTTCACATTGTCTTGGGGTCCAAAGTAGAACACATGCACCCACTTTGATTCACTTTTGATTCAGGAACGATGTTAAAGGAGTCAAAATGTTTGTCTGACATGTTAAATGGTGCCACAGAGGCCCCAGTATGAAACAGAAGAGCACTTAAAGTCTGATTAATAAAACTCATTAACATAGATCAGTAATGACACAAATGCTGCTAACAGTGTGATTAATGAAGTTTCACCACAGCTAATACATCTCTTTCCTGTTAGTCAGATAATGATCACATCCATCAGAACGTTTACAGAGGTGACAACACAATCTTCTTTCTGGATGTTACTCTAGAGTTAATAAAAAGATGCAAAATTAGAAATTTGTCATTGCATATCAGTCTATTTGGAACCTGGAACATTTTAGATTGTGTTTAAACAAATTAGTATAATAATATAAAATGAATGTCCATTAACTTCTATTACATTCACGGGAAATGAATTACACTTACAGGATTATTGCAACATTAGCTGCAAATTGATACGCTTATCACCTATAATCAGGCACTCAGCAAATAGACCATGCAAACCAAAACAAGAAAAGAGACCATAACAATGACCACAAGCACCGGGACTTCCATCGCAATCTCAGGGAAAAAAAACAGCTCTGATTCTGCTGCATGGCAGCGGTTGAGTGAAATTGAAAAGAAAGCCCGTGGGGTGCTGGGAGTGTCCAGATTGAAAGCACATGTTGGTCGCTTGGATCTCAACTCAAAGGTTTTGTTCTGCTTTGGCTCAGCGACTCTATTGACACATCATACATCAACCTCAGTAAAACTCGACAAAGATCGAATCGAGCGTTGGACGGGGACGACTGGTGGGCTGAGCTGAATAGTTTCCTGACTTGTGCAACACAATGACAGCAGCTTTTGTTTTCGGTCGCTGTGTGTTGAACTTGACAGATTTTTATTCAGTTCACCTTTGTTACATCTCACATTGGTCAACAAGGAAACAGCGTGAACCAGGAAGACAATATTTGATTTGCTTTATCCACATTGTAAAAAAAGATAAAAATAGTGTTTTATTCCTTTGGTAAAGGAACGTGTTGCATATTGTGTATTAGTACATTTTCAAACAAACCATCACACGTGTGAAATATTGCATGAAACCTTAAAAATGAAGTTTAACACTGTTTCTCGCATTTTATGGCCAAGCCTTCATGTAGTAGCTGCTGCCTGCTGTACATTG
Organism: Chaetodon trifasciatus; assembly: GCA_037975065.1. NCBI lineage: Eukaryota > Metazoa > Chordata > Actinopteri > Chaetodontiformes > Chaetodontidae > Chaetodon > Chaetodon trifasciatus. The sequence goes on from JBBMOE010000032.1 coordinate 5,599,276, forward strand.
CATTAAAAAAAAAGCATTTAGTAAGATTATACACAATACAAAAATAAAACAATTACATTTAAAAGACATCTGATAATAAAGTGGCTCAAATATATATAAAAAAGGCTAATCAGGGACCTTCTTTTTGCCATGTGAACATTCCCTTTGTGACATTTGTCATTGTTTTATGCGTCAATTTTTTAGCTTTTCATTCCTCCCGAGGACAGGTGTTGGTATGAAAATACTGCGATTCAATTGATATGCATGATAAACATTTCCCTACAGTCCCTTTGATGTAAAAAATGAGCTTTTTCTAACAACAAATGAAATTGAAAGTCATGCTTTTTGAGGTTTCTTCATGTTGCATGTTTTACTGTATAAATATTTGGTCTCTCTTTACTGATATGTTCAATCGATAAAAAAGCTGCATTGATAAGTGTTGTGTTCCTCTTCTTTATAGTCTTTATCGGTAAAGTATGGCCTTAGCTTTTTCCATTTCATCTTTCGTATCAGACTCTAATAACAGAATTTTAAATGTGTGACTGGTAAAAACATGTGTGTCTTTGTAGACATTAGGGTCACAACATCCCATCTTAATCTTGCATAAAATAAACAGTGAAATATAATGATGTCGATGGCTCTGGCCCTTTATACTGAATATATAGCACCATAGGATCAGTGCTTGTTTCTTAGCGGTGTGTGTGAGCTTCCATCTGTTTTGTTCCTGATGGTGCAGGAAGCTTGAAGACAGCATGGCCTGCCCTGATAGGTCACTGCATGTGACCCCTTTGGCCAGCCTCTCTGTGTCTGTCCCTGGAGTAATGCCAAATTCACCTCACATCAGAAGTCTTCACATTTAAGTCTGTAACACCACCATCCCAAATATTCATCTTTAAAATATAAAGTAGAATTCACTCTTTTCAAAAGCCACTCATGTGGAAGTAAGTGTATTGCTGTAAGTATAACAGATCATTTTCACTTTTCCATTTGTCAATGATACCACATTTGGGGTATTTAGACAGAACATGCCGACAAACTCCTCCTCCGAGGCTTGTGTGAATGTTTCAGTAGCTCATGTTTGGAGTTAATCTGAAGTGAAGGCAGCATTACCCACAAAGCCTTGTGTGTGAGGCAGAAAGCTCAAATTGTTCCTTTATGGCTGCGTGAAGCACAGTCAAACACACTCACACACACACACACACACACACACACACGCACACACAGACAGAATCGTGTGTTGTCTTCATTTTTGGGGACATTACATAGACTTACATTCATCTCCTGGAGACTAACCTTAACTTAAACCTTAGCTCGAGTCTGAAATTTAAGAATTAACATACGGGGAAATTATGTTTTGTCCCCATAAGGAAGATGAGTCCCCACAGAATAGTAACATACACACACACTTTTGTGCCAATCACCCAGCACTCACACACGTGTATCTGACGTCAGCATGAAGCTAAAGGTATAATTGCACTCGGTGGTAACATGGAGGGTTGGAGGTGACTGTGTGGGAGTCCAGAGGGATGGGTGGTGATGCGGGGACGGCACGGTTTGGCGGTGAAGTGCTGGTTCTGCAAGCGGTCCAGAGAGGTGGACAGGTACATACAGCGTGTTTACATACATCCATAGCAGTGACAGGGAGGTATACAGGTTTGACCCGGGGACGCCAGGTCTGACGACAGATATGTCTTCCCTTGTGTTTAGTTTCTCTTGTTGTTGCGTCGTCTGTTTTTCTTCACCCTGGAAAGAGATGCAGAAGGAGAAGTTATTTATGAGAATGAAACAAGCAAGAAGAGAGAAGACCAGATGGCAAAATCTGTACCAGCAATCAGCACCAATGGATTAACTTAATGAGACAGAGTGAATATATTTTAAGAAACCACAAATGGCGAGGTATGGACATTTAATGAACCAATTAGTAAGTAACCAGCCTCCTCAACTACATTGATGTTGTGCTTCCTACATTAGAAAAGAAAACACTGCGGTACATAATCCAGACAGCAATAATGATTGTAAGGAACTGGGAAACAACGTGGCACATGAATGGTAATGTGTGTCTGACATACATGAATGAATGTGCAGAAGTCTGTTGAAAACTCCTGTTCTCAGTAGAGCGGTTGAGGCCTGTTAAGGGCCTCAGGTGTGGGCCAACAGTTTTGATAGGTGAACATCGTAACATATAAATGTAATTTATGAGCAACAGTAACTGAACATGAAAAAGGGTGATTCTGACAAAGAGCAGCCACGCTAAAACACCCCTTCCCCCATGAGGAAGCCTCTACGCACACACTTTATTGCTTTCATGTACAGTATGCGTTCTTGGCTATTTCTCTTATACCTAACAGCACAGCTGGAACACAGGACTGTGGCGTGTTTTAAAGTTACTCTCACGCCATTCATTCATTCATGAGCGCCTAAAAAGTGCAAACACATTTAACTACGGTCCCACACTGAACCTTGCAACTGCATTTTTAGTCATTTTCACATTTTTGCTATGTATAAAACCTCACTGAAAAAGTTCCAGATAGCTTCTGCTGGACACGCTGGACAGTCTTTGCTTGGCTGATGTGTGATGGACAGTCTTTACATACAGTATGCATTGACACACATACAGTAGACAGAACATGAAAAGTTATTGTTTTACAGTCTGACTGTTTGTTGCTGTACCACATGTCAGCCTCAGTGAACTGATAACTACAGAGACTACATTTAAAAAAAAAATCTGTAGTCACGCAGGTCCTTTAACAAACAATATCTCCTAAAACTCCATAAATTGCTTTATAGTTTGTTTTCACATTATGCTTTAAGTGTTTATGGTGCTTTAAGAAGCAAACATGCAGCCACCAGACATGTTGGGAGCATTTTTTTATGAGGAATGCACAAATTTTAACCGCATAGCTCATTAAAAACTGAACGAGGTGCTGCACTTTTTACTATGAATACTTTTCACTCACAATGCTGCTCCCCAACCGCGACAACTCTGTCGCTGATGTGCAATTAGTGATGATAATTATGTGGAAACTGCTTGTTAGGAATAAAAAAAGTTATGTTAAACATACAATAAACATATAATTACATGCATTTACTACTGTGAATGGGCTGAGAGGGTGAAAGTGATGAACATTTGACTCCTCGGCAGTCTTGGCTGAAGTCTCAGACACATGCTTATGAGAAAGGAGGAAGCAGACATACCAGGAGCAGATTTATCACTGCTCTTACTGGACACTAATTATTTCGCAGATAATAACTCAGCTGCTTACATCAACCACATCAGTGGTTTCAGAGAGCAACTGTTGGCAGGAAACTGAGCAATGGCCATTTGTAAAGCTGGTTTATTTCTTCTTTGTAAGATCTAAACTCAGCGGAGAAGAGAACTGTATTTCATTTCATTGTCAGTGACGCTTGTGTCTGCACAGAGAGTAAGGAGGTTTTTTCTTACTTGTTAATGGCGTTCTTTAAGTACTGCTGCAGCCACTTGGTCTCCGGGTTGATGCAGACTTCCCTGTTGCTCTTCAGCTTGGCACTGCAGGAGAAAAACGTAGAATTTGTGGGATTAGACTCCACATTCTGAGCATCTCTGCTAAAATTTCCTGCATTTGACTGTTAAGACAGTGACTATTTTGTGTGACTTTCACATTTTATCATCCAGGTTTCTATTTGCTTTCACACCTTCTACCAGTGTCCACGTGATGCAGGAGTAGTAGAGATAGAGAAGAAGCAAAGTATTTTTTGCTAATCCAAACTCACATGCAGTAAACCAGGTTCAAAGACGTGTGCTGGAGAAAATATTTTCACTGCAGGGTTTACACTGTAGCCGAACATCCGGTGATGGTACACAGTGCAGAGATTGTATCTACTTTATTAGCTGTGTGGTCAACCAAACTGTAACAAGACCTCTCTGTAACCTCAGGGAAACGTGACTGGCATTTTAATTAACAAGGATCCTTAAAGAAGCTCATAGGACCATCGGAGGTTTCCTTTTTTTTTTTCTTGATTGAGCAGGTGGGTTTAGTTTTTCTGTTCTGGCAGATATTTGAAAAGGGAACCAAGCTGTTTGTGTGATTAATTGCCTCTTCGGGACCACACAGATGGTTTTGCATGTTTAGCAGCTCTGCGGTGTTCTATAAATAAAGTTTGTAATTATTCTAAAGGATTTTAGACTATTTTCTAATGTCAGGATTTTCAAAGTCTAACACAGTGTAACACAGCGGTGGGGCCTCTCACCTCACGCTGCCTCCTCCCTTCAACTGTCCCTCATTTGGTGACAGGTGACAACCTCACCACCGCGATGATTACCTTCCTCAACAAGTTTCAACTCTCTTTAAGTTGATGCTTAAACAGCTGAAGCGAATGGAGAAGACGGTCTTCTTGTAATGTAGGAAAATGAACTAAAAAAACACTGCAGGCTATAATTTGGATAATGGTGGGCAGAAATGTACAATATAAGCAATTTACAGTTATTAAAGCCAAACACACAAACCGCTGGTATGGTCTTTGAAACCTAAAGGCGCCACAAGTAACATTTATAATTCCCCACGGCGCTATAAAGCCCATGTATATGTTTGGGAGGTGACATTATTGAAGTTGAAGAGATAGTGCTCTAAAGATCTTCAATTTAAGCTTCTTCATGGCTTATAAATCACAAGAATATAATTTATTTTTTATGAGAGCCCACTTCAACTTAAACTCAACTTCATCTCCACAGAACATCTTACAGCACATCCCAGTTACAGCCACAGGATTACTGCTTCCAACAGACTGTCAGCTTAATGTCAGGAGCAAGAAATCACACTGGTGCTGCTTGATTTAACATCAGCTAACCGCCATTATTTTTAACCAAGGGGGAACCCAAAGTCCTTTATTAGTGCATATTATAACATAAAATAAAAATATCTGCCTTTCTTACGGTTGGACCTTTGATGTTGAAAAGAAGACAATACGTCAGGATAATATCTGATACGGTTTACGAGGGCTGAGCTCAGAGACACCTCAGCTAAGCTCTAAAAACCTCAGCACATCCTACAACACACCCCAGCTAATAACCAGAGGATTACTGCACATAACAGGCTGTCAGCCTCCGGTCTGCGGTGAGGAATCACACCTCTCTGGTTCCACTCGGGGAGGGGAGGCTCACATCGTGTTCAGCAAAGCCGTCTCTACACGCCGCACAAAACATGTCATCTTTGCTTGATCTTGGCTCCTAAATGATGTTAACTTTCACACATTGAAAGCTGCATTTTGATTAACTGCTGCAGACATTATTATAACTGCCACAGTTAATTTTAAGACAGTGGAAAACAGCTCTGTAAAGCTCTAAGTATCAGCATGTTTCGGCAAAAGTTTATGGACGACAGAACTTTTCTGTAGAATCTCAGTGGGATTTATGTTTAAGCTCTCCCTCACCAGTGAGGGCGTTTGTGTGAAATCTTGTCAATAATTGTATTAGAATTCTTATTTATGTATAATTGCTTCCCCGTTTAATTCAGATTTTTGTCATATTTGTGTTACATGTTGTTCATCTGTTCCTGCTGCCTATTTGTCCAGAACACTGTTGGAAATGAGAATTTTGATCTCAATGAGGCTTTTCTGGTAAAATCAAAGTCAAATAACTTCAGTTAAAAAAAATTATTTTATTTTATTATTATTCATTTTATTAAAAGTTCTCTATCGCTATTTGATTTGTATAAGTAGATGATAAAGAAATGCTCTCTGTGTTTGTTGCTCTTCAAAAATATTTAATGGTTATGTAAAAAAATGAGTCTTTGCGACAAACTTTTCAAATATGTATTTTAAATGATTTTAAATGAATGTTTCCATCTTGTCACCTTAATACAAGAGATTATTAACATTATAAACTGAAAAACTGTTCTCCTTAAAATGACTGCAATTTTTCTTTAGAGGAAAATCAGATTTCACAACGGAGATGTTGGTCAATCATGATTATCAGAATGGACATTATTTGCAGCGTGACATTGAAGCACGATTTCAGGATTGAACACCACTGATTGATAAACAGCTCTGAGGTCACAGAGTGTGTGTGTTTAAGTGAGTGAAGTCTGGCCTGTTGATGGAAAGCTGAGCCAAATACTTAGGAGAGGATTTGTTCCATTATCAGACACTGCTGGTGGGTTTCAGCTCTGTTGGGGTGAACAGGGGGCAGCCAGCGGGGTCTCGCCCCCTCCAAACATGTGGATATCACACCTCGGTGGCAAAAGGTCGTGAATCAGAGTTAACAACTCAAGAGGCGTCTCGCCTCGCTGCTCCTCTTTCTCCTCCCTCCATCTCTCCATCACACGACTCTGTGAATTAAACACATTCCTCTCTGCCTCTTCACTGCTCTCTGATTCAATTTGAACCCCCCATACCCCTTTAATATGCCACCTCCCCTATTCCTCACCCCATGTAGAGGCACACACGCAAGCAAATGAGCAAATGGCCCCTAAATTTAAAAGAGCGTTACAGGAGCATCACTCCAAGCATCAGGCCCAAATCCCTCAAACTAACATGTGAGTCAGGAGGCCAAACAGCTCAGTAACTGGATCCGTGTTGGCTTTTCCTCCAGGGACGTCCCCTTCTTCGCTTGTATTTTATTAGGGGTGGCCAACTCATCCGCTCGGGAGCTCTGTGCTGTTTTGATGTGCCTCCCCTCATCCTGTTTATCTGTCTGCTTGTCTGGGTGACCAACAGAGAGCCTAAACCCTAATTGACTTGGCTGGAATTTGAGGGCCGGAGTTCCACAAGCAGCAGGTAGTAATTACTTCACAGCAAGTTAATACCAACAGCATGCTGGGACGGGTGGGGGTGGGGGGGTCGGAGGAAGGCGCATGGTGGGACACTTGGGGTGGGGGTGGGGGGGTGTAGTGTTACTGGCTTTCTTTCATCTGCCTCAATAGAGATATCGGAGCAGCTCTGCAGGCTTTTTGACTCCTCTGGCAGCTTTCTGCAGGGAGGTTAGAGGGAGTTTGAGGCTCGGCCGGAGTGCCGTGTGTCCTTTCTGACCTTTTGCATTCACTAACAGTCACCAGCCCCCCTCCCCGCCTTTTTGGCAAAAGCCCCACAGCCTTTTGGCCTTTTGGCTGTGAGGCTTCTGCCATCTATTCTTTTTTATACTGCAAACACATGAATGAGGCTTTTTAGTTAATGTGTTCCAGACTAGTGACATTATCCTCAATGTTGCTGGGCGGGAAATAAAAAAAGTGAATAGGGGACACAGGAGGTCAGCAGAAATACAAAGGTAATCACTTTGACCCTTAATTATTGCTTCCTTTACAAAACATAAATGGCCCCCTCGAGCTCCGGCCGTCACTGCTTTCCTCTTTCTGAGAGGATCGTGTTGTTTTAGACTCGGGCCGCTCATCAGGGAAAGAATAGAAGGATATTAACACCAATCCTCACATCCACTCTCAGTCTGTCGACGCTGCGCCTTTTTCTTTTATATATGAAATGAATGGTGAAATTTGAGGGAAAGAAGGAGCAAAAAACTAAACATATAAAAACTGAGAATAATGAAACACCAGGCTTAAAAGTCAGAGGGATTTCATGTCATGTGACACAGACCACAAAACTGTGGAAATATCATTAATAAACTGATTTAAATC